>OX375870.1:415377-749731 GCA_947359475.1 Heligmosomoides polygyrus bakeri | reverse complement strand
TGATCTTCGGGCTCTCTGGTTGCCGCTCTGCCCGAGGTCGTGCTGTTCGCTTCACATTCTGAAGACGAGGCGAGCATCGGTTAGCGTCGGCCTCGGTCACCGCAACTCTCCGTCCGTGTCTCGTCCGTAATTGATCGCTGTTTTAACGTGAAGTCGGATGAACAGCTCTCTAGCGGCTCCTTTGTCACCATCTGTTTCGCTTCCATAGCCATGGTAGCCATGCTCGAGAGTTGATTCCTACTTTGACTAAGGCTTCATCCAATCTTTTTCTCTTTCAACGATTTTGTTGTAACAGCAAGTTGGAGTGGGTAGCGTAAACGGAGATGGCGCCAGCTGTCGCGTGTGCTTCGATTCAAGGTCCTTTGGTGCAGGTCCTGCCCAGGTCCATCAAGCCTCCTTTCACTGCGCCATCGGTGATTTGGTACCAGGTTTGTCTGGGACGGATACAACTGTCCTTGTTCGTTGACTAGCTGCCGCCAGTCATTGTGAAGGCTAAATAGACATTCAGATTGCTTTTGCGACTCTTCGTAAAGGTAGAATGCACGGCGCACAATGGGATTGACTAGCACCGGCATTTAACCTTTCTCCCTTAACAACCCAGAGGACGGATTTCCATCAGTTTTTCGCTTAGCCACCTTCTAGTTGTTCGTACTTCCCCATCGTAGTTTGGCGAGAACAAGTACCGTTTGCCCCACCACCACCATCAACATCATGGATTTGTTCAAGAGCTCTTTGTCAGCGTCGTGGTGTCAAGGGAGAGTGTTTGATAAACTTACAACCGGAAAAAACCCGTCTGAGTTGCTGACCGTAGTTTCGGAGTAAAATTCAGAGAAATCGTTACGGGACCAAGTTGCCTAATCCTCTGCTAATCAGTCGCTGCAGCTAGTAATATTTGCTTGCATTCTTCGGCGCAAATAGGGTCGGGGGAGGGGGGAGGGGGATTTTGATGGGAAGAAAATCCATAGAGCGTCGTAACGTCGTTAATGTCCTTCATCCCTGGCTCCAACGTATAAAGCCTGCGGTAGGAGCGTTCCATGGTTAATAAAAACCATATTTGAATCGCGCAGCTGTGGGCGTTGCACCCCGGACAACTCGGACGGGTTTTTTCCGGTTGTAGGTGTATCGGCGAGTTTAAGGGAGAACGTGGAAGTTGAGTTTATTGGTGAGGTAGACATTTTCTCCTCGTCCTCGTTCCGTCCTTTTCATTAAAGGACGCTGATGTCTTCATGTTCCTTCTTTCTAGCATAGCAAGGCTACTAGTCATCAGGCTTTTATTCTTTCTATCAGTTCATCTCTTTATTCTTTCTGTCAGTTCATCTATCATTTTTTGTTCATTTTTTCCCTTACGATTTGTTTCACAGAAAACGGTCCGATACGTGAAATTAATCAGAGTAAGCCTAATTTTGCTGTAAGAAAAGGGACATAGAACATTAACGTCGTCTAATAAGAAAAGAAAAAAAACGTGCCAAATGAAGATGATAAGATGCTTGCTTGGTCATGGGACTGTGCCATTCGGCTCCTGCCGCTGCATCGGTGGTGGACATTCGATCGATGTGCATGACTGAGCTGAGGCTTGTGCACCCGCGATGGCATTCCGGCAAGCGGATCGTGGCGCAATGGATAGTGGTGTTGCTTGATGCAATGGGGGTCGGGGGCTCGGTTCTCCTGCTATGCGGCGCTTTTACATTTCAATTGACTAATTAAGATTTGAGGCGGTTTTTGAAGTCTACACAATTTGCTAGTGTTTTTTTTGCGCATTTTTTCAGCTGTATGCGCTTCTGCGCTCGAAAAGCGCAGAACTCAGCTGCGGATTTCCCTGAGCGAGGAAAGCAGCTTCCACACGAGCAGCATGGATGCACACACCCTGGTGGCCCTTCTCTTGCCTCCTTCGTAATTTCCTAACTAAACCCCCACAGAAGAACTCGAATTGTGGAAGCAACAGAAATATAACGCTTCACCAGGCAGGACATGATGAATAAGTAACGAAATGTCGGGGGAGGGGCTAAAGGAGCAGGGCGCCCAAAGTTTTCGCGCTCCATTGCCAATGGGCGTTGGGCGCAGTTGCAGATTGGTGCAATGTAGTTGCCCTCATTTTGGAGCGGTTATTTCCTTCCATTGTGCCCTACAACTTTTTTACATTAAGTTCCCCGTTTGTCTTATCACCGAGGTGCAGCTACTGGAGTCCCTCGACTAGGGCAAAACAGCTGTCTGCCCCCTCCCCCCCTTACCGGTGAGGTAATTTAGACTAGTATTTATTGGAGGCTACCTACTTAGGCTGACGTTTCTTTAAATGAACTCAGAAAATGTACTTCACTGTAATGTAAATCTGTCAGAAACGGATATATCTTAAAATCGTCGGTACTTTCCGGGCTAAGCTAAAAGTTTCGCCGGATGCCACGCTCCTCGGCCAATCGTTGTGGGATGGCTCCGTAATTCTGTGATTGGTTGGTGATGAGAAGCGCGTTTGCTATCCTCCCCAGGTGGGGCTGAGTTCAGCCCGGAAAGTACCACTTATCGTTCATAACTATTGTACAACTATTGTCATTAAGACTGTCGTGCGATTAACCGTTATCTACATGACACCGCGATCCAGTCCTCAGTTCAAGGTTGCGGTTATAACTGGTATTGCCGTATACTCATGTTGAAATCCAATCCGACATTCCTCCTACTCCCGTGGCATTGTTGATTGCAGTAGTAGTTCACATAGCAGTACTTATAAGCGTACAAGCTCGTAATAAAGCCTGAGCCGTTTGGAGCGGTGATTCCGGAGTATAAGTCCTTGTTAGGTCATTTTTTTAACAAAAAAAAACACAATTTTGTAACTTTTCCTCACCATGTGTTATTAAAACTCAGCAGAGGCAGCTAACTTTTAAAAAACGGGCCCAGGATGATGGCTGCTCCTCGGTTAAGAAGAGGCTCAGTTCATACAAGGAAATGTTTTCAACTCATGGTGAGCTTTTGCGATGCTACCTTGACAGGATGTAGGGCTGTGTAAGCGGAGACCAGAATTATGGTTAGTTTTGCTGAACGCTTTTTAAAGACCTGAAAAAGACTTGTGAAAACGTGTACGCAGCACATCAACCCCTGCATACCCTACGAGATGTGCCTCGGTAGCGCAGTCGGTAGGAGTGCCACCTCATAGGAACACATCGTCGGGATGTTGAGTTCGAGTCCGCGTACTGCGAAAATTTTTGCACATATTAGTTTGTTGTTATTAGGCTTACATGATCGCAGGAGTCAATTCTAGACCATAAATGCTTCCAAAAAACCAAGGCTCTCTATTTGCGCGTTCACATGTGCTAGTTTTTCAACGATGCGTATCTGCGCCACCTCCATGGGCCAGATTCATCAACCGCTTGCCGCCCGCTAACGGTGAAAATACCGCCAAACCTCCCTGATATGACATTCATCAGGTTTTTTTTTTACATCTCATTTCCAGAGAAATGTTATGGTGCAGATACGCATCGTTGAAAAACTAGCACATATGAAGGCACAAATAGACAGCCTTGGTTTGTTGTAAGCGTTGATGGTTTAAAACTGACTTCTGTGATCATGAGAAAGCGTAATAACAACGGACTGTTATGTGCAAAAATATTGGCAGTACGCGGACTCGAATTCGAAAGCCCACTGGTGTGTTCCCATGAAGTGGTTCTCCTACCGACTGCGCCACCGAGACGACTGGACGAAATATATCTCGCGGGGTATCATAGGGATTGATGAGTGTTGCGCACACGTTTTCACACCTATTTTTCAGGTCTTTAAAAAGCGTTCAGCAAAAACTAATTGTAATTCTGGACTCCGCTCGGCCCTACATCCTGTCAAAATAGCATCGCAAAAGCTCATCTTGAGTAGTGGACCTTTCCTCGTTAGTGATCTCAACCTCCAATGTTTAGCAACCGTCGATTTCTTTGGTTTTCATTCTACCGTCTCGCTTGTCCTCTGTGTTCCATCAGTTCCGTCAGGGTTTCGTCCCCACCCGTGGAACCACAGTTTATCGTCCTGTGGCTTCAGAAATTCGTGTCTTAAGTGGTTCCGACAGCTGATCGTTGGGAAGCATTGTGTTTTTGTCCGTAGTGTTGTTGATCAACCAGAACGATTGAGATTGAGAACAATAGAACCTGATTTTCTTCAGCGAAGTTCAAATTCTCCTTTCCGATTCTTGGTTTTGTAGATATTCTAGGAATAAATAGGGAAATTGAGTCTAGCTAAATTTCCACTGGAATTTAGCTGAGCTTCGTCATCCGATGTTCCATCCTTGAAGAAAGCACCGTCGTTCTTCGGCGTTCTTCTGTTGGACGACGACAAAAAGTACTGCCGGAATGCACAGATGTGCGAAGCACAGTCCGTCTGAGGATGCTTCAGCGATGAACCAGCGTGCGAGGCCTATATAAGCGAGGCCACGAGCTCCAGTGTCATTGCTTGTTCCGCGTCTTCGCCGAGTGTATCCTCTCCTTTGCTAGGATATACCACGAGGGGTTTCTCCTGGGATCTAACTCAATCGGGAAGGGGCAAGCGTACGTACCTCATCCCATGCTGCACAGCCACATCCCCGAATTTGGGTGAAAGCCCTTGCATCGTAGGACTCTCTCCGTCTCGTAAGAGCTCAAACAAGGGATTGAGGAGGTAGATCACGATATGCCTCCCCCTCTCCGCTTAGGATAGACCTTTCCGATGTTAAAACGGTGTTTATGAAGCAGAGGACCCGTGCCCATACAAAACACCCTTGGATGTGATCCGCCTACCACATCTGTGCTAATTTTGGCCACATCACGGAATTCCTTCCCTTGCTCAGTCCGTGCTGTCCTTGACGTCCGCGGAGGAGAACACAGAACCCAACCCTCTGCTTCATAAGCACCGTTAAAGCCACTGGTGATTCTGACCTTTCCTGAAGCAACCCCCGGAGCAGGTCCAGTACGAGAGCAGGGGTGGGGGATCCGCCTTCAATTAAGTCAACGGCAAATTTCCGCCGCGTTTAACCTCTAAATTCTAACGATCGCAACTTCATACAACGTTAGCCATTTTACTCAAATTAAGGGCTTACACTTGGCTCACCTCCGCCGAAGAAAGCAGCTGTTAACAATTTTCTAACTGTGAAAATTTTGGCAGATAGGACTCATGGAGTGGCGGAATACACTTCTTTATTTTCTTGCACACGGTGAGATTTGTGCTCTAAAAGAGCTGTAAGAAATTTAGAATCCATTATTATATTATATAGGAATGATGAAAGCGGCATCTCTGTAGATGAAGTTGAAACGCTAGACCTATAGTCTTCAGATTCGAAGTTTACAATTTTCGTATATATGAACTTAACGGCGTCTTAGGATCTATCCTAGCCGGGAAGGGGCACCACAAAAATCCTTAAACCAAACGGTTTCTCCCTGCTAGGAGATAAAGAATCACACTCTAGTACGCTAGTCGACGCAATGCATGTAAGGGCGGGGGGGGGGGGGGGGGGGGGGGACTCACGGTTGCGACGACGATTTTTCCTCCTCATTTTTCTTGCTCTGGCTATATATTCCGATTCTAGAACTGGAGTGGGGTATAGAAAGAAAGCGCAACATGTTGCCCTACCGCGAGCTGTACATTGAAAAAAATCCAGGCCTGGGAAGGAATGCTCCCCCCTCCCCCCAACCCGCATAGTGCACACTACTTCGATGTTTCGCTTTTGCAAACAGGTCACATTGAACTGTCCATTGTTGCCAAGAAGGCAGGGTGAAGTGCCTTCCCCCCCCCCCCCCCCCCCCCCCACCACTAGGATAGATCTGCGTGCTATTTTGAGCTTACCGATTGGTTGGGTAGGAACGCTTTGTTTGTCAGAGCAGGACAAATTTTTAGTAAATTGTTTAAGCTTCCTGCCGGCATGTTCTGCTCTAGTTTGACAGTTTGTTTTCTGGATTTTATTTTGAGGTGTACCAGCAATAGGCTATTACACACCAAAAATGATCCTTTGAGGGTGATCTGGAGGCAGCACGATACTCCTTGGAGGCAAGTTCTCTATTTTTTTGTTGTTTGCAAACCTTTTTACGTTGTTGGCCAATGGCCCGCTCTTCGTAATATTTACCCAGCCTTTAAAAATTCTCGTTTTTATGCAGAAGAAAAAAGTGTCCGTGTTGGCATATCAATTTCGAGGCGCTACATACAACACGGACTAACCAGGAGACTATCTCAACGGTAGGTCGGAACGGCCCAAGTGTTTTATAGGGGCAGAATCGTCTTTCTCTGGGAAACAACAAAATGTAAATATCTCGACCCCAATACAACTCTTCGCAGAGTTAGGGACGACAGAAGTTGGGCCGTTGGCGGCGTTAACCCTATGCCGCAGGCGGAGGGCGGACTCAAGTTGGCTGGAATTAGCGGTTATGGGGATCACGCCACCCCTCACTGCGTCACCATCGCTCGTTCGTCATCGCTGTTTCCAGCCAACTTGAGTCCGCTCTCCGCCTGCAGGCATAGGGTTAGCGCCG
Organism: Heligmosomoides polygyrus bakeri; assembly: GCA_947359475.1. NCBI lineage: Eukaryota > Metazoa > Nematoda > Chromadorea > Rhabditida > Heligmosomidae > Heligmosomoides > Heligmosomoides polygyrus. The sequence continues at coordinate 743,267 of OX375870.1, read as the reverse complement.
CCAACGGCCCAACTTCTGTCGTCCCTAACTCTGCGCAGAGTTGTATTGGGGTCGAGATACTTGCATTTTATTGTTTCCCAGAGAGAGGCGATTCTGCCCATATACAACACTTAGGCCGATCCCACCTACCGTTGAGATAGTCTCTTGGTAAGATAAATGATAAAATGATAATAATAAATGAATAAGAGAACCCATTTTCTTCCATTATAGGGAGACAAGACATTTAAGCAACCATTTCCTATTTTTTTTTCTGTTTTACACTGTCATGTTATACCATGTTCTGATGTAAATGAGCTGTTCTCATTTAATGTGTTAACAATATGCTGTTTTGCGGCTATCTTAAATGGTCGTAATAAATTATTATTATTATTATTATAGAAAGAGGGACTTGTGAAGATATATTTACATACCTCATACTCTAGGCTAAGTTCTAGGAAAAATTATTGGCTTTACATCTATCAAGTTCGCTCTTTACATCTACCAACAACGACCGTCTATTCTGAGCAAGGCTTTCTGTCATTTCATATTGATCCCTATCTCTACTTCGAATAGTATTTTTCCAATAGTTTACTGCTGATTCTTTAAAAGGCGTCATTTCTGTTGCAACACCTATTTTTTTATTTAATTCCGTCCTAGCGTCTCCGGTATATAAGCGGTGAAGTTAGGACACAAGAGTCGAGTCTTTGGGTTATCATAACAGCTAGGGTAAACTCTTCAATTTTCAGTAGATACCTTAAATATTTTATACTTGTTTGAAACTGTGTTTTCTTCCTTATGCAATGGTACCAAAATATGTCATCTGATGGAGAATGAAGCTTAAAGAAGAGTGATAACATTCAAAGGACTGAAACGATGGAAATATTCGGTCCGACCTGATATCCCGTTTGTAATGTGTACTTAATTCGTCCAGAAATTTATAACCACGCAATGCCTTCAGCTTTCCACTCGAACTTCGGATGGAGGCCTATGCCATTTCACAGAGCTTGAAACGCTGATTGCAAATATGTGGATCAAATCTGCTAAGTAGATCTCCTAAGCGAGTACTGGCCGGTGAAAGTTAGCGCTGTCGACTGCATGTCGGTGCGGTGTTGAAGCTATAGGCGGAACACTGCGTAAGCAGCCATTAGAAGGTCTGCAAATTGTCGTGGCGCAGTGGTACTGTGTTCCCTTTGCGGGTAGGTGGTCATGGGTTCGGCGCTCATCAGTGCTGTTTTTGTTTTGTTGTTGCATTTTGTGATTTATCGTCAGTGACATCTTTTATCCTCATTTCCAACACATTTTCAACAACTGGTAACAGCTATCAGGTTGGAAATGTTGGACAGAAGGTGTCACTGACGATAATTCACAAAATACAGAAACATGGGCATTGATGGGCACCGAACCCGTGACTACCATCCCGTAAGCCGAGCACACTACCACTGTGCCACAACAAGTGTCAGAGCTGCTAGTGGTTGCGCTGGCTACGCAATGCTGCTCCCAACGCTTCAACAGCGCAGCTACGAGCGTTCGACAACGCTAAGTTTCACCGGCCAGTACTCGCTTAGGAGATCTATTTAGCAAATTTGGTCCGCATATTTGTAATCTGTGCTTCAAGCCCTTTCGCATAGATCTCTGTCCGAAGTTCCATGGGAAGCTGAAGGCATTCCCTAGAAGACGTAGGTTATAGGAGCGCACAGTTTATAGTAATGGAAAACATCTAGCTTGGATGAAGCTGGGACAAAGCTGACAGTTATGGAAGAGGAACGAGGTGGACTCCCTCTCTAGACCTGCCGCCCATCCTCTTCGTGTTTCGTTCATTTGGCCCATTTTGTGGTGACACCGTGTGCATGCTTGTTGTTCTGCTCTAATCGTTCATCATTTCCTACGAGTCGACATATTCTGTTTTTGTTTTTGACGCCGTGTTCACTTCAAAAACCTTTCCTGTTGCAGTGGAGAGCGGCGGTGTCGACCGGCCATTCCAACGTCCTTGCCGTGTGAGTTTCAATTTGTTATCGTTTTTTCTTTTCTTTCATCGGGTTGTGTTTTCCTTTTGAAATAAAGCTACATGCAATAAGTAGCTTGAAGTAATTTTTGTTTTTACCGTTGATTTTCTCCACAGTTGTGGAGAAGTTCATCCAGTTAAGTGCAGCGCAGCTGTATTTCACAAATCATTTTTTCGCTTGAATTTTTTAGCGGGTACTTGAACATAGAAGCGACCGTATTGGGCAGGTTAATCCGTTACTTTCTGCTTTCTACGAAGATGATTTCATGAGATATGATGTGTTGATTGAATCAAAGTTCAGAAGTCTGTAAAAGGCTGCCACCGATAAATTTCTCTATCATTGATTGAAAATAATTAGGTCGTCAGAAAATTGGACGTTTTTAACGCGAATCTTCAAAGTTTCGTGGCTGATCTTGAAAACAAGTCGATTTGTCAAAATGAGGATGTTTTCGACTTTAGCATCTAAAAGTGAACATATTGAATTTAACAAAATATTTTTGAAGCAGATCGATAATACCTAAAAAACATACCCGATTAAGTGCCCATCATAACGATGCGCGTAGAGATAGAAGTTCTTGATAAAATTCGCCGCCAGGTTTATTGGTGAGCAAATATTTCTGAATCACCTGGGGAAGACTTTATGGTGTTGAGTTGACATTGAATTAGTAGTTTGTTACGTCAGTGATTTTTCTCACTTCGTTTTAGTTCCCTCGTTCGGTAGACAACCCAATCCCACTCTGTTCTAATGGGGTGGGGGGCAGTTCAGTCCGACCTCATGACAACGGAGAGGCAGAAGTGTGTCCTGCAACATTCAGAGGTTTCTTCCTTTGCTCAGCCTATGCTCTAATCCGCGTTAGCGGAGGAAATCGTAGAGCCCAGTCAAGCCTTTTTCGCGCCCGCTTTCGTACAAATACCCTGTCTAGTTTACAAGAAGTTTACGCAACCGTTAACGGGAGGAGTTTTTGCAATTTCCTAGCCGGGAGAGGCAGCATTGTTCACACTTGTTCCGCTTTTTTAGCCATGTCTCCCTTCGACGGATAGATTCGGGTTTTGGTACCTAATAAAATGTGGCTGGACGGACGCTGAGACGAATGGGGTTAAGACGAGTTATTCAAATCAACGCGTTTTCGTGACGGTCGGTTGGTTCTGCGAGGAGCTATACTTGTCGGCCACAGCGTTGTTCGCAAGTCCGTTGCTCGGTCTCTCGGCGCTCTTCACGGAGTTTCTTTTCGGGTTGCGTGACCCCAGCTGGAGACGTACACCGCACAACGCGAGGAGGTGTTGCCCCGCGACGATAATATCGCGTTGTATGCGAATGGCGAATGTCACCACGACCTTGGGCTCGGCAACACTCGCGGCGGTTCATCGCATGCATTCGCGTGGTGCGTGTTTGTGCGTGTGGTTACGTATGTGTAGAGAGAAACGGATGATTTATCCCGGCGCGAGGATGTGGTCCGACTCGGAGTTTCTGCGGTCACTGCTCTCTCGGGTGACGACGATTTGCGTTGGGAAGGACGGAAAGTTTGGGATGGGACGGTGCGTGTACGACAGTGATGAGCGCATGACGAAATTTTGAAACCCGGACAGTGGGTAATTTTGCACAAAATAAGCGAACAAACAAAAAATAAGCGATTCAAACAAAAAATAAGCGATTTCGCGTTCGACTGGTTGAGTCTTAACATGTACTTTGTCTGTGTTGAAGGATGTTGTAAAGTTGTTGAACTAAGATTGTTATATTTCTTTATTCGACTTACGTTTCAGCGTAAACGCCTTCTTCAGAGGCTGGAAACGACAAAAATGGTTGGGGAATTACTTACCCAAAAACCATTTCATGTTACAGAGTCTTCAAAGAGTTACACAAGCTTGAGTCGTCTTTCGTCTCATTTTACCACTAGCTTTTGAAGCTTCTGTAACCTGAAATTATCCCTCGGCGAGTAATTCTGTAATCCCGTCTTGCTGTCATTTCCAGGCTCTGAAAAAGATGGTTACGCCGAAACGTAAGCCGAATGAAGGAATATACCAATCTTGGCTCAGCAGCTTTACGAGATCCTACATCACGGATAAAGCAGTTTTGTTAAATAGCAGATCAGGTATTGATGAGTGACAAGCAATTTCTAACCGTGTCCGTCCTTATGTAGAATCGCTTCTGCTGTGCTCCTCGGACCAGCTCGGTTTCAGATCGCCGAGGCCAACCCAATCCCTATTTTTCCAGTACTGATGAGTTGCTACAAAGCTTATCGGGAAGGTGCATTATCAAGACGGCAGTCTGCGCAACCGAGGCTATTTTGAGGCCATATATTTGTCACTCTTCTCGGTTGACGTCTCGACGTAAACGCCTTGTTCAGTGTGTGAAGAAGACAAGGGCAGGTTGAAAAATTATTCGGCGAACGATCATTTCATTGTACAATTTGCAGTTTAAAATTCGTTAATTTTTTGCGTTTTAAAAAGAAAGGGGGAAAGTGGACGAAGGATGCTTAAAGCCCATGTCATACCATCGCTCTCCTCGAGCGAAGCCTAATGATAAACTCCCATATCGATCGCGCGAAGCGATGAGTCGATATGGGAGCCTATCATTAGGCTTCGCTCGGAGTCAGCGATAGTATGACATAGGCCTAAAACAACCTAACTGACCGTATGGTAACAGCCGAATTGCTAAGTCACTCTTGGAGGGAGACAAGTGTTGGATTCACTCACATTTGTCTACATCCGACAACAGCTAACCCTCTTTTCACCCGTTTTCACAAGGCCAGTGGGGCTGTTTCACTTATCGGTCGTCTAGCTATTTTTTTCTTCAAGTAAAGCTGCTGCAAAGTAAATAGAATGACTCCTGACTCGTTAACTCCTCTTAACCCTCGTGCGTGTCTTTCTCGTGCAATAAAGAAGCCGGTTGCGCCGAAACACCAGCCGAATAAAGTCTCCATAACATTCCTAGCTCTCAGCTTAATGAGAACTAGTGTTATCCCTTGTGTACACCTAAGCTAAGCGGATGAATTTTTGAAACCCAGATAACAGACAACGAAGAAACAACAGAAAGTAGAATGATTTTGAATTGTTCTTTTCCAATATCAGTTTAGGAATTCTTACATTGTCCACATTAAATAACTCACTTTTAACTTTTTATACATGTTTTTCAAATGTGGGGGAGTCACTACGTTGAGGAGGTTCTGTGAGATTTTCTGACCCTGAGTGAAGCAGTCGTGAAAAAGAGCCGCTTCTTGAATGTTCTCCGAATCGACGTTAGTATTCTAAGCTGTTAGATGAATGCTTTGTTGCGAACAAACTTTTGCCCTAGGCGGAACTTGAACCCGCATCCATAGCTTTTCGGGGCGGATTCTACGCCTTACACCATCGATGCTCTTTGATCGCACATAACATCCGCAGCGCCGATGATGTAAAGCGTAATAGCATCCTGCCCTGAAGGCAGAGAGTTCGAGTTCGAGTCTGCCAGAGTTTTATTCACAACAACACATCCGTATAACCTCTGCGCGGCTCATAACCTCGGTAACAGCAGAATTAGTCTTTACGAAGCATGTGCAATATTAATTTTAGCATTAATTCGTGTCCGACCCCAACAAAACTCCGCTATTGCTCCGGGTTCGGTAAATTGGTACTAAACGTATCAAAGGAGCTGAAAGCTGTAGGACCAGGGTTGCTAAGCAGACTTCACTCTGCTGCTACAAACATATTCTCCAGAAGTCTGGAAATGACCAAAGGAGTTAGAGGAAGGATTTGCCCATACAAGAATCATTCCAAGTGCAGTTTTAGTTTTACATTCTGATAAGAAAACGAGACGAAAGGGGAGCATGTGAGCGCAATTGCCCTTATTAAAGCAGTGAAAAACCAGGTAAACCTTCTCGCATAGAGATTGATGTGACACCCACACTTTCCCATTGGCTTAAGAAACCACTACAATTCGTTGTAATGCTTTGAAGAGAATCCTCTCATGCTCGTCTTTTCCCAATTCTAAAGGTGGTGGTTATGCCGCAACGTCAACAGAATAAACTCCTGTATAACAATCTTGTTCGACAGTTTGACAGCAGCTAATACTGCTATTCAACGTCCCGTAATCCAGCAACATTCGGACTAGGCTTATTTGGAATAAATAAAACACTGGCTTTCTACCGACTGTTCATTGAAATTCCATGTGTGGAAAACACACGAATCGACAAGAGTGAACATGTAAACCGCATTCCAAAACGAGCTGTGAGCAGACCCAAAGCTGTTTAATTACGTGTGGGCGGCAGAAGGGAGATCAGAAGATTTATTTCAAACCGGTGGTTGGCGATCTGTAGAAATTGTGGTTAGAAGAAGCTACCTATTCCTTGTTTGAGTGTCATTTCTTTTCATATGAAATGACCTTTCTGTAGCCTGGAATTTGCAAAGTACGAGGAACTTTGAATCTGTCCTTGTGGGGAGCACACTTATCTCTGACTCTTTGACAGTGGCGGGAAAACTGAAAGCAGATTGGTTTACAAAGGTAACACCCGTGACCTGCCCTTCGAGAAAACCTTGCTTTGCAATCTGCTAGCCGGGGGAGGCGACACTGTTTACACTTGTTTCGCTTCTATAGCGATGCCCCTGTCCGACTAGGATAGATCCGGAATTTCCACTATGCTTGCTGACAAATTCGATGATCTGCTTATCAGTCGTGGTCATTAGAGTAGCTTCATAAAAAAAGCTCAATTATTACCAGGGTATCTCATCTGCCATAACGTGATTTTGCGAGTGTGACGGTTTTTGTTCCTTCGCACCTTGGGCAACTCCATGGCATCATCGACGAACTGTCTGTCAGAATTGCTTGAGCTTCTCGTTTGTTGGCCTATGAGGTGTAGGTTGTTGTTGCGGAACCAGGCAGACGCAACTTCACTTTCTGCGATCATTCTTTTTATGCCCATTGATTCCTTCTGTTTCTTCGTATTTTTCCTTATGCTCGATTCTCTGAGCTGAAGAATGGTGGTTTTATTGAAACTGGCAGCAGTTAGACGCTGTGAATGACATCTGGAATGTTGAAATGTAAGAAAAATTACCTGGAAACTGAAAAATTGAAGACGTGCGGTGGAGGTTGTCGATATTGCTTCTGTTATGGATGTCTATTGTTGATGGACTGCGCTTTGCAAAAGTCAAAAATCCACTTTTCGTTCTTTCTTCCCATCTGGTCGTATCCGAATAATACGTTGAAGAATATGACATGTCAGAATAATACGTCTGGAGAGAAGCCCGCGGTCTAGTTTTTTTTTAAAATATTGTTTTTGAATCATGGAAACATATAGCTGGTACCAACGCAGGACAGGAACCAGGGTATGCACCTTAGTTTGTAGCTGGTTGAGCCAAGCGGGATCAGTAACTTCTTTACGTTCTGGCAAAATGGCCTTCTTTAAGGACCTAAATCCGTAAAAACCTTAGCAATTAAATGACCAAATGCCTCAGCGACGTTTTGCTGGAAAACGTTACACAAGCGACTAAGGAAGGCAGTAAAACGATCGCAACGGCTGAAGACCAACCATAGGGGAGATCCACAAACGTGGAATACGGGTAGTACCACAAGATCTGCAGTCAGTGCTTGAGTGCGCCTGATATACCTGATAGGAGTGGCTTATATAGAGCAGTGAATGCCCTAGCACTTACCTAGGCCAGACCGTCTAATATTCCAACGCAACCAACAAATACCCAAAAATGGAGCAGTTCACTTTTAGTAGCGAGTCACTTCCTTTTTCGAAGGACTTTTGCGTTTTTGGAAGCAATCCAGAAGACGTCCAACAATTTTTCGCCAATTCTTCAGGATTTCGTAGTTCGGGTCTAAGTCCATAGTTTCGAGCCTGACATGGAACGAAAACGTTATAAACGCATTCTTGATTCATTCCAAAAACCCAAAAGTCATTCGAAAAAGGGAGTGTATCGCAGTTATCAGTGAGCTTGTTCCATTTTTGGGCACCTGTCGGTTGAGCTAGGATAGTACGCAGTCTGAACTATACCATGGCTAGGACATGGGCTCACCGCTCTATATAAACCACCCCTATCAAATGTGTCAATATTAGGCTCACTCAAATACCGACTGCATAGTTAAGTCGGCGTTGTCGACCCGGTGGGATGGCCAGAGAACATGTCCGCTTAGAAGACGGTTTATTTCCGGCCGCTCGGGGCCAAGACAGACGTTGAATGAAAGACTCATTACTGGGGACTCGCCTTATATATAGGCTTCGGGTTACGGTAGCGCGGGAACATTCGCGCGGGGACCTTTGGCATACGAAATTCCAAAGTGCATAGGACAACTGGTACCGACAATCAATACTAGGCATGGAACATCTCTACTAAATACACAGAACTCGACACAAGATCACTTCTTGACAGTTAGACGTCGTTCCCCTCTCCTTGTTTTCAGATGCCTTCTAAGGTTGTTTTTGGCTGTTGCGATCGTTTTATCGCATTGATTAAATAGTGGTCCAATGCGTTCCTATAAAATCTCTCTTAAGCATCTGGTCGTTCAGTTTGGCGAAGGCTCTTTGTCGGCCGATAAAAAGGTGCCATTCTCACGTGGTTCATCCAATTAAGAAGCACACACAAATGCCTAGATTCAACGACAGCTGCACCTGGAGACCGCTAGTCACGTAATACACTCACAGTGCTTGAGCTGAAGGTCGATTACTCGTCAGAGTTTTAGTACTGGATGTTCACGAAGGATGCGACGGCGTTCGTTCGGGAGCGTGTAACTCAATTTGGTTATTGCTAGATGTGAAGAGAGCAATTCCGACGAAAAATTTAGCCAATGAATCTCCCGAAAACATTCCTTGAATCTTATCCAGTATGAGGAGTGGCTGAGCGTTAGTTTCAGAGGTCGAACAGAAGGTATTCAACTGGTACAGCATCACTTTCAGAGATGTACTGAACCAGAGTCACCTGCGAAGACAATGCTGTTTAACGCATCATGAATCTGAGAAATTCCAATAAACTAGACCAGGGAGGCTTACGATCTGGCAAGCTTTAGCTGTTGTCGAAGATGGGGTTGCTAGGACTTTCTCAGATGCCAGAAGCTGTTCCCACAGAGATATTGTCGCTGTCGATGGAAAATAACATTAAACCATTTATCGAGAATGTCTGAAGCCGATCAGACAATCCGTAAGCAAAACCGCATTCCTCTTCGCTTGGTGTTCTGGAGGCAAACCGCGTGCATAGATGAGGAGCACATCGACGAGTATTAGCATCAACGTCTTATTCTTTTACTTGTCTCCCTTCTAGACGAATCTGGTGGCACCGTATTTTTCACATGGGGGTTGGCTGCCCTGGGTGTGTGAACCGAACTTGAGATCGTCCCATAAGCCCTAATTTATACTTGTTCCGCTGCGCGGCGCGGCACCGCGGTAGGAATGGATATCAGCGGGGCGGCGCGAAAAATCGATATCTATGGCGATCATGGTGTCGCGCCGCGTGACGGCGCAAGCATAAACTAGGGCTAACGCAAGCGAGTTCATTCCTCCTCTGCGATTTACGTCACATGCGCGGTTATGTTTCGTGAAAGCATGGAAATGCGAAGCTTAAATATGTTCCTACGTATTCCGAACTTCCAAGCTTACTTTACTTGAGTATTCCATATCTTTTCAATACCCATTCCTTATCCCTCGCAGCAAAACTAACCTTTCACTTGGTTAATGATGTACAATATATACTCCGGGTAAACAAAAAGGAAGGAGTAACTCCGTTCTATGCTTCAATGCTACGTGGTGCGGCGGAAGAAGAGCTACCGATATTGATCCACTGCGCTGCTTAATCGATAGTGGTCATATCACAGTGTCGGCCACGTAGGTGCATCAGTATGAACTATGGCCTGTAGGCTACCAGCCAACTGCAGGTGGTTCTAATTTGAATTAGCTTTGTGTAGAGCGAACTGCAAGACGTACTCTGTGCTCATCACAAGGACGATGTCAGAAGCTAGTTAATCAGACGAGTTTTCGTGCTCGCTGGAAGCCATATAAATTCATCATTAACTTTCACACCAGTCAGGAAGGTGAGGAAAATGCTGCACTGTCTGAAGCGATTGAACAGCAACTAAGCAGAGCTAATTAAAGGACGGGGCGAAATCGCTTTTTCACTGTTGTGTTTCCGTTTTCCACTTTTTGGTACATGGGAATTTGGGCAGGTTCCCTAGCAGCGCAGAGCTTTAAAATGGCAGAAATTATGAACATATGATAACATTGCTCAAATATAAAATGAGGTTCATTGGGTTAATTATTCATCTAATTCTAGCTCATAACTTCATAGCGTGAGCCAATTGTTTCAGTGAGGAAATCATCGCTGTTTCTGGCTCCGAAGTCACCAATGAACAGGAATGTGCGGAAATTTCTTTGCAAAAAGTGGAGGACGGCACGCTGAACGGAACAGTTCAAAAAACCGGAATACGAGACACGGAAATAGCTCGAAATCACGATTTTTTCGTTTTTCGTTTCCTTCAGAAATGCTTTTGAAACGGCGAGGGGAACTACTTTCACATTTGGTTAGAGAATGTCTAGCGAAAATATCGGAAGTATGTGCATTGTTGATTGATTTTCCCTGAACATAACATTGTGGAGAAATGGGGAGGGATGGCGTTCCGCTACATACTCTGCTTCTACAGAATGTCGTGGAAGATGTATCCTTTCCCGGCAAATCTGCCAATGCCATGATTTCGCTGACTCCCGAGGGATGGAAGACCCGTTTTGCTTGGCTGGGATCCGAACCATCTTTCGTTTCATGGTGCATGCTACACCCGAAACCTCCGACTGCGCTCCCGCGCCCAAAAATTGTATAACATAACGGGATTTTTATTTCTTCATCACGATGACAGATTATCTTTTCAATTATGACTAATACAACTATGCACTAGTGCAACTCTGACACCTGACCTATCGTCCTGTTGATCATCGACTTGCTTGAGCGGTGCCATCAACGTCTACAGTCGTCACTGTCGGGTACCAGAGTGCTCCAATGGATTCTCCTCGTTCGAGGGACCCAAAGCGCGCCATATCGTTCGCTTAGAGGTTGGAGAGCGTCCTGGTGTCCCGCCGAATCCGACAAATGTATTCAAAATCCCTTTCCCCTTTTACATTGCCCAAGTTTTTCTCACTGCCTTCTCTAGATTCTTAAAGACGGTGTTTTTTAACGGTCGTGTGGAGAACATCTGCCTTTAGCAGACGTACGTCTCATCTCAGAAATGCACTCATTGACCGATCATAACACCGATCAAATCAATAGATGTTGATACTGTATATTTATAATGAATGAATCCCTTCCCCGGTCGGAATATTGACTCGATTCCCACCTCAAGTCGGGAATTCTGGCCCAAAGTCGATAATGCTTGCCGATCGATAATGTTCTTCTTTTATCCTTCACCTCTTTAGTTGGCGCATGACTTGTCATGACCACGCGATGAACATGTTAGTGTTTTATCCCTCCCAGGCCCGCTTGATACCAGTTTTATTACCACGCAGGAATGGAACATTACTAGACAACGATGAGAAATGATTGACCCAAGCGGGGCCTATCCAACAACTTCAGTCTAGGTGCTAGCGACAGATGGCTCCTCCCCCAATTGCGCTACCACCTGCCTAGCACTATCTACCTAGTAAGATTTCGCGTGCGGCCTAGAGAGAGGGCCCACCATGTATCTCTTCCACATTTGACGGTTTTACCCTTGACAATCCAGACAGAGACGTGCTCTTGCAGCTATACTGTACATGCTTCTTTGCTTATGCTTTTTTTACAGCCTTTGGAAAAAAGTTGTCGGATTTTATGGAGAAAGTGAGGGTCGAATTGCACCAGTTTCGTGCTTCGTTGGCAATATACGATTAGGCCATGCATTTTTTAGCAGTTCAGCTAGTGGCAAACTCGACTCGCTACTAGGTAGGTGTTTCTGAATGCAAACAACAACCTTCTGCCGTTATGTTGTCTTTCTTAAGGTGAGTTGACTTTGTCGGTGCTTCTGACGTAGGCAGGTTGTCTGACGTTGTCCTAGTCAGATCCAATTCACGTCATCCAGACGGCTTCTTCTCGCGGCTGTATTTTTTCCGTGTTTGATGGCTGTAGGCGGTGAGGAAAACCGAAACGACATTCACGCATGGCGTTCTCGGTCGGTGTCAGCTCGCACGTGAGAAGCACTCGGCTCGAACTCGTTTCGGTCTCGGCGCTTTCCGACGAGGCGTCATTGGCATTTTCCTGTTCTGGCGAATCACTTGGCGCGGTTTTCTCAATTGGTTCTTTAGCGGCGGTGGCGCCGTCGTCGCTCCGATCGCATCCACTTTCTCTTCCGGGTTGCTCGTCACCAGTTCAGTGCCACAGCGCGTTGCCGGACGGCAGCAGATCGTGCTGCCGGATAGAGCCCTGCTGAGTGGGGAGGGGGGGGGGGGGGGGGTGGGTCCACCGCGTGGGCGTTTTTCGTCCTGCGGGAACGCCGCGGTCAGCGCTGTTTGTTTGGCGTAGATTTCATTATTGTTTGAGGACCAGTCGGAACATTTCCGGAGGTGTTTTGACTGGCGCAGCGGCCCGGGGCGGCCGGTTTTCGCGCGCCGTTGCGTCGCACTAAGCGTTGCGACGATCTCTCATATCCCGCCCATCGCTTTCGCTTTTCAAACGCGAACTGTTTCTTTCTTTCGTTCACGCTGCACTCTCCGTGCGCACGCTTGTTATGACGTTTAAGCATCTTTTTTCGTTGTCTACTTTTCGTCATCGGATTCATCTCTGGATTCGTCGTCGGCCTTGTCGTCATGACACGTGACGCTGTAGTTCTCTAGAAAGCTGTGCGTTTAGTGTAAGCTGGAGGGAGTGTGCCCGGACTGCGCCCTGCGCTGCCTAACGTACATGCAGGCCTCGCCCGGTGAGGCCATCAACTGGCCCACGCACCAGCACGCGCCGGGTCCATGCACTTGGCTCCAGCAGAACTCCGCCGTCTCCACGTCGCCGTCGTCGCTGTGGCCGCTGAATCTGGATCCGATCTCGTCGGCTCGGCTGGCCTCGTGGGTACTCGCTCTTGATCCCCTACTCGTGTCCCATCTCATCGAAGGCCGAACTCCGCAAGTTCATCGGAAAGGTGAGATCTTCTCTTGTTCTTTCGGTCACTGACCACTAGTGCGGTCGTGAATTCGGATTCGGTCCGTCACAGACTTCACCATTGTGATAGTGGCAGACGTTATGCTGTAGCAGTGTTTAGTAGAAATAGTTGCGGACAGCACAGATGCGTCGGTAGTTCCATGACTTCAGTATCACGTTGGTAGTTTTGTTGGCCTTGAAGCTAGAAACTCCAACTTTGCTGGCGACGTATTTGGTGTGGTTTCTGAGAATGTTGGAAATGTGCAAAAATGACGGAGTAAAATGAGTTGAGTTTTGGATAAAGCCGAGAGAAAGGAGCCCACCACGTGTCTCTTCCATATTTGGCGGTTCTGCTGTAGTCAAAAAGGCTTAGATGTGCTCCTGCAGCTGTACTGTACATGGTTGCCTGCGTAGCTTCTTTGTTTTAAAAGTTTTCGGTCAAACGCTTTGGATTTTATGTAGAAAATGGGGCGCAGTCTTTTCTAGAATTGCGCATAATCATGCATTATACCTTATTTTATCATGTCGATATAAAACAAATGAGTGTACTTAGTTGAAGGTTGCTCCAGTTTTTTTTGTGTTTTGGCCGTTCTGTTATAAGATCGATGTTGCTGTTATATTTATACTAGAGAGACCTGCCTGATAGCGCGTTTTGTACGTTCTAGAATCATATTACTCATCCAGCCTGTGTGCTGGGTTCTATCTTAATCGTAGAGGAGCTTACAGTGTTTTGCGTCTCCATTTCCTCCCTTGAGTTGCGAGGGCTGTCATTTAAATCCATGGCTCTGTGTAATGTGGTGATGTGAAAAGGTGACACTTTATGACGGCTGTTCCCTCCGGACTAGGATAAGAGCGTGTGCTGCATTATTGCCTTTTAAGGTACGCGTAGGAGGTGCACTTTATCAAATGACGGAGAAGCCGAGGAATTCGAGTGTTGCTTCTTTTTCTACCGAAGACAATGAAATGTTTGGTGGCGTTTCTATTGTTGGGTGGGACCAGTCCGAGTACGTGTTGCTTCGCACTCCTGCCTCCGTGGTGTCACGTCTTCTGAGCGTTAAAGCGTTTTTCACCCACGTACCATCTCGCTCAGAAATTAATCCCCTAATTGTAAGGGAAGCGAGAAATATGTGATTTTGCATAGTATTGCGCGCATCTACTTCGCTGTCGCCGAAGAATATTGAAAGCGGCTATTTGTTTGTCTGCTCTTTTTCCTGACCTGCTGGTTAACTAGAACAGTCCTCATCTTCCTATTATTTTCAAGCCCTAACTTTGTCAAACTGAACAAATCTGAGGTTTGCACGAGAGCATAGCTCACTTGGCATCTGCTTTTATGAAGCATTTCCTTCAAATTGTTTTCACGCTTCCAATTTGCTTTATCAATGATCCTTTTCTTTTTTGCTTTTCTATTCCTATGTCTCGGTGTTCGTATGGGTATCCTTTTCGCCTTCAGTTCAACCTCTCCACCGAAATTCACATTCGCTCGGAAGGCGTTCAACAGCGGCTGTTCGGCACTGGCCGCTGTACTTTGACACTGCAGTGGCAGCGGAATGTGTTTCCGACGTGCTGACTACATGAAAGCGCAAAGATTTGCATATGACTGAACGCCGCATTACGAGTAATCCCGCGGGGTTAGCAACACTTCCGAGCCGCGCTCGCATTCGTGGGGGCAACCGGCGGAGCTGCTGTTGTGTCATCGGTTCGGGACCAGTGGACTTTCTTCTTCCACTGCGATTCCGCTGCATAACTCTGTTCCTTATCTCGTTGGACTTGACATCTTTTTTTCCTGCTGTTGCGATTTGTCTTCTACGTGGGAGAACTGGACGAAGACTGTCGATGGGACGGTTTTTCTGGGTCCGAAGCGCAGCCGTCGTATTTATGAAGCGCGCTCCAACGAAAGCGACAGCAGCAGCCACGTGGTGTGTGTGGAGGGGGGGGGGGCGGTTTGAAAGGGAATGTGTACGAAAGTCGTCGCCGACAAGGCGCTGGCGCGTCGCGCGCGAGTCTGAGGGTCGGTTCAGAAGCGGCGCGGGCGTCGTGGGTGGCGAGTGCTCTGTAATGGGAGCGGGGAAAGCAGGTTCTGGTCGGTGTCGGGGTGGTGGGGAGGGGGGGGGTGCTGGTTGCGCCGGCCGCGCCGCGCTCTCAGCTCCGCACCCGTCGCCTCCCTTTTCCAGCCGGTCCCTCAGCCGCTCGTACTCAGCTTGCACCCAGCCCAGCACTGGTTTTCGCACGTCCTTAGCTGCGGACGAAGCCGTCGTGCCGCTCGCCGCTTTTTTTCGAATAGCAGACCTCTTCTCTGACTTGAGGCGATCAGGTGCAGACCGGCGGAGGTTGCTTTGAACAAACTCGTCCATCTTGCATTCGTCCTCTATCGTTGAGGGTTTGGTAATGTGCTTACCATATTGAAACAGACCCTTCTTCGTGTCTTCAAACTTGGCCTTCGTTCTGGGGAAGTTTTTCATGTTCTCGACTTGGCAGGCTTCTGAAAAGTACTGTATGTCCTCGAACATAAAAAGAGGTAACAAGAGAACACATGAGAACACAACTTTAACGGCTACTTACGGATGAGCGGGTTTGCACCTTTTTTTGGCGAGATGGAGGCGGCGAAATGCGGACGTGAGCTGATCTTTAAGTGAAAGTGGGTGCCGTAGCGAAGAAGCGGCTTCTAATCGTTTCGGGACCCACTTCCACGTAGGTGTACTGTGCAGCACGAAATTTCCCTCTTTTTAGGCCAACCTGCGTCGTTGGGAAAATTCGAGCGTTAACATTCTATAGGCCAGGGCTATCGAAATCAAACTAACGACAACAATGCAGACGCAACGACAACGTTAACTATTGTGACAGTGCCTTCTAGAAGGACCGCTATAACCTATTCTTTACGGATTCAGTCAGTAGCTCAGATGTAGAACATTTGACGGGAGGCGGCACTCTTACAAACACTGCAAACCTGTGCTCGGTTCACTTCACGCTAGTACTGAACCGTCAGCCGCGACGTGATGTCGCACTTATTTAGGAAGTGTGAAAAAACGGTACATTTGCGTGAAGTAAACCTTGAGTATTGATTGATTGATCTGATTACGTCAATCTGAAACAGATTGGTTCCATCATGTCAAACTTGTGTGGCACGTAAGTATTAAGCCTGTTCAGAAAATGTATCCAGATTTTACGACAGTCGGACGTGAACTATGAAGTCAGTAAAAGATGTTCTGTTTCTATAAGAGTTGTCACTATTTGAAGATGATTGCTACGAAAGCAGTTGGTCGAGCAGTACTCATAGGTAGATACGTAGCAATAAACTCTGCAAGGGTGTCCAATGCAAGTGTGGGCATTCCCCCCGTAGAGCTGCTATTCAACGGTGAACCATAACGGCGCTGAAGTGTTCAACGACAACCCTTGTTGGTGATCTGCGTTAGTCAGCCATTCGCTTATTAATGAGTCACACCTTTTCTGCTGCTTGGTGACGTGGTATGAAGCCGAAGCAGTGAGGAAGCCAAGTTAATCACGGCCAAAAGCGATCGGGTCTTGTGCGCGTATCGCCGACTGCGCTACATGCACTCATTAACTAGAAGATAGGGCTGCTGTTCCTGAAGACCGTCAGTGTGTGTCCAGTGTGCATACTATTGTCCTCCATGCGTGCAACGTCGTCTGCACACCAACGCTCCGATGTGTACTTAGGAAGTACAACTTTTTTTGGTGCGGAGGGGGTAGGTAGGGCGGGTGAGCTGGGTTAATTTGTCGTGCACCAGCTTGCTGGTTATATGTAGTGATACTACCAGAAATTCTACAACAGCTGCTTTATTTTCCTCAGTATTTCATTAGAGTCTCATTGTTTTTACTTATTTACTCTAACCAACATTTCATTGTTGTGGCTGACCCATTGATGGAATTCCGTTTCAAGGTTCAAGGAGCTGCTCATTCAAAAAGAACGCAATTTTGTTGAGAAGAGGATCCTATACGATTCAAAATTTATTTGTTTGTTTCTAGGTGCCGTTTTTAAATTAATATCTTGTTTGGGCACCAGAAAGCGCCTATGTGTTCTCTAGCCGACTGTTAAATTTGAAATCACGGACATTAGATTCATGGTATTCAGTTGTCTACTGATTCTTCTAGTACATTAATTGTTGAATATTTTCAGCAGCCGATATGCAGATGGAGCTGCGGGTCGGCGGGCGATTCAGACTCGGTAGAAAGATTGGAAGCGGCTCCTTTGGTGATATCTACTTAGGTAAGTCGGAGTTTCGTTTACTTTTTTTTAAAATTTCATTGTTGTTTATCACAAGCAGAGCGCCTTTCGAAATGAAAATGAAGAGGTGTGTTGCGGGTTCCCTTTCGAAAGCGGCTACACGGGTCAGTGCTGCCGTTTCTCACGATCCATTTCAAGAGAGCACGGTTAGGGTGAGGTTTCTTGAAGACAAGTAGTTTCTAACCATCATTTGATAAAAGATGGCGAGGAATAGAACCGGAGAAAATACTAATGGGGTTGCTCAATGTATACATTTTGATGCATCAAGAATAGTATTGGAAAGGCCTGAGAAACACGTGGAATTTCCGCTTCACAATAAGGCTTTCCTGCGTTTCCATCCTACTCCAAACGTACTGCTTCATCGAGTCCGGCAACTGCACCGCAATTCACTATTGGACGGGTCATTTTCATAACCGATTTGTTCTATAGCAGTTGCTCTATTAGTAACGTCCTTAAACCCTTTCCCTTTAGGAGTGGTCGTGTCTTACCTTAGGAAATACCGACGACGTGGCAGTTTTCCTTTCGGCTTAGGCAGAAACTATCAGGAAGTGGTTATTATGGAAGTGATGAGGAGCATTAGCCCTGGTTTATAGTTGCACCGCTGCGCGGCGCGGAACCATAGTCGGGATAGATATCGACCGGGCGGCGCAAAAAATCGATATCTATGGCGACCATCACGCCGCGCAGCGAGACGGCGCACGTATAAACCAGGCCCCAGGGATGAAGAAATTTTCATTCGTAAACCCACTCGAGCGCGCGCTTCGCAAGGGAAAAATTCGATGAAGCTTTATCAATTTCTAGTAGTTGTTCTTAGCTACATATGTATTTTCCCTTTCTAGAGGATAGCTTGGAATTGGGAGATCTATTCCATCGCTTCTGTGTTGAAGATTACGTTTTGAACAATGCTGTGCATCCTTTGGAGTTTTGTGAATGGGAATGAATCGACCTAGGCCTCATTTTAATGCTTTATTGTGCAATGGATGTGCGGAACAGTCGTAGTAGGGGCGATGTGGGATTAGCACTACTCCTTCAACATGGTTGGGCAGTGCGCCACACTAGGCATCTTCCGTTACTGTAAAAGGCGGAGCGACACGCCCGATTATGGTCGTGTGAGCGGACCCTCCCCCTCTCCCGTCTCGCTATCTCAACGGTAGGTCGGAACGGCTCAAGTGTTGTATATGGGCAGAATAGCACCTCTCTGGCAAGCAATAGAATGCAAATATCTCGACCCCAATACAACTCTGCGCAGAGTTATCGGACGGCGGATGCAGGGCCGTTGACGGCGTTAGCCTTCTACATTCACGCGGAGGGCAGGCTGAAGTTGGCTGGAAACATCGACGACGAACGAGCGGAGGTGGCGCAGTGGGTAGAGGGGCGGCGTAATCCCCATGATCACTGTCTTCAGCCAACTTGAGCCCGCCTTCCGCGTGCAGCTAGAGGGCTAACTCCGCCAACGGCCCAACTTCCGTCGTCCCTAACTCTGCGCAGAGTTGCATTGGTGTCGAGATATCTACATTTTGTTGTTTCCCAGTGGGAGGCGATTCTGCCCATATACAACACTTGGGCCGTTCCAACCTACCGTTGGGATAGCCTCCTGGTCAGACGAGTTTTCACGACAGGATAAAGTGAGACGTGCAGAGCACATGCTACTGTTGCGAAGTCTTAGAAATTAAAAGAAGGGACGGAAAGTTGCTATACCCTTCATCTTAGCTTCAGGAGGCTGTAGTCAAAGCAGGGTCTTGTTTCAGCTTTTTCTATGAATTTTTTTCTCTTCCTTTGTTCGTTTTCTTTGCCTACTAGGTTTATGCCTGAGGACTCCTTGATATACAGTCCTATTCTGAAACGTTTTTATAAGGCGACGTTCCCCTGAGCCGTCGGTACACGTGAAGTTTCAAAAATGGAAGGTAAAATGGAACAAAATTCAGTCTCCAAGCCCTCTTGTCCAGAGGCTGCTTCACTGCGCGAAGACTACTGTGCTCGTCTTCCAAAACTCGTTCGAGGCGGGCTCAACAGCCACCTATCCTACCCTAAACGAGGGCGGCCGACCTCGCTACCGTTGTCGAGGAGGATACCTAACGTACGAATCCGCTGGGCGCAAGTCTTGAGCGGGAATCCACACTTATTCTCGTTTTTAGTACGCTGGGAAATGGCCCAAAAACATTCCTGATGAGAACGTTCAGTACGGCTACGTATGCATTATAATTACTGACCAAGGCTTGCTGCGCCTAGGCGGAAGTAAGCGTTATGGAAGCTCTGGAGTTACAAGTTGGTGCCCTGCTCTAGGGTTGCGCCGATTGTTGTCCGAACATTTTTTAACCAACTGAGGGCCTCGATCCGTTTTTTTCTGTGGTCATTGGTGCTGTTGCGATTCCCACCGCTACGGCTCTATGGTGTCGTGCATGCGCCTCTTCTTTGAGTCTACCCTGTCTACCAGCTCTAATGCATGCAAATAACCGGTTGTGTGCGCACGCCAGCGTATCGTCCGCGTGGTGCAGCGAGACGTCTGCATCTGTTTTTGGACTCGTTTGGATTATGTCGCAGGGGCGTTTTTTATCAGGAGTAGTTGTCCAGAAATTGATGGAGTTAAATGCTTTTCGAATTATCGGTTAAACAGACCATGTACGTTTCCATTTTACGTCCATAAGAATAGAGTGCATGGCGCAACCTTACAGTAATCGCGTATGAAACAACTACGAAGATCGCCGCCATTAGTTCGCCAGGTTCCTATTAGATGGAACCGAAAGTTTCCGCCATTTTTGACTCCTCTAATTTTAAACGGTTATGACTTGATTCGTTTTCAACCAGTTCAGTTATGGGAAAAAGTGCACTTGGTGTATTATTGTCAATAAAATTCACGGATAACAATTCTAAAGTAGGAACAAGTGGACAAATAGAGCTCATGAATAGTCGGAAGGCATTTTGGCGCTACTCTTGTACACGGTGAGGATGCTCCTCTGGAAGCAGTCGAAGAAATACGAGAAAATAACGCCGAGAAAGCGACATATATGGAAATCGCACAAAATCGAAGCGGCGTGGCACCACGATCGCCATGGATATCGATTTTTCGCGCCGCCGGTCGATATCTATCCCGACCATCGTGTCGCGCCGCGCAGCGGCGCAAGTGTAAACTAGGGCTAACGGTGTGTTATCTGGAGTTACCGCTCGGACGGTAGTTTTCATTTGTTTAGAACAACGCGTATTTTCAGTAGATTTTCTTACCTTGTTCTCAGACTTTTGTCAGCACATCCTGGTCTAATTTACTGGCGTCGTTGCCGAATTCCTTTTCGAACTGTGCCAGCAGTAGATCATCAAATCTGATTCTTCGAAAGTGGTCAAGTGGTTTTATAGAAGTTCGATGAGAGTTCTTCTCAAACTTTTTCGCACTTTAAATGATTGGTCATGATCCTGATAGAGGTTCTTGTAACATGTAATTATTTACTTCAAATGTGTTCGTTCTTGTCCCCCTAAAACAGGAGACCAAAGCTCGTTTTTACACTAAGCGAAGTGAACACCGCTTAGGCTTTGCTTCTCAGTTAGTTACTATTTAGGGTTCGATACGAACGTCTGCTCCGAGCAAGGCTCTCTATTTTTCATCCCCTACTTCCAAGTATCTCATGTGAGGGTTACACTGTTCTTTACTAATTTCAGCATCTACATGACCTAGGACCTAAATTTCGATTTAAATAATTCCGAGTTCACGTTTCCAAGATTCAAGTCCTAAAGCTCCATGACACGAAAGTCGGGCTTTTCTGATGTCGTGGAAAGTCATGGAATGGGGTGTAACTGCTCAGTTTTTATCACTTATATATTTCACATATGTTTAAAATGGCATGTTTTTCTCTACGGAAGTGGATCAGAACCTTTTGAAAAGTTGTGAAGTACATAAGTTAAACAATGGAGAGAGTATTCAAGATACTAGAACGGCGGAAACTTTTGATTCTATCTCATGTAGTGCTTCGTTGAACGGTTGATGGAAATGCAAATGTGATTGATTAGAATTGAATTTGTCTTGGCAACGTTTTCTCTTATTCATAGCCAGATAGTGTTTCGTAAGCTCAACTGTTATTCCGTTTCTAAGAGACGTATCGCTGTTTATCTTCATTACTTTGAAGAGATTTTTTGCTAGATGTTGTGTAAATACGACACGTCTCGTTGTTCGTCCAGTTTTTTTTTCCGTTTGCTTTTTATGTGGTCCTTTCACTGAGTTCACTGCTCCTTGTCCTCTTTTTATGTTCCATGAGTACGAATCTTTAAACGATGTTCAGCTATGGTTGATTTGTTTTCAAAAAGCGGAAATATATGGATATAGTTGTTTTAGATGTCTAATCTGCGAAACATTGTCTCTTATCGTCTTATTCTTATTACCCTAGAGTTTTGAAGGATCAGGTTTTTGCTTATGAATTCCGCATGATATTGCAGGTCTAAATGTGCAAACGAATGAAGAGGTAGCAGTGAAATTGGAATGCATCAAATCCAAACATCCGCAGCTCCACATCGAAGCTCGTCTCTATCGCGTGATGTCTGGTGGTATTGGAATCCCAGACGTAAGTCATTTCATCTCAGTAGTTTCTCAGTTTTTTAGCCATGCTTGATATTACCGACTGCTGATGTTTGTTTTGGGAAGGTCCTAACTGGGCGAGAGCGTACGTCGCGGTTGCTGCGCAGTAGTCGACTTTGGGGCGCGTTATCTCTCCCCGGTGTCGCTGCAGCCGCGTTTGATTTTCAAATTCCCTGAACTAAGACTTAAACTTCTTCATGGGGAATTAATGTGATCTCATCTAAATGCAGACCAGCTGTCCGGCGCGTATGACCGCGCCGCGCCCAACGCAAACTGCGTTCGATTAGAGCGCGCTAACCCCAAGGCGTTCCACTCATAGGGGGTCGTGCTACGGAACTTCTACGGTATTTGCGGCAGTTCGATCACGCAGAGATGTTCTTAGAGGGACTGGCGATCATGGTTGGACTTCACTGGTGAAAGGTAGGTGGGTGCCATCCAAGCTGCTTGTGTGGAAACTGCTTTCGTCGCTCGGGGAGAGTCGGCAGCTGGATTCTGCGCTCTTCGAGCGGCGAAGCGCTTACGACTGGAAAAATGCGCAAAAAAGCCACTCAAATTTGCTCACACGCCAAAGCTCCTCAGATCTCAAGTATCCAGTTGAAATGCAAGTGAACCACCACGCACGGGAACGGAACCCCCGACCTCCCTCGCATGAAGCGTCCCACCGACCACTGCACCACAACTCGCTTCACAAATGTGCCATCGCGGGCGCACAAGACATCGATCGAACGTGGCAACGTAGGCGCCGACGCGCGATCTCTAAGCTAGGAGGGCGCAGACAGCCGGTATACGGTAACCAGAGATTGCGTTGGGCGCGGCGCGGTCATACGCGCCGGACAGCTGGTCTGCATTTACATGAGATGAATTAATGTACGTGCTTGTAAAACAATTGGGAGAGGTATCTACGATGACAGAGGAAAGGGTCTAGGACACGATTCTAACCCACCGCAAAATGTGAGAGATACGTGCCCAACGAGAGGTGCTTTGCGTCAGCGCGACGCAGGACTCGCTCGTTCAGTTAAACGTTTCGACTGACAATTGAGTTTTTTGGTTTTCTTGTATTAGCACAGCCATATAGTACTGCGTATCCCTATGGAGACCTAAAGTTTGCTTCTTCCAATCGTTTGTCTTTTAAATATTTTCGGTTGATAGTTCTTCTGTGAGTGTAATTATGTTTACAACCAGAGTTCTTGTGTTATAGGTGAAATGGTGCGGTCTGGAAGGCGACTATAACGTGATGGTCATGGAACTTCTCGGCCCATCTTTGGAAGACCTTTTCAATTTCTGTCAGCGGAAGTTTTCACTGAAAACCGTGCTGTTACTGGCGGATCAGATGGTCGGTGAGAGGCGTTTAATTGTGAGACGATCCTTTTCATATGTACTCTGCTTCAGATCACTCGTATTGAGTATATTCATGAACGGGACTACATCCATCGTGATATCAAGCCGGACAATTTTCTTATGGGTCTAGGAAAACGGGGAAATCTAGTATATGTGAGTTGTTTTCCCATTCGTTGTGTGGTTTTGTAGATGGCTGCGTATCAGAGTTGAGTTTCCTCCCGTTCAGATAATTGACTTCGGGTTGGCAAAGAAGTATCGCGATTCGCGGTCTCAGCACATTCCATATAGGGAGAATAAGAATCTTACTGGTACTGCTCGATATGCCAGTGTGAACACACACCGCGGGATAGGTGAGTGTGCTATATTCGATTTGTTGACAGATTTGTCGCTTTCCTATTCTGGCGGGACTGTTGTGGACGCGTGCAGTATCGTGCCCAATCTCCTTTGCCTTTACCTCATAGCCACTTTTAGTTCGACACACAATTTCGAGAAAAATTGAAAATATCTGGTCACAGAGTTAGCGTTCTCCTATCTGGAGATGTGACACCATAGAGAACCCTTTAGTTTCAAACGAAAGTTTCACACGTCAGTTTGGCAGCTAGATGACTGTGCGACTTTTAATATTCCTGCTCGAGTTTCTTGTTGTTCTGTGCATCATTTTAAATGAGGTGAAAGAGTTTTTAGATGAACATTTTCAAACTTCAGAGCAATCTCGTCGTGATGATATCGAATCTTTGGGCTATGTCTTGATGTATTTCAACCGTGGCACACTTCCTTGGCAAGGTCTTAAAGCAGCTACGAAGCGGCAGAAGTATGACAAGATTTCGGAGAAGAAGATCTCGACGTCAGTGGAAGAGCTATGCGCCTCCTACCCTGGTTGGTTCTTAAATTCTACTGTGTGGTCGTTATTATCTCTGTACAGCTACTTCCCACGTGATGTTGCGCTCGCATTTTTGTCGTCTTCACGCGTATTGTTACTGCGGATTGTTTTGAAGTGAAACCTGCGGGGTTGTGGGCCGGTCAGCGGAGACTCTAGCGGTTTGAATCAGCTCTCGGTTTCGTATTTTTAGTTTCCGAGGTGGTTCCCTTGTCAGGGATGCGTGATAGTGCAGGCGGAGAAAGCGTCACTTCTCGCCCATTCCGAATCAAGTTGTCGGTTCGGATTTCCCACCCAATCGACAAGCCCTCCGGGATAGGTGATTTGGTGCCAGACTTATTTGGAAGCATAAAACACTCATTTGTTCGCCGATTGTCCGCCGCAGGTTGTTGTTACGGATTTAAATTGCTTCCACGACATAGACTTAGAATACGGGGCGCATCCCGAAGGGGGATCGTTAGCGCCGTTCTTTATCCTTTACCTTGGTTCACTATGAGGGCAGGGATGCCTAAATATATGTAGAAAAGTAAAGAGTAATATGCGACGACTCCTCGAGTGATTTCTTGATTGGGGGGGGGGGACACCGTGTAATATTTTGTCATGGCTTGAGGATGTTCTATTTGATGATTAGAAAGGGATTCATTCTTTCTTCCGGTCTTTGTACGCCCACTCTCGTCATTACCTTAAGATTGCCGTGCATTTTATTTTGCTCCGTTGCTTCGGCGCTTCAGAAGGAACGCTGCTATCATGCAGAGCCGGAGTCTCCGACACAGACTTCTATTCCTTAGGGCTGTTCCTTTTGAGGCCTGTTCTTGTGAAAGGGAAATGACTGTTCAGTTAGAACAGACCTCACATAGAACGACTTGAGAAAAGTTCAGAAATGTCTGGCAGAAACCTCGTACTGTGGTGATTGGTGTAGGCTTTGACGGTAAGCCACAGCCTGTGGTTGACAGCGGAGTTTTTTTGCGGGCATGGTACTGAAAATCCACTTGCTTCCCCTAGTAAATATTTTCACCATTTTTTCTATTTTTTTTCAATAACGGATGAAAATGATAAAGGAAGGCGTTATTAATTTCGTATTGGAATATAAAATCCGTCACGAAACAAACTGGCACAGAATTCCTAAAATTTTCAATGAAAAATGTACAACCAACTTCCACAAGGCAATACAAAATTTGCATTGACAGGTATCTGCAGAAAGTTTAGTTTTATGGGATCTATTAGGTTGGTGCATAAGTTCTCGGACATTTGGGGCATGAAATATTTATTATCACAACATACGAACAACAATATCAAATCATTTGTAAAGTAACCACCCCTTACATCAACTGTCTTTCGCCAACGTGCTGGTAAGTCATGGATGCCTTTTCTCCAAAACGTGGCCGGTTGTGATTCGAAAAATGTGAGCAGTGCCTCCTTGACATCCTCTCGGTTCCTAGATTGCTGGCCGTCCAAATAGCGTTGAAGGCTTGAAAACAAATGATAGTCAGAAGGAGCGAGATCTGGTGAGTAAGGTGGATGTGGAAGAACGGTCCATCCGTAGTCCGCCAGCTCAGCCGCCGTCGCTCTAGCAATATGCGGTCTAGCGTTGTCGTGTTGAGAATACACCTTCACTTGCTCTCCTCGTGTGGTTTGAAGGTGGGTTCTCAACTTCCTCAGTTGGTTGACGTAAACCTCTGCCGTCACTGTTATCCCTTCGTCCAGCAGCTCCCAGTATTCTACGCCAAGAACGCTCCACCAAATGCATAGCATCACCTTTTTCACGTGAAGGTCGGGTTTCGGAACGTCCTCTGCCTCTTCAGTTGCGTCAACCCACTGTGCACGCCGGTGATAATTAGAGTAGAGTATCCACTTCTCATCCCCGGTGACAAGGTTGTCCAGCCATCCGTGGGTACGTCTGAGGGTAAGGAGAGACAGAGCGACATCGGCTCTGCGATCCATGTCGTGTTGTGTCAAGTCGTGAGGTACCCAGCGACCCAATTTTTGCACCTTGCCAATCGACTTCAATCCTCGAACGACTGTTGAGTGACTAACACCAAGAGTGCTTGATAGTTCGCGAGTGGTTTGGTATGGGTCCGCTTCCACTCTACTTCGGAGGCCATCCAAATCCAGTGTCATCGGGCGCCCTTCTCGTTCATTATCTTCAACGGGGAATTTACCAACTGCGAACTTCGAGAACCACTGGTACACAGTACTTCGAGCAGGAGCACTCTCGTTGTAAACATCCTTCAGGCGACGATACGATTCGTTGGCATTGAGGCCGGATTGATGCAGGAATAACATGACGTGCCGAAAATGCGTCTCAGTTGGGATGAATTGCTTAGCCATAACAGCTGACGTTAACAACGCAGAAGTAAATGCTAGGAACAGTTTTGTAGCCCTTTCCTTTCTCTATCGATCGATCATTTACGCGTTGATACATGTGAGAAATTTGGCGGGAAAATGCGCTTTCAATTCAGGAGGGATCAAATGTCCGAGAACTTATGCACCAACCTAATATCCTAATGGGAGGGGAGGGGGTGGGCATATAGTGATTTGCCTTCCCAATTCCATGCTTGAGTTTCTACGAGAGCTTTAGTTGCTGTCCCATAATGCGACGGCTTTCATTCAATTTCAGGGATATGGTTGTGTAGCATAGAACGATATACGAAACAGACACTTTACGATTGCCCCCTCCCGACTAGCCGACTAGGATAGATCCGTATTTTGTTTTAATTTATTACATTGTTGCCCTGACTTTGTATTCTCAAATTTTATCTGCTATGTTCACTGTGGTTTGAGTCGTTGTCATTGCTGTTGTAAGCGTTTTTGCGCCGATTGCCAAGTAGAATCAGTTATTATTGATCTCTGACTCTGAGATTCTTCAAATTTCTAGGTCGCTATAGGAAGACGAAAAATTCTAGGACATTATAAAAAAAATCCACTTGCTTCCCCTGATAAACATTTCCACCATATAAGGGATAAAAAGAATGAAGGACAGCGTTATTCAAAGCCTTTTGGAATACGCCAATTGTTTTGCTATTAAGGGATGTCGTGGAGGCAATTTGAATGCGTATTTGGCCTGTATACTGATGTGCGGTGACTCCTTGATGGACAAGTCAGTGCTTTGTCCGTCTCAAACAGGTCTGGTACCAATTTACCGACCTCGGAGGGGTAGAAGGCTTGGTTGACCTAGGTGGGCAGGGTGATCCAAATGCCTGGAATCGGGAGCTCGCTACGGCCGGCACCACTTATTGCGCCACCGCGCCTTTCCCTGATGCGTAGTTTAGGTTTCCTTAGCTTCTTTGGTGCTCCAACCAACTGTTGAAATAGAGGCCTTCTCGTGGTTATGTGCTGATATTCGGCAACACGGTAAAACGGCGTTAGGCTGGTCGTATTCGGAGTAGTGTGGCTGTGGAATATTGTCGATCCTAGGCCTTTGTCATAGTTTTGTGTTTTCGTCTGAATGATGGTGCCGCCAGGTTTTGACGCTCTGCCGAAAATCTGTCTTTCAGAAGCCTTTGCATCATACCTACGCTACAGTCGAACGCTTGGGTTCGAAGACACACCGGACTATGGCCATCTCAGGCAACTGTTCCGCAACCTCTTTCACCGCCAAGGACTCCGCTACGACTACCTCTTTGACTGGAATCTGCTCAAGTTTGTCGTCTTAATATATGAAACAGTGTTGTCAGGGCATGGAGCTGCAAACCGATCATGTGGTCGGTGGTGTTGTGTTTCGGGAGTCTATGGGACAGTCACAGCACAACGCGTTGAGGACTACTAGTGCCCTCTGATGTCGATCTAGCATTAGGTGTTGTTTCAGTCACTCTCTGAAGTGAGAATCTCCGAAAGTGGGTCCTGAAAACGGAAGCAAAACTGCCTATCCTTATTTAGTCAATACGCTTCCGCTGCTGCGTAACCGCGCGCGTATATTCCTTCCGTTCGACACGGGAGACCTGACTATATTCGAATAGAGACTTCTCCGGTTTACTCATCCAATAGTATTAAATACATATATCCATGAACTGCTAAGTATCTATAGATAATTTCGATTTTTAATCACAAGCGACTGTTTGAGGTGGGATTGACGCGATTTTGTTGGCCGTTGGACGGGCTTCACGGAAACGAACAAGATTTGTCTGGCATTTAGCACCTGTCGATAACAATGTTCTCCTGCCCGCCTTGTGTGGAGCTGGCCTGTGGTCATGCCGGTGGTTAGATCGAAGTCGCAGTGCGCTTAGGCGCGTTTTATACTCTCGCCGCGACGCGGCGCGACGCGACGGACCGCGCCGCGCTACGAATTTGACGCGCCGCTGCGCGATTGCAGTCAGAAAGTTGAGCGTCAGCGACACGCGTCCACGAGCTTCTGCTTACTACGGTCCGTGAGCCAAGGATGACGAAGGAGACGGTCCGTGAGTCGTGGTGGGGCTTCTGTGGGGAACGACGAATCCTCTCTTAAGGCTGGGGTCAAAGTCGTCCGCTTAACCTACGTATGAAATTGGTGAGTGTGGTATTGAGTCGAATCCCCTGCAATGCAAATGACACTCAACGACCTTTTATTTTGCAACATGTGTGGGTCCAAAACTAAGATTGCTAGAAGGCACTCATCGTCGAGAATCAGTAAGAATTTCTTCTCGTATGGCCATTCCTGGGCCATTGTGTACTAAACCTATCTTTAGCGTAGTAGGGGAAACTTCGGGAATGTCTACTGATCTCCACTCCCTTCCTAGGTTACGGAAGCTACGGGTGACTAAGGTCATGATCACCGATTTCGCCTAAACTCCAGCGTGATACGAAAAATGGATGTTAGATTCGTGATCAGCATCCCAAATAGTCCCTCCCCCCCCCCCCCCCCTTGGCGAAGTTTGGTTGAATTTTTTTCGATCTCTCTTCCTCTGGAGTCCTGAAAGTACAATAGTGCCACCATTTTGCTACACCCTTTTTGTTCTGTTATTGGGGAACCTAAGCAAAAAGGGCATAGCGGAATGGTTCATCCCGGTGTGAAATCTCCCACTCCGAGTTTGCCGCAGCTGATCGCGCCGCACCGCGATTCGCCGAATACCGTAACCCAAAATTCCGTCAAATGTGGTGTTTTGAGGCGGCGGAGTATGAAAGCGATGCGGCGCCGCAAACCGTTCTTACGACCGCTTGGCCGAGAGACAATACAAATGGTGGGTGAACGCAGATGGAGTGACATGTGCTCATCCTCTATCGAATGGCCAGAACGGTCGGTCAGGCCTAGTGAAACGACCCCGTTGGCTGGATTTCCCCGCATCGATGTAGTGGAAATCCGGAATTACAGCTGCCCACTGCCACCACTCTGAAAAAGTTCCGGGAGAGATTCCAAAACATGGCGACCAGGTTATCGGCTGACGGGCTGGGATTACGTAGCGGGTAAGAATGGAGCTGGTTCACAACAGAAAGGTCATGGGTTCTGTGCCTGCGTTGCGCAGTTATTTTGGTTTACTTTGGCCTTCCTTTGCCTAATGTCCTATTATTTAGGCATGCTGATGTTAAACGGAAATGTCTGTTGTGGGACTTTTCCAAAACAACTCGATTTTGAGCTGAAAATGAAAAAAATTGAAATTGAAAAACCAAGAAGGGTCCTACTATAATACTCTTTGTTGATGTCGTAGCTGTAGAAGTTCTTACAAAAGCGAAATTGCGGGGTTTTTTGCATCTGTGTATATTTCGACTCACTTTCTACACTTTATAAAAGTTTCGCGAGTAGAATGGAGTAGTGTTGCCAAGAGTGTCTTCACGCATCATTCGTTTCCTCACTACTCCTCTAGCAAAAATTTCTAAACTCATGACATAGGAGAATATTACGGTTTTCGTTGTCTCTTTTGTCTTGAATGCCTCGCGAGGGACACTTCTGCGTTACATCTGCATGAGGAACAAAGTAATGCTAGAGAAGTGCCAAGCGCAGCAACCGAACCCATACACTTCTTCCTTGAACTAGTCCTCTTAGCCACAACGCCAACCCAACCGGCTGGTGGTTGTCACTGGTATTTCATTTCGCAGCGGTCAGGTGGGCTGAGCTGAGAACGATGACAGTGGGTCGCTGTAGTTCTCAATTTCCGCTATTTCGATGGTAGGGAAGCCAGTCATGGCAGTCGCTTTCCTAGGCCCGACTGACCTTTCAAGCCGTTCGCTAGTTGTGTGTGGCGTGGCGAGACATGTCAGCGCTTCTAGTGGGAGGCGACAGATGACGAAACACAACGACGTTGTTGGGCGGAAGTTCCCAATATAGCGCTTGGGGGCGAGGCGCATTGAGTAGACGAGGAGCGTATGCGCTGCGTTAGGTAACACTGCCAATCGCTTTCTTACAACCGAATTGCTCTTGTCAGGCGTCAGAATTGCTGCTTAGACCGCTTCACAGCTTGAAGGCAGAAAATCTCGAAATTCGGTGACATTGACAACTGTTTAGACAAGAATCAATCTAGATGGTCTGTCGTTTATCAACGATTTGACGTGGGTGGCTAAAGGGACGCGTTCGTTACGTATTCTTTTCACATGATTTTCTGTTTAGAACGGCGAAGCGCCTACAGCAATCTGCGGTTCCCACAATGGGAAGGACGGACTAAAAAAAGTCTGCACTTCGTTACGATCGTATGTTAATTTAGCATTTATTCGACAACGGTCCTTCAGTAGTGTGGGAAAAGCATTCACTCGTTTCGGGCGGTTTTGAGTTGAGTTTGAGAGCGGTTTCAGCGGTTGAGAGGGGTTTTCAAGAGGTCTTATAAATGAAAGAGTGCATACACCGTTGTGTTACCGAGGGCGAGTTCAATTTGCTTCGTGGTCCCCTAGTTGTCATTCGCAGTTACAAGTGCGCTTTAGAGCACGGTGGTAGTCTCTTAGATGAACGAGATGCTACCGCGAGCATGGCACTGAACACAACACGAGGCTGAAGTGTGTCGAGGACTTCACTCCTGGCTTGGTTTTGTTTCTGTGTCCAGGCCTCCTAACTCACCGTACTTGCTGTAGTGTGCTTTATGCCGACGGGAAAGAAAGAAGTTAGCAGTTCGCATCACGCACTTCGATAATTTGTTGACGTTATGCTGTTATCTAGCCTTGTGCATGCACACTCATTTAGTTCTATAGCACATAGGTTTATATTTTCTTGCAAGATGTGGTGTTTGGTCATCTACTAGGTGCTTGGTGTGCTTTTGCATTGGGCGCTGCTTTGGAGCTCATTCTGGAACTAGGCATATAAAGCATATTTTACACTTAAGTCGCCACATGGCGTCGCCGATTGAAGACAACTGGTATTGATTGAGCCGCGTGGAGAATCGATACAAAACCAGTTTCGTGAGGCATGTGGCGCAGCGTGTCGGGTGACGTTCACAAATCGTTTAAGAGGTGGAAGGAAATAGACGATTCTTTGTTTTCAAAAAAAAAAAACTTTCAAAAGTGGCATTCTCTAGGGACTAGGGGGTCGATTTTCTGCAAAATTCAAAAAGAGAGAGCCACTGGCTTTCTCAGAAGACGCCATTTTTAGGAGCTGTTCTTTAGGCGGTGGAACTTCTTTTTCATCTCTTGCTAACGCGTCACTAATTTTTTTAAAATTCCGAAATCTCCGAATTATGACCACTTAAGGTAGGCAACTGCGTAGTTGAAAAATCATAGGAGTTTGCGTAGTTGAAAAATCAAGACCTTTTTTGCATCTTCGATATATCAGAGGAGATCGACATACCCTATCCCCCCCCCTAATTATATGGAAGATCGCTGCGGAAATGCCTGATGTATTAGGTTGGCAACTACCAGGCTGTCCAATAATTCTTGTCCGAAAATTTCACCATTTTTAATTTTTTTTCAACTTTATTGAAAAACAAGTCTAATCAACAATATAATCACCACAGTTGTCCACAACAGTGGCCCATCGATTGGGCAGGTCGCCGATGCCCTTCGCCCAGAACTCCGGGGGCTGCGACTCGAAGAAGTCCGCGATGTCGGATTTGAGGTTGTCGTAGTTGGTGAATTTTCTTCCGGCCAAATGGTGCTTCAGCGGGCGGAACAAGTGGTAGTCGGAGGGGGTGAGGTCCGGGGAATACGGCGGATGGGCAACCGTCTTCCAGCCGAGCGTCGCCAACTTCTGCTGGGTCTCCTTCGCCACGTGGGGGCGCGCGTTGTCGTGCAGCAGGTGGACCGAGGCCCGTCGGGGATGCTTTTCTCGGATGGCCGCGGCTAGTTTCTCGAGCTGATCGGTGTAGATGGAAGCGGCGACCGTCCTGCCTTGCGGGAGCAACTCGAAGTACAGCATGCCCTTGGCGTCCCACCAGCAGCAGAGCATTATCTTCAGCGGATGCAGGTCGGCTTTCGGCGTCGTCGGCGGCTCTTCTCCGCGCGGGATCCAGACGGCACGGCGGGCGACGTTGTCGTAGAGGATCCAGCTCTCATCCCCAGTGACAAGGTCCTCGAGAAACTCCTTGTGATGCGGACGAAGGAGGAGGGACTGGCAGACGGCCACGCGGCTCTGCTCTTTGGCTTCCGTCAGACGGTGGGGGATCCAACGGGCCAGAACTTTGTGGTAGCCGAGTAAGTTGAGTCGATTGTGGATGGTGGACTTGCTGCAGCCGAGCGTCGTCGCCAGTTCACGGGTGGTGGCTTCCGGCTTCTTCTTGATACAGCGACGGACTTCGTCATCATCCACCGTAGAAGGCCTCCCGCTGTGCTCCCCGTCCTCGAGGCTCGTGTCGCCGCTCTCGAAACGATTGAACCAGCACCTGACTGTGCGTTGGGACACTGCATCCTCCTTGCACGCTCTGCAGATGTTGGCGACCGCGGTGCCCGTGTCGTTGCCCAGCAGCCACTCGTAGTACACGAACGTACGAATTCGACCTTGGTCCATTTTAGCTTGTACTGGTAGCTAGACGCGGCGACTGCGCCTTATATACCCCTAGCGTGGAACTCTGGAGAACCTTCTAGAAGGTTCTTACACTTGCCTGATATTATAACACTTCTAAGGAAAATTATAGAATTTTGAAAATTTTCGGACAGGAATTATTGGACAGCCTGGTAATTTCGTGGACTCTCAAGCGCCTTCAACAAAAGTGTTCATAAACAGATAACAAATAACAGTTTTCAACCAAAGTAAGATCTGTTGGAACGCGGGACTGCTTCCCATTTATCAGCTACCTGGCCCATCCCACAGCTGTAGAATTCTTGTGCCTTTGAAGCCAAGAATCCTTGGAGGTGCATTTTGACATGGTCCACATTAATATGTCGTCCTCCAACCAAGAAGTGCTGCAGCGTGCTATAAAGGTGCTAGTCATTTGGCGCACAGCCTGTGCTGCAAGGTGGCTGAGTTAGACGCTCCCAGCTAAGGTCTTCGATTTTTTGAAGCTTCCGATTCGTGACGTGTGATCTGGCGTTATCTTGCTGATAGATAATTCCGCTCCTGAAAATCTGTCTGAACCGATTCCAGCGGACTTCAGCCTACGCGCGGCCAGGTTGAGAAGAGTATGTGGATTACAGCATTAATGCTGGAACCATTCTTGACGAGCTCCCAGAAGTTAATACCTTCTTGATACCACCAAACGGAGAGAATGTAGCTAACCGGACGCCTCAAAAAATAGAAGACCTTGACTGGGACCGTCAAACTCATCCACCTTACAGCCCAGACCTTGCGCCGAGTGACTACCACATTTTTAGTTCGGTGCAGTACTTCTTGGTTGGAAGACGATTTAATAATGTGGACCGGGTCAAAATGCACCTCCAAAGATTCTTGGCCTTAAAAGCACAATAATTCTATGACCATGGGATAGATCAGCTACCTGATATATGGGAAGCACTTCTGCGTTCCGAGGGATCGTATTTTGATTAAAGATTGTCATTAATTATTTGTTAATAAATACTTTTGCTGAAAATTCTTGAGAGTCCACGAAATTAGTTGCCAACCTAATATAACCAGGGCTTGGAATTTTACGGGGTACAAGTCCTCCACCCAACGCTTTCTCCTTTAGGTATATAGAATTTTATTTCTGTGTCTAGTCAACCATTCGGTTACGTCTCGGTGATCAGGTTCGAAGAGCGCTTCACAAATCTTTGTAGACAGATAAAAGAACTCTTAATGTAAAGAACCCGAATTACTATTCGCAATTAACAATGAAAGTTTACAGCGTGCATAGCTTGTCCAGGTAGAAAAGTATGCCGCGTGGTGAAGTTCTGCTAAAACTGGCGAAAAATCAAAGCCATCCTGACTGATTTGATGACTGCTCAAAAAAAGTCTTGGTTTTTTTCTCTGTAAAACCGTAACCATTCTAACTTTTTAGGATTCAGTTTCACATTCATGGCGTGTCTCATTCAGCAATCAAAGGTGTTATCGATTACCGTATTACCCAAGTCACCCTTGGAAAAATAATTCTTTAAGAGATACGATTCTTACCGAAAAAGCCAAAGAATGGATACAGATGAGAAACTGTTTTAAAGATTGGGCAGCTCGGAAACTTTCGGAAAAAGTTGAACCCGATGCTTTACCTTTGTCGGAGTTTTCGTCACACCCGTTAGAATTTTGACGCGTGCTTTTGTCTACAAAATGCGCCAAAATCAGAAAAGGAGGAGTAAGAATAAATCACTTTCTCCCACTTAGTTGCCTAATGAAAAGTGACGAAGATATTTGCACAGAATTTCATTAATCGGTTGGACAAGTTTGTTGAATTTGAATTTCAAGAAATGGTTTCTTTGAGAGGAGTACGAATGAGGTCTATCTATGAAAGTTATCTCTCCGTTCAAATTCTAGCGTTTTCGCCGTTATGTAGTTGCACGTTACGCACGTTTCATGTGACTCCTTCTCTTCTTTTCTGGGTTTGAAGCTTCATCGTTGAGGATGTTTGAAAGTGAGCGGGTTTTTCAACGCAGCAGAACTTGTGTCTAAACTCTTGCACCTCCTACTATGATGGTTTGGTCGTTGCCCATCGTAGTAGGGAGTTAGTTGTTCGGAGTGGACACAGAAAGGAGTTGTCTAGCCCCACTTCCCACCACGTTTTCCAATGAATTGAAGAGGGCCAATCCCGAGGTGTTCATGATGAACACTTTTTCCTTAGTCGAAGAGCGGCTAGCCAGCTACGTGAAAAACATGTGTGTGAGATTCAGAGATCGCTTATGTGGTTAATCACTTCGCTTACTGCTAGCTTTCTTGTGAGCCAAGGCTTCTTCGCCAACGCTGCGCTCGCAGATTGCCACCCTGACCATGAGTCTGGCCTATCGATGCATCTGCATGATGCAGTGTTGGTATCTATCGTTCCGCTTCTGGGGACAATAACCACAATTTCTGCGACGTGGAAGTCGTTGAGTGAAGTACAATACTTGCTTGCAGTGCTCACGCCTCGATGCGCAACAACCGCGTTGGTAACGACATCGCAGAAGCGAAGCAGCCGTTCAATCGATGAGGAATTACTTCAACGTTCTATACTAGATTGACACATATTCCGTTGCTGCACTACTACTAACCCTCCGGATAGAATATCACTTCGGCTAGTGTGTTGCTTTCTTCATTTCTATAGCTGAGATAGTTCACTAGTTTCTACGCGCTAAACAGTCTTCTTGTGCCTTTAGAGCAGAACAATGAGCAGGCGAAACGAGACTCTTCGTCGCATGTTTTATTCTGTGAATGCTAAGCGCTCAGCAGTCTTTTATGGTGCATAAACTAACTACTTTTCACACATTGCCAAGCACTGGGCGAGTTTCGTTCTGTGGTTCGAATTTGATATATTCGGTTTATAAGTTGAGAGCTTTCTTCAGTCGTTCTTCGTCTTGAGTTTCTTTCCTCACTGTTGTTAAATTGCTCCGTGTTCGCTTTTTTCCTTGATTATTGTGCGGGTAATTTAAAAATGTTTTGCGCTCGCAGTGTTATTTTGAGCTCCCTCATTTCCTGTGAATATCTCCTGTAGCGACGAATAAGGCGCAGAGTCCACTGCGGCCTTGTTCGCGTTTGTTCATCGTAACCTTGTGTCATTACTACTTTCTTGTATTTCTAATAGGCAGTTCATTGTGATTTTCAAACACCGTTTACAATTGTTCAACATTTAAAACTTTCTCTGATATGGATCAGAGAGTAAACGGTTGTTATATTTGGTTGGCATGTTAGAACTGGCCGATGATGTTGGATGGCTATTATGTTCAGCGACGTCGACTACCCCCAGAGCTGAAGTTTCGAGCCGCAGCTGATCGCCGTCAGGTATCGTTGAGTATCGCCGATACGCCGTGCCCGCAGTCCAGTTGTGACGGACGAACGGACGGAAGGACGGAAACACACACACACACACGCTACTACATTATTGTAGGAGCAGCCGTCACAGCGGTCTGTCGGGCGCACTGATGGCTTTTCAACGGCTTCGACGTAGTAATAAATCGTCAATTGTAGCTGCCAAGTTAGAAAGGGTATGAGAAAGAGAGACACCTATTCTAGGGATATTGAATACTACTCAGAAGAAATCTAGCCTAACAAATACAATTGCTCTGCAAATATAGTGAGGTCAAGCTGAAAAAAAAAACCAACACCTATGAATGCTATGAAATATACGGACGATGAGCATTTTTCATTATAACCGGGCGAGAATATTTAAATGCTTGTAGATAGAATAAATACAAGACACTCATTGACTGCCCTTCAGCGAGCTCGGCTACTGCACTGCTGAAGTTTCGGACCGCTCGAACGACATTTACAGAAATTCGATAATTTGATCGATATCGATTGAAGGCGATCGAAACATCAAAAGCTGCCTTCAGATTCGTGTTCAGCGACCTCGACTACTCCAGAGCTGAAGTTTGGGACCGCTTGAACGACAACCACAAAAATCGACAGTTTGATTGATGGCAACTGATGCTTCAGAAACGAACCACGTAATCGTGTTCAGCGACCTCAACTGGACGGACGGACCGAAACACGCACACACCACTCTTTTATAGTAAAGATTAGGATATAGAAGTTGAAACGTTGCAAGCATCTACACCCCGAAATACCCCTGCGGGCGAATTTTCAGAGCGATCTGAGATGGTGATCTACCACAGAAAATTGCGGTATTCCGACCGTAGATCGTCAGATCGTGATCTGGCAGTGTCGTTTTCGTGATCTACACCCCGAAATACCCCTGCGGGCGAATTTTCAGAGCGATCTGAGATGGTGATCTACCACAGAAAATTGCGGTATTCCGACCGTAGATCGTCAGATCGTGATCTGGCAGTGTCGTTTTCGTGATCTACACCCCGAAATACCCCTGCGGACGAATTTTCAGAGCGGTCTGAGATGATGATCTACCACCGAAAATTGCGGTATTCCGACCGTAGATCGTCAGATCGTGATCTGGCAGTGTCGTTTTCGTGATCTACACCCCGAAATACCCCTGCGGGCGAATTTTCAGAGCGATCTGAGATGATGATCTACCACCGAAAATTGCGGTATTCCGACCGTAGATCGTCAGATCGTGATCTGGCAGTGTCGTTTTCGTGATCTACACCCCGAAATACCCCTGCGGGCGAATTTTCAGAGCGATCTGAGATGATGATCTACCACCGAAAATTGCGGTATTCCGACCGTAGATCGTCAGATCGTGATCTGGCAGTGTCGTTTTCGTGATCTACACCCCGAAATACCCCTGCGGGCGAATTTTCAGAGCGATCTGAGATGATGATCTACCGCCGAAAATTGCGGTATTTCGACCGTAGATCGTCAGATCCGTGATCTGGCAGTGTCGTTTTCGTGATCTACACCCCGAAATGCCCCTGCGGGCGAATTTTCAGAGCGATCTGAGATGATGATCTACCACCGAAAATTGCGGTATTTCGACCGTAGATCGTCAGATCGTGATCTGGCAGTGTCGCTTTCGTGATCTACACCCCGAAATACCCCTGCGGGCGAATTTTCAGAGCGATCTGAGATGATGATCTACCACCGAAAATTGCGGTATTCCGACCGTAGATCGTCAGATCGTGATCTGGCAGTGTCGTTTTCGTGATCTACACCCCGAAATACCCCTGCGGGCGAATTTTCAGAGCGATCTGAGATGATGATCTACCACCGAAAATTGCGGTATTCCGACCGTAGATCGTCAGATCGTGATCTGGCAGTGTCGTTTTCGTGATCTACACCCCGAAATACCCCTGCGGGCGAATTTTCAGAGCGATCTGAGATGATGATCTACCGCCGAAAATTGCGGTATTTCGACCGTAGATCGTCAGATCCGTGATCTGGCAGTGTCGTTTTCGTGATCTACACCCCGAAATGCCCCTGCGGGCGAATTTTCAGAGCGATCTGAGATGATGATCTACCACCGAAAATTGCGGTATTTCGACCGTAGATCGTCAGATCGTGATCTGGCAGTGTCGCTTTCGTGATCTACACCCCGAAATACCCCTGCGGGCGAATTTTCAGAGCGATCTGAGATGATGATCTACCACCGAAAATTGCGGTATTCCGACCGTAGATCGTCAGATCGTGATCTGGCAGTGTCGTTTTCGTGATCTACACCCCGAAATACCCCTGCGGGCGAATTTTCAGAGCGATCTGAGATGATGATCTACCGCCGAAAATTGCGGTATTTCGACCGTAGATCGTCAGATCGTGATCTGGCAGTGTCGCTTTCGTGATCTACACCCCGAAATACCCCTGCGGGCGAATTTTCAGAGCGATCTGAGATGATGATCTACCACCGAAAATTGCGGTATTCCGACCGTAGATCGTCAGATCGTGATCTGGCAGTGTCGTTTTCGTGATCTACACCCCGAAATACCCCTGCTGGCGAATTTTCAGAGCGATCTGAGATGATGATCTACCACCGAAAATTGCGGTATTCCGACCGTAGATCGTCAGATCGTGATCTGGCAGTGTCGTTTTCGTGATCTACACCCCGAAATACCCCTGCTGGCGAATTTTCAGAGCGATCTGAGATGATGATCTACCGCCGAAAATTGCGGTATTTCGACCGTAGATCGTCAGATCGTGATCTGGCAGTGTCGTTTTCGTGATCTACACCCCGAAATACCCCTGCGGGCGAATTTTCAGAGCGATCTGAGATGATGATCTACCGCCGAAAATTGCGGTATTTCGACCGTAGATCGTCAGATCGTGATCTGGCAGTGTCGTTTTCGTGATCTACACCCCGAAACACCCCTGCTGGCGAATTTTCAGAGCGATCTGAGATGATGATCTACCGCCGAAAATTGCGGTATTTCGTCCCTAGATCGTCAGATCGTGATCTGGCAGTGTCGTTTTCGTGATCTACACCCCGAAATACCCCTGCGGGCGAATTTTCAGAGCGATCTGAGATGATGATCTACCACCGAAAATTGCGGTATTTCGACCGTAGATCGTCAGATCGTGATCTGGCAGTGTCGTTTTCGTGATTTACACCCCGAAACACCCCTGCTGGCGAATTTTCAGAGCGATCTGAGATGATGATCTACCGCCGAAAATTGCGGTATTTCGTCCCTAGATCGTCAGATCGTGATCTGGCAGTGTCGTTTTCGTGATCTACACCCCGAAATACCCCTGCGGGCGAATTTTCAGAGCGATCTGAGATGATGATCTACCACCGAAAATTGCGGTATTCCGACCGTAGATCGTCAGATCGTGATCTGGCAGTGTCGTTTTCGTGATCTACACCCCGAAATACCCCTGCGGGCGAATTTTCAGAGCGATCTGAGATGATGATCTACCACCGAAAATTGCGGTATTCCGACCGTAGATCGTCAGATCGTGATCTGGCAGTGTCGTTTTCGTGATCTACACCCCGAAATACCCCTGCTGGCGAATTTTCAGAGCGATCTGAGATGATGATCTACCGCCGAAATTGCGGTATTTCGACAGTAGATCGTCAGATCGTGATCTGGCAGTGTCGTTTTCGTGATCTACACCCCCGAAACACCTCTGCTGGCGAATTTTCAGAGCGATCTGAGATGATGATCTACCACCGAAAATTGCGGTATTCCGACCGTAGATCGTCAGATCGTGATCTGGCAGTGTCGTTTTCGTGATCTACACCCCGAAATACCCCTGCGGGCGAATTTTCAGAGCGATCTGAGATGATGATCTACCACCGAAAATTGCGGTATTTCGACCGTAGATCGTCAGATCGTGATCTGGCAGTGTCGTTTTCGTGATTTACACCCCGAAACACCCCTGCTGGCGAATTTTCAGAGCGATCTGAGATGATGATCTACCGCCGAAAATTGCGGTATTTCGTCCCTAGATCGTCAGATCGTGATCTGGCAGTGTCGTTTTCGTGATCTACACCCCGAAATACCCCTGCGGGCGAATTTTCAGAGCGATCTGAGATGATGATCTACCACCGAAAATTGCGGTATTCCGACCGTAGATCGTCAGATCGTGATCTGGCAGTGTAGTTTTCGTGATCTGCACCCCGAAATACCCCTGCGGGCGAATTTTCAGAGCGATCTGAGATGATGATCTACCGCCGAAAATTGCGGTATTTCGACCGTAGATCGTCAGATCGTGATCTGGCAGTGTAGTTTTCGTGATCTGCACCCCGAAATACCCCTGCGGGCGAATTTTCAGAGCGATCTGAGATGATGATCTACCGCCGAAAATTGCGGTATTTCGACCGTAGATCGTCAGATCGTGATCTGGCAGTGTCGTTTTCGTGATCTACACCCCGAAATGCCCCTGCGGGCGAATTTTCAGAGCGATCTGAGATGATGATCTACCGCCGAAAATTGCGGTATTTCGACAGTAGATCGTCAGATCGTGATCTGGCAGTGTCGTTTTCGTGATCTACACCCCGAAATACCCCTGCTGGCGAATTTTCAGAGCGATCTGAGATGATGATCTACCGCCGAAAATTGCGGTATTTCGACCGTAGATCGTCAGATCGTGATCTGGCAGTGTCGTTTTCGTGATCTACACCCCGAAACACCCCTGCTGGCGAATTTTCAGAGCGATCTGAGACGATGATCTACCGCCGAAAATTGCGGTATTTCGACCGTAGATCGTCAGATCGGGATCTGGCAGTGTCGTTTTCGTGATCTACACCCCGAAATACCCCTGCGGGCGAATTTTCAGAGCGATCTGAGATGATGATCTACCGCCGAAAATTGCGGTATTTCGACCGTAGATCGTCAGATCGTGATCTGGCAGTGTCGTTTTCGTGATCTACACCCCGAAATGCCCCTGCGGGCGAATTTTCAGAGCGATCTGAGACGATGATCTACCGCCGAAAATTGCGGTATTTCGACAGTAGATCGTCAGATCGTGATCTGGCAGTGTCGTTTTCGTGATCTACACCCCGAAATACCCCTGCGGGCGAATTTTCAGAGCGATCTGAGATGATGATCTACCACCGAAAATTGCGGTATTCCGACCGTAGATCGTCAGATCGTGATCTGGCAGTGTCGTTTTCGTGATCTACACCCCGAAATACCCCTGCGGGCGAATTTTCAGAGCGATCTGAGATGATGATCTACCACCGAAAATTGCGGTATTCCGACCGTAGATCGTCAGATCGTGATCTGGCAGTGTCGTTTTCGTGATCTACACCCCGAAACACCCCTGCTGGCGAATTTTCAGAGCGATCTGAGATGATGATCTACCGCCGAAAATTGCGGTATTTCGACAGTAGATCGTCAGATCGTGATCTGGCAGTGTCGTTTTCGTGATCTACACCCCGAAACACCTCTGCTGGCGAATTTTCAGAGCGATCTGAGATGATGATCTACCACCGAAAATTGCGGTATTCCGACCGTAGATCGTCAGATCGTGATCTGGCAGTGTCGTTTTCGTGATCTACACCCCGAAATACCCCTGCGGGCGAATTTTCAGAGCGATCTGAGATGATGATCTACCACCGAAAATTGCGGTATTTCGACCGTAGATCGTCAGATCGTGATCTGGCAGTGTCGTTTTCGTGATTTACACCCCGAAACACCCCTGCTGGCGAATTTTCAGAGCGATCTGAGATGATGATCTACCGCCGAAAATTGCGGTATTTCGTCCCTAGATCGTCAGATCGTGATCTGGCAGTGTCGTTTTCGTGATCTACACCCCGAAATACCCCTGCGGGCGAATTTTCAGAGCGATCTGAGATGATGATCTACCACCGAAAATTGCGGTATTCCGACCGTAGATCGTCAGATCGTGATATGGCAGTGTAGTTTTCGTGATCTGCACCCCGAAATACCCCTGCGGGCGAATTTTCAGAGCGATCTGAGATGATGATCTACCGCCGAAAATTGCGGTATTTCGACCGTAGATCGTCAGATCGTGATCTGGCAGTGTAGTTTTCGTGATCTGCACCCCGAAATACCCCTGCGGGCGAATTTTCAGAGCGATCTGAGATGATGATCTACCGCCGAAAATTGCGGTATTTCGACCGTAGATCGTCAGATCGTGATCTGGCAGTGTCGTTTTCGTGATCTACACCCCGAAATGCCCCTGCGGGCGAATTTTCAGAGCGATCTGAGATGATGATCTACCGCCGAAAATTGCGGTATTTCGACAGTAGATCGTCAGATCGTGATCTGGCAGTGTCGTTTTCGTGATCTACACCCCGAAATACCCCTGCTGGCGAATTTTCAGAGCGATCTGAGATGATGATCTACCGCCGAAAATTGCGGTATTTCGACCGTAGATCGTCAGATCGTGATCTGGCAGTGTCGTTTTCGTGATCTACACCCCGAAATACCCCTGCGGGCGAATTTTCAGAGCGATCTGAGATGATGATCTACCACCGAAAATTGCGGTATTTCGACCGTAGATCGTCAGATCGTGATCTGGCAGTGTCGTTTTCGTGATCTACACCCCGAAACACCCCTGCTGGCGAATTTTCAGAGCGATCTGAGACGATGATCTACCGCCGAAAATTGCGGTATTTCGACCGTAGATCGTCAGATCGTGATCTGGCAGTGTCGTTTTCGTGATCTACACCCCGAAATACCCCTGCGGGCGAATTTTCAGAGCGATCTGAGATGATGATCTACCGCCGAAAATTGCGGTATTTCGACCGTAGATCGTCAGATCGTGATCTGGCAGTGTCGTTTTTGTGATCTACACCCCGAAATGCCCCTGCGGGGCGAATTTTCAGAGCGATCTGAGACGATGATCTACCGCCGAAAAATTGCGGTATTTCGACAGTAGATCGTCAGATCGTGATCTGGCAGTGTCGTTTTCGTGATCTACACCCCGAAATACCCCTGCGGGCGAATTTTCAGAGCGATCTGAGATGATGATCTACCACCGAAAATTGCGGTATTCCGACCGTAGATCGTCAGATCGTGATCTGGCAGTGTCGTTTTCGTGATCTACACCCCGAAATACCCCTGCGGGCGAATTTTCAGAGCGATCTGAGATGATGATCTACCACCGAAAATTGCGGTATTTCGACCGTAGATCGTCAGATCGTGATCTGGCAGTG
The DNA here is from genome assembly GCA_947359475.1 of Heligmosomoides polygyrus bakeri. Lineage (NCBI taxonomy): Eukaryota > Metazoa > Nematoda > Chromadorea > Rhabditida > Heligmosomidae > Heligmosomoides > Heligmosomoides polygyrus. The sequence goes on along the minus strand of OX375870.1, from coordinate 699,875 downwards.
TCGTTTTCGTGATCTACACCCCGAAACACCCCTGCTGGCGAATTTTCAGAGCGATCTGAGATGATGATCTACCGCCGAAAATTGCGGTATTTCGACCCTAGATCGTCAGATCGTGATCTGGCAGTGTCGTTTTCGTGATCTACACCCCGAAATACCCCTGCGGGCGAATTTTCAGAGCGATCTGAGATGATGATCTACCGCCGAAAATTGCGGTATTTCGACCGTAGATCGTCAGATCCGTGATCTGGCAGTGTCGTTTTCGTGATCTACACCCCGAAATACCCCTGCGGGCGAATTTTCAGAGCGATCTGAGATGATGATCTACCGCCGAAAATTGCGGTATTTCGACCGTAGATCGTCAGATCGTGATCTGGCAGTGTCGTTTTCGTGATCTACACCCCGAAACACCCCTGCGGGCGAATTTTCAGAGCGATCTGAGATGATGATCTACCGCCGAAAATTGCGGTATTTCGACCGTAGATCGTCAGATCGTGATCTGGCAGTGTCGTTTTCGTGATCTACACCCCGAAATACCCCTGCGGGCGAATTTTCAGAGCGATCTGAGATGATGATCTACCGCCGAAAATTGCGGTATTTCGACCGTAGATCGTCAGATCCGTGATCTGGCAGTGTCGTTTTCGTGATCTACACCCCGAAATACCCCTGCTGGCAAATTTTCAGAGCGATCTGAGATGATGATCTACCACCGAAAATTGCGGTATTCCGACCGTAGATCGTCAGATCGCGATCTGGCAGTGTCGTTTTCGTGATCTACACCCCGAAATACCCCTGCGGGCGAATTTTCAGAGCGATCTGAGATGATGATCTACCGCCGAAAATTGCGGTATTTCGACCGTAGATCGTCAGATCGTGATCTGGCAGTGTCGTTTTCGTGATCTACACCCCGAAATACCCCTGCGGGCGAATTTTCAGAGCGATCTGAGATGATGATCTACCGCCGAAAATTGCGGTATTTCGACCGTAGATCGTCAGATCGTGATCTGGCAGTGTCGTTTTCGTGATCTACACCCCGAAATACCCCTGCGGGCGAATTTTCAGAGCGATCTGAGATGATGATCTACCGCCGAAAATTGCGGTATTTCGACCGTAGATCGTCAGATCGTGATCTGGCAGTGTCGTTTTCGTGATCTACACCCCGAAATACCCCTGCGGGCGAATTTTCAGAGCGATCTGAGATGATGATCTACCGCCGAAAATTGCGGTATTTCGACCGTAGATCGTCAGATCGTGATCTGGCAGTGTCGTTTTCGTGATCTACACCCCGAAATACCCCTGCGGGCGAATTTTCAGAGCGATCTAAGATGATGATCTACCGCCGAAAATTGCGGTATTTCGACCGTAGATCGTCAGATCGTGATCTGGCGGTGTCGTTTTCGTGATCTACACCCCGAAATACCCCTGCGGGCGAATTTTCAGAGCGATCTGAGATGATGATCTACCGCCGAAAATTGCGGTATTTCGACCGTAGATCGTCAGATCCGTGATCTGGCAGTGTCGTTTTCGTGATCTACACCCCGAAATGCCCCTGCGGGCGAATTTTCAGAGCGATCTGAGATGATGATCTACCACCGAAAATTGCGGTATTTCGACCGTAGATCGTCAGATCGTGATCTGGCAGTGTCGCTTTCGTGATCTACACCCCGAAATACCCCTGCGGGGGAATTTTCAGAGCGATCTGAGATGATGATCTACCACCGAAAATTGCGGTATTCCGACCGTAGATCGTCAGATCGTGATCTGGCAGTGTCGTTTTCGTGATCTACACCCCGAAATACCCCTGCGGGCGAATTTTCAGAGCGATCTGAGATGATGATCTACCACCGAAAATTGCGGTATTCCGACCGTAGATCGTCAGATCGTGATCTGGCAGTGTCGTTTTCGTGATCTACACCCCGAAATACCCCTGCTGGCGAATTTTCAGAGCGATCTGAGATGATGATCTACCACCGAAAATTGCGGTATTCCGACCGTAGATCGTCAGATCGTGATCTGGCAGTGTCGTTTTCGTGATCTACACCCCGAAATACCCCTGCTGGCGAATTTTCAGAGCGATCTGAGATGATGATCTACCGCCGAAAATTGCGGTATTTCGACCGTAGATCGTCAGATCGTGATCTGGCAGTGTCGTTTTCGTGATCTACACCCCGAAATACCCCTGCGGGCGAATTTTCAGAGCGATCTGAGATGATGATCTACCGCCGAAAATTGCGGTATTTCGACCGTAGATCGTCAGATCGTGATCTGGCAGTGTCGTTTTCGTGATCTACACCCCGAAACACCCCTGCTGGCGAATTTTCAGAGCGATCTGAGATGATGATCTACCGCCGAAAATTGCGGTATTTCGTCCCTAGATCGTCAGATCGTGATCTGGCAGTGTCGTTTTCGTGATCTACACCCCGAAATACCCCTGCGGGCGAATTTTCAGAGCGATCTGAGATGATGATCTACCACCGAAAATTGCGGTATTCCGACCGTAGATCGCCAGATCGTGATCTGGCAGTGTCGTTTTCGTGATCTACACCCCGAAATACCCCTGCGGGCGAATTTTCAGAGCGATCTGAGATGATGATCTACCACCGAAAATTGCGGTATTCCGACCGTAGATCGTCAGATCGTGATCTGGCAGTGTAGTTTTCGTGATCTACACCCCGAAATACCCCTGCTGGCGAATTTTCAGAGCGATCTGAGATGATGATCTACCGCCGAAAATTGCGGTATTTCGACAGTAGATCGTCAGATCGTGATCTGGCAGTGTCGTTTTCGTGATCTACACCCCGAAACACCCCTGCTGGCGAATTTTCAGAGCGATCTGAGATGATGATCTACCACCGAAAATTGCGGTATTCCGACCGTAGATCGTCAGATCGTGATCTGGCAGTGTCGTTTTCGTGATCTACACCCCGAAATACCCCTGCGGGCGAATTTTCAGAGCGATCTGAGATGATGATCTACCACCGAAAATTGCGGTATTTCGACCGTAGATCGTCAGATCGTGATCTGGCAGTGTCGTTTTCGTGATCTACACCCCGAAATACCCCTGCGGGCGAATTTTCAGAGCGATCTGAGATGATGATCTACCGCCGAAAATTGCGGTATTTCGACCGTAGATCGTCAGATCGTGATCTGGCAGTGTCGTTTTCGTGATCTACACCCCGAAATACCCCTGCGGGCGAATTTTCAGAGCGATCTGAGATGATGATCTACCACCGAAAATTGCGGTATTTCGACCGTAGATCGTCAGATCGTGATCTGGCAGTGTCGTTTTCGTGATCTACACCCCGAAACACCCCTGCTGGCGAATTTTCAGAGCGATCTGAGACGATGATCTACCGCCGAAAATTGCGGTATTTCGACCGTAGATCGTCAGATCGTGATCTGGCAGTGTCGTTTTCGTGATCTACACCCCGAAATACCCCTGCGGGCGAATTTTCAGAGCGATCTGAGATGATGATCTACCGCCGAAAATTGCGGTATTTCGACCGTAGATCGTCAGATCGTGATCTGGCAGTGTCGTTTTCGTGATCTACACCCCGAAATGCCCCTGCGGGCGAATTTTCAGAGCGATCTGAGACGATGATCTACCGCCGAAAATTGCGGTATTTCGACAGTAGATCGTCAGATCGTGATCTGGCAGTGTCGTTTTCGTGATCTACACCCCGAAACACCCCTGCTGGCGAATTTTCAGAGCGATCTGAGACGATGATCTACCGCCGAAAATTGCGGTATTTCGACCGTAGATCGTCAGATCGTGATCTGGCAGTGTCGTTTTCGTGATCTACACCCCGAAATACCCCTGCGGGCGAATTTTCAGAGCGATCTGAGATGATGATCTACCACCGAAAATTGCGGTATTTCGACCGTAGATCGTCAGATCGTGATCTGGCAGTGTCGTTTTCGTGATCTACACCCCGAAATACCCCTGCGGGCGAATTTTCAGAGCGATCTGAGATGATGATCTACCGCCGAAAATTGCGGTATTTCGACCGTAGATCGTCAGATCGTGATCTGGCAGTGTCGTTTTCGTGATCTACACCCCGAAATGCCCCTGCGGGCGAATTTTCAGAGCGATCTGAGATGATGATCTACCGCCGAAAATTGCGGTATTTCGACAGTAGATCGTCAGATCGTGATCTGGCAGTGTCGTTTTCGTGATCTACACCCCGAAATACCCCTGCTGGCGAATTTTCAGAGCGATCTGAGATGATGATCTACCGCCGAAAATTGCGGTATTTCGACCGTAGATCGTCAGATCGTGATCTGGCAGTGTCGTTTTCGTGATCTACACCCCGAAATACCCCTGCGGGCGAATTTTCAGAGCGATCTGAGATGATGATCTACCACCGAAAATTGCGGTATTTCGACCGTAGATCGTCAGATCGTGATCTGGCAGTGTCGTTTTCGTGATCTACACCCCGAAACACCCCTGCTGGCGAATTTTCAGAGCGATCTGAGACGATGATCTACCGCCGAAAATTGCGGTATTTCGACCGTAGATCGTCAGATCGTGATCTGGCAGTGTCGTTTTCGTGATCTACACCCCGAAATACCCCTGCGGGCGAATTTTCAGAGCGATCTGAGATGATGATCTACCGCCGAAAATTGCGGTATTTCGACCGTAGATCGTCAGATCGTGATCTGGCAGTGTCGTTTTCGTGATCTACACCCCGAAATGCCCCTGCGGGCGAATTTTCAGAGCGATCTGAGACGATGATCTACCGCCGAAAATTGCGGTATTTCGACAGTAGATCGTCAGATCGTGATCTGGCAGTGTCGTTTTCGTGATCTACACCCCGAAATACCCCTGCGGGCGAATTTTCAGAGCGATCTGAGATGATGATCTACCACCGAAAATTGCGGTATTCCGACCGTAGATCGTCAGATCGTGATCTGGCAGTGTCGTTTTCGTGATCTACACCCCGAAATACCCCTGCGGGCGAATTTTCAGAGCGATCTGAGATGATGATCTACCACCGAAAATTGCGGTATTTCGACCGTAGATCGTCAGATCGTGATCTGGCAGTGTCGTTTTCGTGATCTACACCCCGAAACACCCCTGCTGGCGAATTTTCAGAGCGATCTGAGATGATGATCTACCGCCGAAAATTGCGGTATTTCGACCCTAGATCGTCAGATCGTGATCTGGCAGTGTCGTTTTCGTGATCTACACCCCGAAATACCCCTGCGGGCGAATTTTCAGAGCGATCTGAGATGATGATCTACCGCCGAAAATTGCGGTATTTCGACCGTAGATCGTCAGATCCGTGATCTGGCAGTGTCGTTTTCGTGATCTACACCCCGAAATACCCCTGCGGGCGAATTTTCAGAGCGATCTGAGATGATGATCTACCGCCGAAAATTGCGGTATTTCGACCGTAGATCGTCAGATCGTGATCTGGCAGTGTCGTTTTCGTGATCTACACCCCGAAACACCCCTGCGGGCGAATTTTCAGAGCGATCTGAGATGATGATCTACCGCCGAAAATTGCGGTATTTCGACCGTAGATCGTCAGATCGTGATCTGGCAGTGTCGTTTTCGTGATCTACACCCCGAAATACCCCTGCGGGCGAATTTTCAGAGCGATCTGAGATGATGATCTACCGCCGAAAATTGCGGTATTTCGACCGTAGATCGTCAGATCCGTGATCTGGCAGTGTCGTTTTCGTGATCTACACCCCGAAATACCCCTGCTGGCAAATTTTCAGAGCGATCTGAGATGATGATCTACCACCGAAAATTGCGGTATTCCGACCGTAGATCGTCAGATCGCGATCTGGCAGTGTCGTTTTCGTGATCTACACCCCGAAATACCCCTGCGGGCGAATTTTCAGAGCGATCTGAGATGATGATCTACCGCCGAAAATTGCGGTATTTCGACCGTAGATCGTCAGATCGTGATCTGGCAGTGTCGTTTTCGTGATCTACACCCCGAAATACCCCTGCGGGCGAATTTTCAGAGCGATCTGAGATGATGATCTACCGCCGAAAATTGCGGTATTTCGACCGTAGATCGTCAGATCGTGATCTGGCAGTGTCGTTTTCGTGATCTACACCCCGAAATACCCCTGCGGGCGAATTTTCAGAGCGATCTGAGATGATGATCTACCGCCGAAAATTGCGGTATTTCGACCGTAGATCGTCAGATCGTGATCTGGCAGTGTCGTTTTCGTGATCTACACCCCGAAATACCCCTGCGGGCGAATTTTCAGAGCGATCTGAGATGATGATCTACCGCCGAAAATTGCGGTATTTCGACCGTAGATCGTCAGATCGTGATCTGGCAGTGTCGTTTTCGTGATCTACACCCCGAAATACCCCTGCGGGCGAATTTTCAGAGCGATCTAAGATGATGATCTACCGCCGAAAATTGCGGTATTTCGACCGTAGATCGTCAGATCGTGATCTGGCGGTGTCGTTTTCGTGATCTACACCCCGAAATACCCCTGCGGGCGAATTTTCAGAGCGATCTGAGATGATGATCTACCGCCGAAAATTGCGGTATTTCGACCGTAGATCGTCAGATCCGTGATCTGGCAGTGTCGTTTTCGTGATCTACACCCCGAAATGCCCCTGCGGGCGAATTTTCAGAGCGATCTGAGATGATGATCTACCACCGAAAATTGCGGTATTTCGACCGTAGATCGTCAGATCGTGATCTGGCAGTGTCGCTTTCGTGATCTACACCCCGAAATACCCCTGCGGGGGAATTTTCAGAGCGATCTGAGATGATGATCTACCACCGAAAATTGCGGTATTCCGACCGTAGATCGTCAGATCGTGATCTGGCAGTGTCGTTTTCGTGATCTACACCCCGAAATACCCCTGCGGGCGAATTTTCAGAGCGATCTGAGATGATGATCTACCACCGAAAATTGCGGTATTCCGACCGTAGATCGTCAGATCGTGATCTGGCAGTGTCGTTTTCGTGATCTACACCCCGAAATACCCCTGCTGGCGAATTTTCAGAGCGATCTGAGATGATGATCTACCACCGAAAATTGCGGTATTCCGACCGTAGATCGTCAGATCGTGATCTGGCAGTGTCGTTTTCGTGATCTACACCCCGAAATACCCCTGCTGGCGAATTTTCAGAGCGATCTGAGATGATGATCTACCGCCGAAAATTGCGGTATTTCGACCGTAGATCGTCAGATCGTGATCTGGCAGTGTCGTTTTCGTGATCTACACCCCGAAATACCCCTGCGGGCGAATTTTCAGAGCGATCTGAGATGATGATCTACCGCCGAAAATTGCGGTATTTCGACCGTAGATCGTCAGATCGTGATCTGGCAGTGTCGTTTTCGTGATCTACACCCCGAAACACCCCTGCTGGCGAATTTTCAGAGCGATCTGAGATGATGATCTACCGCCGAAAATTGCGGTATTTCGTCCCTAGATCGTCAGATCGTGATCTGGCAGTGTCGTTTTCGTGATCTACACCCCGAAATACCCCTGCGGGCGAATTTTCAGAGCGATCTGAGATGATGATCTACCACCGAAAATTGCGGTATTCCGACCGTAGATCGCCAGATCGTGATCTGGCAGTGTCGTTTTCGTGATCTACACCCCGAAATACCCCTGCGGGCGAATTTTCAGAGCGATCTGAAATGATGATCTACCACCGAAAATTGCGGTATTCCGACCGTAGATCGTCAGATCGTGATCTGGCAGTGTAGTTTTCGTGATCTACACCCCGAAATACCCCTGATGGCGAATTTTCAGAGCGATCTGAGATGATGATCTACCGCCGAAAATTGCGGTATTTCGACAGTAGATCGTCAGATCGTGATCTGGCAGTGTCGTTTTCGTGATCTACACCCCGAAACACCCCTGCTGGCGAATTTTCAGAGCGATCTGAGATGATGATCTACCACCGAAAATTGCGGTATTCCGACCGTAGATCGTCAGATCGTGATCTGGCAGTGTCGTTTTCGTGATCTACACCCCGAAATACCCCTGCGGGCGAATTTTCAGAGCGATCTGAGGTGATGATCTACCACCGAAAATTGCGGTATTTCGACCGTAGATCGTCAGATCGTGATCTGGCAGTGTCGTTTTCGTGATCTACACCCCGAAACACCCCTGCTGGCGAATTTTCAGAGCGATCTGAGATGATGATCTACCGCCGAAAATTGCGGTATTTCGTCCCTAGATCGTCAGATCGTGATCTGGCAGTGTCGTTTTCGTGATCTACACCCCGAAATACCCCTGCGGGCGAATTTTCAGACCGATCTGAGATGATGATCTACCACCGAAAATTGCGGTATTCCGACCGTAGATCGTCAGATCGTGATCTGGCAGTGTAGTTTTCGTGATCTGCACCCCGAAATACCCCTGCGGGCGAATTTTCAGAGCGATCTGAGATGATGATCTACCGCCGAAAATTGCGGTATTTCGACCGTAGATCGTCAGATCCGTGATCTGGCAGTGTCGTTTTCGTGATCTACACCCCGAAATGCCCCTGCGGGCGAATTTTCAGAGCGATCTGAGATGATGATCTACCACCGAAAATTGCGGTATTTCGACCGTAGATCGTCAGATCGTGATCTGGCAGTGTCGCTTTCGTGATCTACACCCCGAAATACCCCTGCGGGGGAATTTTCAGAGCGATCTGAGATGATGATCTACCACCGAAATTTGCGGTATTCCGACCGTAGATCGTCAGATCGTGATCTGGCAGTGTCGTTTTCGTGATCTACACCCCGAAATACCCCTGCGGGCGAATTTTCAGAGCGATCTGAGATGATGATCTACCACCGAAAATTGCGGTATTCCGACCGTAGATCGTCAGATCGTGATCTGGCAGTGTCGTTTTCGTGATCTACACCCCGAAATACCCCTGCTGGCGAATTTTCAGAGCGATCTGAGATGATGATCTACCGCCGAATATTGCGGTATTTCGACCGTAGATCGTCAGATCGTGATCTGGCAGTGTCGTTTTCGTGATCTACACCCCGAAATACCCCTGCGGGCGAATTTTCAGAGCGATCTGAGATGATGATCTACCACCGAAAATTGCGGTATTCCGACCGTAGATCGCCAGATCGTGATCTGGCAGTGTCGTTTTCGTGATCTACACCCCGAAATACCCCTGCGGGCGAATTTTCAGAGCGATCTGAGATGATGATCTACCACCGAAAATTGCGGTATTCCGACCGTAGATCGTCAGATCGTGATCTGGCAGTGTAGTTTTCGTGATCTACACCCCGAAATACCCCTGCTGGCGAATTTTCAGAGCGATCTGAGATGATGATCTACCGCCGAAAATTGCGGTATTTCGACAGTAGATCGTCGGATCGTGATCTGGCAGTGTCGTTTTCGTGATCTACACCCCGAAACACCCCTGCTGGCGAATTTTCAGAGCGATCTGAGATGATGATCTACCACCGAAATTTGCGGTATTCCGACCGTAGATCGTCAGATCGTGATCTGGCAGTGTCGTTTTCGTGATCTACACCCCGAAATACCCCTGCGGGCGAATTTTCAGAGCGATCTGAGATGATGATCTACCACCGAAAATTGCGGTATTTCGACCGTAGATCGTCAGATCGTGATCTGGCAGTGTCGTTTTCGTGATCTACACCCCGAAACACCCCTGCTGGCGAATTTTCAGAGCGATCTGAGATGATGATCTACCGCCGAAAATTGCGGTATTTCGTCCCTAGATCGTCAGATCGTGATCTGGCAGTGTCGTTTTCGTGATCTACACCCCGAAATACCCCTGCGGGCGAATTTTCAGAGCGATCTGAGATGATGATCTACCACCGAAAATTGCGGTATTCCGACCGTAGATCGTCAGATCGTGATCTGGCAGTGTAGTTTTCGTGATCTGCACCCCGAAATACCCCTGCGGGCGAATTTTCAGAGCGATCTGAGATGATGATCTACCGCCGAAAATTGCGGTATTTCGACCGTAGATCGTCAGATCCGTGATCTGGCAGTGTCGTTTTCGTGATCTACACCCCGAAATGCCCCTGCGGGCGAATTTTCAGAGCGATCTGAGATGATGATCTACCACCGAAAATTGCGGTATTTCGACCGTAGATCGTCAGATCGTGATCTGGCAGTGTGTCGCTTTCGTGATCTACACCCCGAAATACCCCTGCGGGGGAATTTTCAGAGCGATCTGAGATGATGATCTACCACCGAAAATTGCGGTATTCCGACCGTAGATCGTCAGATCGTGATCTGGCAGTGTCGTTTTCGTGATCTACACCCCGAAATACCCCTGCGGGCGAATTTTCAGAGCGATCTGAGATGATGATCTACTACCGAAAATTGCGGTATTCCGACCGTAGATCGTCAGATCGTGATCTGGCAGTGTCGTTTTCGTGATCTACACCCCGAAATACCCCTGCTGGCGAATTTTCAGAGCGATCTGAGATGATGATCTACCACCGAAAATTGCGGTATTTCGACCGTAGATCGTCAGATCGTGATCTGGCAGTGTCGTTTTCGTGATCTACACCCCGAAACACCCCTGCTGGCGAATTTTCAGAGCGATCTGAGATGATGATCTACCGCCGAAAATTGCGGTATTTCGTCCCTAGATCGTCAGATCGTGATCTGGCAGTGTAGTTTTCGTGATCTACACCCCGAAATACCCCTGCTGGCGAATTTTCAGAGCGATCTGAGATGATGATCTACCGCCGAAAATTGCGGTATTTCGACAGTAGATCGTCAGATCGTGATCTGGCAGTGTCGTTTTCGTGATCTACACCCCGAAACACCCCTGCTGGCGAATTTTCAGAGCGATCTGAGATGATGATCTACCGCCGAAAATTGCGGTATTTCGTCCCTAGATCGTCAGATCGTGATCTGGCAGTGTCGTTTTCGTGATCTACACCCCGAAATACCCCTGCGGGCGAATTTTCAGAGCGATCTGAGATGATGATCTACCACCGAAAATTGCGGTATTCCGACCGTAGATCGCCAGATCGTGATCTGGCAGTGTCGTTTTCGTGATCTACACCCCGAAATACCCCTGCGGGCGAATTTTCAGAGCGATCTGAGATGATGATCTACCACCGAAAATTGCGGTATTCCGACCGTAGATCGTCAGATCGTGATCTGGCAGTGTAGTTTTCGTGATCTACACCCCGAAATACCCCTGCTGGCGAATTTTCAGAGCGATCTGAGATGATGATCTACCGCCGAAAATTGCGGTATTTCGACAGTAGATCGTCAGATCGTGATCTGGCAGTGTCGTTTTCGTGATCTACACCCCGAAACACCCCTGCTGGCGAATTTTCAGAGCGATCTGAGATGATGATCTACCACCGAAAATTGCGGTATTCCGACCGTAGATCGTCAGATCGTGATCTGGCAGTGTCGTTTTCGTGATCTACACCCCGAAATACCCCTGCGGGCGAATTTTCAGAGCGATCTGAGATGATGATCTACCACCGAAAAATGCGGTATTTCGACCGTAGATCGTCAGATCGTGATCTGGCAGTGTCGTTTTCGTGATCTACACCCCGAAACACCCCTGCTGGCGAATTTTCAGAGCGATCTGAGATGATGATCTACCGCCGAAAATTGCGGTATTTCGTCCCTAGATCGTCAGATCGTGATCTGGCAGTGTCGTTTTCGTGATCTACACCCCGAAATACCCCTGCGGGCGAATTTTCAGAGCGATCTGAGATGATGATCTACCACCGAAAATTGCGGTATTCCGACCGTAGATCGTCAGATCGTGATCTGGCAGTGTAGTTTTCGTGATCTGCACCCCGAAATACCCCTGCGGGCGAATTTTCAGAGCGATCTGAGATGATGATCTACCGCCGAAAATTGCGGTATTTCGACCGTAGATCGTCAGATCGTGATCTGGCAGTGTAGTTTTCGTGATCTGCACCCCGAAATACCCCTGCGGGCGAATTTTCAGAGCGATCTGAGATGATGATCTACCGCCGAAAATTGCGGTATTTCGACCGTAGATCGTCAGATCGTGATCTGGCAGTGTCGTTTTCGTGATCTACACCCCGAAATGCCCCTGCGGGCGAATTTTCAGAGCGATCTGAGATGATGATCTACCGCCGAAAATTGCGGTATTTCGACAGTAGATCGTCAGATCGTGATCTGGCAGTGTCGTTTTCGTGATCTACACCCCGAAATACCCCTGCGGGCGAATTTTCAGAGCGATCTGAGATGATGATCTACCACCGAAAATTGCGGTATTTCGACCGTAGATCGTCAGATCGTGATCTGGCAGTGTCGCTTTCGTGATCTACACCCCGAAATGCCCCTGCGGGCGAATTTTCAGAGCGATCTGAGATGATGATCTACCACCGAAAATTGCAGTTTTTCGACCGTAGATCGTCAGATCGTGATCTGGCAGTGTCGTTTTCGTGATCTACACCCCGAAACACCCCTGCGGGCGAATTTTCAGAGCGATCTGAGATGATGATCTACCGCCGAAAATTGCGGTATTTCGACCGTAGATCGTCAGATCGTGATCTGGCAGTGTCGTTTTCGTGATCTACACCCCGAAATACCCCTGCGGGCGAATTTTCAGAGCGATCTGAGATGATGATCTACCACCGAAAATTGCGGTATTCCGACCGTAGATCGTCAGATCGTGATCTGGCAGTGTCGTTTTCGTGATCTACACCCCGAAATACCCCTGCGGGCGAATTTTCAGAGCGATCTGAGATGATGATCTACCACCGAAAATTGCGGTATTCCGACCGTAGATCGTCAGATCGTGATCTGGCAGTGTCGTTTTCGTGATCTACACCCCGAAATACCCCTGCTGGCAAATTTTCAGAGCGATCTGAGATGATGATCTACCACCGAAAATTGCGGTATTCCGACCGTAGATCGTCAGATCGTGATCTGGCAGTGTCGTTTTCGTGATCTACACCCCGAAATACCCCTGCTGGCGAATTTTCAGAGCGATCTGAGATGATGATCTACCGCCGAAAATTGCGGTATTTCGACCGTAGATCGTCAGATCGTGATCTGGCAGTGTCGTTTTCGTGATCTACACCCCGAAATACCCCTGCGGGCGAATTTTCAGAGCGATCTGAGATGATGATCTACCGCCGAAAATTGCGGTATTTCGACCGTAGATCGTCAGATCGTGATCTGGCAGTGTCGTTTTCGTGATCTACACCCCGAAACACCCCTGCTGGCGAATTTTCAGAGCGATCTGAGATGATGATCTACCGCCGAAAATTGCGGTATTTCGTCCCTAGATCGTCAGATCGTGATCTGGCAGTGTCGTTTTCGTGATCTACACCCCGAAATACCCCTGCGGGCGAATTTTCAGAGCGATCTGAGATGATGATCTACCACCGAAAATTGCGGTATTCCGACCGTAGATCGCCAGATCGTGATCTGGCAGTGTCATTTTCGTGATCTACACCCCGAAATACCCCTGCGGGCGAATTTTCAGAGCGATCTGAGATGATGATCTACCACCGAAAATTGCGGTATTCCGACCGTAGATCGTCAGATCGTGATCTGGCAGTGTAGTTTTCGTGATCTACACCCCGAAATACCCCTGCTGGCGAATTTCAGAGCGATCTGAGATGATGATCTACCGCCGAAAATTGCGGTATTTCGACAGTAGATCGTCAGATCGTGATCTGGCAGTGTCGTTTTCGTGATCTACACCCCGAAACACCCCTGCTGGCGAATTTTCAGAGCGATCTGAGATGATGATCTACCACCGAAAATTGCGGTATTCCGACCGTAGATCGTCAGATCGTGATCTGGCAGTGTCGTTTTCGTGATCTACACCCCGAAATACCCCTGCGGGCGAATTTTCAGAGCGATCTGAGATGATGATCTACCACCGAAAATTGCGGTATTTCGACCGTAGATCGTCAGATCGTGATCTGGCAGTGTCGTTTTCGTGATCTACACCCCGAAACACCCCTGCTGGCGAATTTTCAGAGCGATCTGAGATGATGATCTACCGCCGAAAATTGCGGTATTTCGTCCCTAGATCGTCAGATCGTGATCTGGCAGTGTCGTTTTCGTGATCTACACCCCGAAATACCCCTGCGGGCGAATTTTCAGAGCGATCTGAGATGATGATCTACCACCGAAAATTGCGGTATTCCGACCGTAGATCGTCAGATCGTGATCTGGCAGTGTAGTTTTCGTGATCTGCACCCCGAAATACCCCTGCGGGCGAATTTTCAGAGCGATCTGAGATGATGATCTACCGCCGAAAATTGCGGTATTTCGACCGTAGATCGTCAGATCGTGATCTGGCAGTGTAGTTTTCGTGATCTGCACCCCGAAATACCCCTGCGGGCGAATTTTCAGAGCGATCTGAGATGATGATCTACCGCCGAAAATTGCGGTATTTCGACCGTAGATCGTCAGATCGTGATCTGGCAGTGTCGTTTTCGTGATCTACACCCCGAAATGCCCCTGCGGGCGAATTTTCAGAGCGATCTGAGATGATGATCTACCGCCGAAAATTGCGGTATTTCGACAGTAGATCGTCAGATCGTGATCTGGCAGTGTCGTTTTCGTGATCTACACCCCGAAATACCCCTGCGGGCGAATTTTCAGAGCGATCTGAGATGATGATCTACCACCGAAAATTGCGGTATTTCGACCGTAGATCGTCAGATCGTGATCTGGCAGTGTCGCTTTCGTGATCTACACCCCGAAATGCCCCTGCGGGCGAATTTTCAGAGCGATCTGAGATGATGATCTACCACCGAAAATTGCGGTATTTCGACCGTAGATCGTCAGATCGTGATCTGGCAGTGTCGTTTTCGTGATCTACACCCCGAAACACCCCTGCGGGCGAATTTTCAGAGCGATCTGAGATGATGATCTACCGCCGAAAATTGCGGTATTTCGACAGTAGATCGTCAGATCGTGATCTGGCAGTGTCGTTTTCGTGATCTACACCCCGAAATACCCCTGCGGGCGAATTTTCAGAGCGATCTGAGATGATGATCTACCACCGAAAATTGCGGTATTTCGACCGTAGATCGTCAGATCGTGATCTGGCAGTGTCGCTTTCGTGATCTACACCCCGAAATGCCCCTGCGGGCGAATTTTCAGAGCGATCTGAGATGATGATCTACCACCGAAAATTGCGGTATTTCGACCGTAGATCGTCAGATCGTGATCTGGCAGTGTCGTTTTCGTGATCTACACCCCGAAACACCCCTGCGGGCGAATTTTCAGAGCGATCTGAGATGATGATCTACCGCCGAAAATTGCGGTATTTCGACCGTAGATCGTCAGATCGTGATCTGGCAGTGTCGTTTTCGTGATCTACACCCCGAAATACCCCTGCGGGCGAATTTTCAGAGCGATCTGAGATGATGATCTACCACCGAAAATTGCGGTATTCCGACCGTAGATCGTCAGATCGTGATCTGGCAGTGTCGTTTTCGTGATCTACACCCCGAAATACCCCTGCGGGCGAATTTTCAGAGCGATCTGAGATGATGATCTACCACCGAAAATTGCGGTATTCCGACCGTAGATCGTCAGATCGTGATCTGGCAGTGTCGTTTTCGTGATCTACACCCCGAAATACCCCTGCTGGCAAATTTTCAGAGCGATCTGAGATGATGATCTACCACCGAAAATTGCGGTATTCCGACCGTAGATCGTCAGATCGTGATCTGGCAGTGTCGTTTTCGTGATCTACACCCCGAAATACCCCTGCTGGCGAATTTTCAGAGCGATCTGAGATGATGATCTACCGCCGAAATTGCGGTATTTCGACCGTAGATCGTCAGATCGTGATCTGGCAGTGTCGTTTTCGTGATCTACACCCCGAAATACCCCTGCGGGCGAATTTTCAGAGCGATCTTCTGAGATGATGATCTACCGCCGAAAATTGCGGTATTTCGACAGTAGATCGTCAGATCGTGATCTGGCAGTGTCGTTTTCGTGATCTACACCCCGAAATACCCCTGCGGGCGAATTTTCAGAGCGATCTGAGATGATGATCTACCACCGAAAATTGCGGTATTTCGACCGTAGATCGTCAGATCGTGATCTGGCAGTGTCGTTTTCGTGATCTACACCCCGAAACACCCCTGCTGGCGAATTTTCAGAGCGATCTGAGATGATGATCTACCACCGAAAATTGCGGTATTCCGACCGTAGATCGTCAGATCGTGATCTGGCAGTGTCGTTTTCGTGATCTACACCCCGAAACACCCCTGCTGGCGAATTTTCAGAGCGATCTGAGATGATGATCTACCACCGAATATTGCGGTATTCCGACCGTAGATCGTCAGATCTTGACCTGCTAGTGTATAATCGTGACCTACACCCTTAATTAGCCCCAATGGCAAAATTTGGGCGTGATCCGAGACGATGACCGAACCCGAAATTTGCGATATCGATTCGGCAGATAAACAGATGGTGAAATGCTAGTGTTATAGTCGTGACCTACACCCTTAATTACCCCCAATGGCAAAATTTGGGCGTGATCCGAGACGATGACCGAACCCGAAATTTGCGATATCGATTCGGCAGATAAACAGATGGTGAAATGCTAGTGTTATAGTCGTGACCTACACCCTTAATTACCCCCAATGGCAAAATTTGGGCGCGATCCGAGACGATGACCGAACCCCAAATTTGAAAACGACCGTGGTTCGTCAGATCGTGATCTGGCAGTGTCGTTTTCGTGAACTACACGATTCGTTTCGAGACAATCGGCGACTGCGGTACGCCCACAATAGATCGGCAGATCTTTCGTGGTCTTCGTGCCAAGCTGCCCCTACAGGTGAAGTTTCGAGGCGTTTCGGGACGATCGCCGATATAGTCTGAAGTTTTGGACCGATTGAACGATATCCACAAAAAAATCTATATTTTCGACACTTCAACAACGAACTTCAAATTCGTGTTCAACGACCTCTATTGCATGGATGGACTGAAACACACGCACACGCTACTCTTTTCTATATAGTAGGATACAAAAGATGAAACGTTGCGAGCAGTCATAACTCTTTATTGGTATTACGGAAGATCTCACGTGAGCAAATCTGGAAGATACGAAGAAGCACCTGACTAATACTTGAGGAACTAAATATTCTCCCGTGATGTGAGTAGTTACATCCTTCGTTGTCTCTACAGCATTTCGTAAAAATCGCACTACATCATTGTAAGGAACTCACGACAGCATACAAGCATTCAAAGATTGGGAAGATCGATAGGATGATGGAATTTGATCGATGAGTACAAAAGCGGATACGATTCTATACAACTACAAAACTGTGAGCGAATCCCTCAGATAAGGCGTCACGTATCCCACTCGATTTCGATTTCGCGCACACTGATGCGGGTGCGAATCAATATGCGACTCGTTCGGGATCGACTCATTAGTATGAACGAGTTGGAAACGAATTTGTTGAGCTCGTTCGAGGTCAGTCGGTGGAAGCTCGGGGGCGGTCGTTGTGCGACACCGAGGGTCGGCGCTACGGGTAGCATTTGATGCTGGCGACGATCTCGGCCGCCGTTTTCTTTCGTGATCGACTCTTGTTGGCCAGTTGAATCGACTGCGGAACCAGCTGGTTCGCGATGAAATCCTTGGCGTCACGCCAGATCTGTCCCTAAAATACAGCTATTATTTTGCTGTGGAACGCTTTGCTCTACACCAGAAGTATTTCACTTCATTTTTAACTTTGCTTGAGCCTAGAGCGACTGGTATAGAAGATACAAGTTGTTAGATGGATGTCTAGTTGCGATCAAAACTCTTGCGCCAGGCGGGACTCGAACCCGCATCTTCTGCTTTCCGGGCAGCGATGTTCGCCTTACACCACCGGCGCTGTTTGGTCGAACTGAACATCCACGATATCTTCCTAGCAAGCAAGTAGTATAGTAAGGGAGTGGTATAGTAAGGGAGCAAGTAGTATAGTAAGGGAGCAAGTACTCACCTATCAGCATACTACTTGCTTGCTAGGAAGATATCGTGGATGTTCAGTTCGACCAAGCAGCGCCGGTGGTATAAGGCGAACATCGCTGCCCGGAAAGCAGAAGATGCGGGTTCGAGTCCCGCCTGGCGCAAGAGTTTTGATCGCAACTAGACATCTATCTAACAACTTAATTCACTTCATATTCGTATTTTTTTGGTCTGCGTGCATTGGGGAGCAGGGACGCGGTTTTTTTGAATACAACTCTATGCCACCACCTTGAACCGCCTGAGGTTCCTTCGTGTTCTAGTTCTTTAAACCCACCATCTTAATCTTATCTCTTAGTCTTAATAAACCTATCTCATTATATAACTGAGTTAGCCGTCGATGATGTTTGAGTGGCACTTTTCAGCGCGGCACACGCCTTACCGTATCCCGTAAGACAAAATTCTTGATTCAATGTGGGATGTTGCTGGAACAGGATCGCGCAACTATTGTTTTGGTTCAGAAGACGTGCTAACGATGTCCTGTAACAAGTGCTGCTGAGGCTCTTTCTGCTTTACACAACAATAGCTGCATAGCATCGGGATTCCAAAGACGCACCGTCGACGTCGTGCAACAGACATCTGGATTCAAAACAGGTATCACCCACATCGAATCCAACTATCATCTGGATTCAGAAGACGTGCTAACGATGTCAATGCGGTTGAGCAGGAGCACAGTTGCGGAGCGGCTTGAGGAACAGAAGTAGAAAGCAGCACAAACCAGTGTTTTTCACAAACCAGTGTTTTCTCCGACGGCAAAAACCACTGTCCTTCCTCTAAACCAAGGAATGCCTTCCTGTACTTCGGCTGTCGTTCTTCTCATTACGAAGTCAAGGGCGACGTTGAACAGCAACGGTGAGAGAACACATCCCTGCCTGACTCCTGTGGTGACCTCGAAGAATCTTGTATTTCCGAGAGTTGTCTTCACGCAGCACGAGGAGTTGTGGTATAGACTTCTGAATATCTCGACGAAGGTCATTCGTCGAGATACTGAGTATTTCCCATAGTGACTCACGGTGGACACTGTCAAACGCTTTCTTGAAATCGACGAAGTTTATGTAGAGCGGGTAGCGATACCCCAGGCACTGCTCGATGATGTTGCGTAGCGTAAAAATCTGATCGCAACACGATCTTCCGTTTCTGAATCCAGCCTGTTCCTCCCGTAGACGATCGTCAATTGCATCTCGAAGCCTTCTTAACAATATGGTGCAGAATGCTTTGCCTGGAACTGATAACAAGGTGATCCCTCTCCAGTTTCCGCAGTCCGATAAACTTCCTTTTTTCGGCAGTTTGACTACTAGGCCTTTTTTCCAGTCTTCTGGCACGTTGTGTTGGTGCCAGCAGTTGTTAAAGAGTGTCGTTAATTGTTTCGCTATCGGCATGCCTCCAGCCTTTAACATTTCCGCTGCAATTTCGTCAAGACCAGGGGCCTTCCTGTTTTTAAGACATCGTATTGCTGTCTTTGTTTCTTCAACCGTTATGCATCCTTTGTTGACGTTCAGCTCTCCTAAGGCGTTTTCGTCATCGAACGTAGGCGTAGTGGATGGATGGGGCTGGTTGTATACTTCGCGGAAGTGTTCGACCCATCTTTCGTTTTGTACAGTTTCACTGACAAGTAGTCTGCCGTTTTTGTCCTTTATAGGGACACACGTGTTGAGTCTTGCTCCTGTTAGCTCCGAAACGATTCGATATAGTGCTTTTGAATCACCACGAATAACCGCTGTTTGTGCCTCCGTTTCCTACTGGGCAATCCAGGCTTTCTTATCACGGCGACATGATGCTTTTACCTGTCGGTCGAGTTCTGAATAGGTTTCGCCTCATGGTCTTGCTTCGTCAGGTGTCTTGGCACACTCCCTTCTTTGCCTGGCTTGCTTCCTATCATCTATCAGCTCCCAGGTTTCTTCTCGAATCCATTGCTCCTTTCGCTTGCCTCGTATGCGTCCGATGGTCACTTCAGCACTTTCACATAACGCGGTCTTGACGGCTTCCCAGTGTTCGTCAATGCTTTCGCATTCGGCAAGCATACTGAAACGGTTTTGTAATTCAACGCGGAAGTTCCTCGCGGTTGTACGGTTCTTGAACTTTTCGACGTCATATGGTCGTCTGACAACCGGCCTTTTTGCAGCTTCAGCTTCAGCTTCAACGTAGCCCTGACGAGATAGTGGTCTGTGCCTACATCAGCATCTCTGTATACACGTGCATCGTGTACTGAAGTTCTCCATTTGCGGTTGATGCAAATGCGGTCGATTTCATTAGCGGTTGTGCCATTTGGCGATCTCCAAGTTTTCTTGTGGATGCCATATACTTGTATAATTGCAACTCGGGTATGCCTCGTTCGAAAGCGCGCAGTGATGATCCTGTCGTTTACTGGTTCCCAACTGACGAGAGAGTTTGCAGCTCGTTTACTAAGGACGATTCCCACTCCTCTTTCATGTCTTCTTTCTGGTCCAGAGAACAGGACAGTTTTTCCGCCACTGATCAAGCGTCCACTTCCAGTCCACCGGACCTCGCTGACTCCGAGAATATCTAGGCCATAAATATCGAATTCCTGGAGGAGTTGGGCGAGACGCCCAGTTTGGTGAAGTTTGAATCGTTGACACGTCGTGTGAATTTGGAACCCCTGGCATGACATCGGTGAGACGTCGTCTGAATCCGGACAAGCCTTTCGGATGCGCGACATCGATGACACCTCTTCTCAACCTGGACCTCCTTCGCGCGACATTGGTGACATGTCTCCTAAACCCAGACGCCTGTTAAACGACGTCGACAACACCTCTTCTGAACCCAGACGCCTGCTGAACGGCGTCGATGACACATGTTCGGAACTCGGACGCCCTTGCGTGACACTGGCGACACGTCTTCTGACCCCTCTCAACACGACGTAGGTGACACCACACAACTACAACCCCCATTCCTACACTTCCTCCCAACACACTCCTCCAGCACTTCTGTGAAAAGAAACACACTCACTCACACACAGACAAACGACCGTCCTCGCTTATATATATAGTAGGATATAAGAAACCATTTCCTTTTAGAGATGTGCCATATTGTGTTTCTACCCTTATGGATGTCACAATTCCTTAAATGAATGAAAAACAGTAGTGTACTTATTAATCAAGCTGCGGAACCAAGATTGCTATGCAGACTTGATTAGTCTTATGTTTCAGCACAACCGATTTCTTTTTAACACGAAACGTACTTATTATACAACGAGGGGTCGAGAGAACCACTTATCCAAGGGTCAGTCTGTTTTACAGCAGGTTTAACAGAACAAAGAACTAGGCGACCGCTTAGTAAAACAACCCAATTGACCCTGCGGAAACAGAAACAACGCGGGCAAGTTGCTGTCAGATCAAGATGACAGTGAATAAGAGGTGAACGAGCCTCACATCTGCCGAGGATGACTTATCAGCCCATCGACAGTTTTTTCCAGCCCATCGAAAATCAGCCCATCGACCGTTTTTTCCACACGGCCAGTCAGATTGTTTTACGCATATTTCGCCTCATTTTCCCCCAGTCTTTTAAATCGAGAAAAAACTAAAAATTTCAAAACTGTAAAATGTACTATGAAATGATCTTTGGACCAAGAATGTCCCAAGCTCTCATTGTCTTCTCAACACACTCGAGAAGGCGTTTCTGCCGAAACATCGGCCGAGTGGCAAAAATACCGCATTGCCGTGCAGTCTTAGTTTCAAAGCTCAATGGTCTTCTTACTGTTCCTCCCCGATAAACTTGATTGGTAGTTATCCGTTGACTCTGGCAAAGTAGGAGCCCGGGGTTTCGGATCGCTTGGACGCAAACACAAGTTGGAGATCGGTTTGAAAAGCATAGAAGTAGCTTATCTTACCTACGGAGTCAGAAAGCCCCACAGAGCGTCGTTAGTGTAGTGACTGCGGTTTCGAAAATACTATTAACTGATAGAAAAAACTGATAGAAAATGTCCTATAATTTAAAAACGCCTGAACTCATAATCTGCTTTTAAAATTGCTGCAATTTAAACACAGTTTTATTTTTTGTTGTTTGTTCGTTACCCGTTTCTCCGTTATCCAGCCATTTTTGAGCAAAATTATCCGTTATCCGTCATCCAAAATGTCGTCATCCGCTCATCTCTGACCGCTATCCGCCGCCTAGCAGAGGCCAGAACCTTGCAAGCTCCCTGGGAAGCTAAAAGAAACGCTTCTCGTGGTCGCGACAAGAAAAGTGCACCCACAGCTTGCCACTTTATCACCAGCATGCCGTTTCGCACTCTACAACCTCACACCCTTCCGAATTTAGCAAAATAAATGGCTGTCAATGATCCACCTGTTTTCGAGCACTGTTCGCGATTATTTGGTTGGCGCGTATTCGGGAGTAGCGGTCGATGGTCTCGCCTAGAGCGTCCTCTATCACCTGGTACAGCGCCTCTCTCTCCTCAATCTAAAAATGAACTACTCTTGAGGCGTGATCACGTCAGAAACAGTGATGCAGTGCAGTGAACAGGCCGATGAATCCGTACATCGTCCATGTTGACCGGCGCTTCGCTTTTCCTTCGGCGAGGAGGAGCCACTACTATCGCGTACGAGTCTGTTTGAGTGCTGCGCCCTTCGCCACACGAGTCGCCGCCATGGGCTTGAGGAGTCTCGGGCTTTTTCGCTTTTATCTGGAAATGAGACATGCTTACAGCTGGATGTTGCCACTCTTTCATTCAAATCTGACGCTCGACGCCTCTCGCACCGTCCCCCTTTGTGCCATGTTAACAGAGAACCGGCACACGGATCGTTGGAGTTATGCGAAGATCCACTCCTCGTCGAGAATCTTAGGCGCTTTCAGCGTGCTTCCCAACTAATGCTGTGATTTCCTAATTGGAAGCAGGGGTGCACACAAAATTCTGCGCGTTAAATTTTTGACGAAAATTTTTAACAGAAAAGTTTCGTTAATTTTCCGATAAATCATTAAATTTTGTTAAAAAATACAATTAGCTGCAAACTATTATTTCAAGTGCAAAAATCAAGTGCACCTTATGAGAACGGATATGGAATTATCATTCAAGATGATCACCGACAAGGCATCCTAAAATGTGCGATCAGGCACAACCCGGAGTTCCCGCCTTCCCTAGTTCTTTGCGAAACCGTTTTGTTTGACTGTTATACGAGAAACAAAAGCCTGAAACCTGTTTTCGTTTTTACCGGGACATGACATCGTGTTACATGGTCCCATACTGTCGAAAGGTGTAACACGTCGTCAACGTGTTTACGTTCAGGAAAAGTAGCTTTCCAAATTTTTGCTAATAGCGTTTATCAAATCGTTTCCAATACGTCCAGCGGCCGAAATTTTCTTCAGTTTCTCGCTGGAGCCACATACATATGTTGACTTCGGAACAATGTTATCTTCAGAACTGAACCGTTCATGGAGCCGATGGCCATCAAACGAGAGCTCAACCAAGGTTTTCTAGTGAACCTTAGTATACTTTTCCTTGCTCCGAGAAAAATCATCTGTAAAGCCACACCATTCCCAGACGCGATATTGCGTTGAATCAAACAGCGCCGGTAGTGAGGAGGCATAAGCATCCGGCCCGAAAAGCAGAGAATGCGGGTTCGAGATCGCTCTGGTGCAAGCGCTTCTCTCGCAGCAGAGCTCTTTTGCGCCCTTATTCGGCCACCTATTCAACGAAATGTCTGCGGCCAAGGCCAATTTTACGAAAACCAAAAGGCTGCAGAAATGTGTTCCCTTTGAATAGAGCATTCTGATTGTTTCGGGTGGAGTAGCTGTCTGAGGTAAGTCACAATCTAAAATTTTAGCATGATGTTCCGCGAGCCGATGAACCTTTAAATATTTTTTCAAAAATGGCCCAAAAGGCGAAATCCGTGTGAAATTAGGAAAATTTCAAAATCCAAGTCTAATTGTTAAACTGATTGCAGGTTCCATTGCGTAGTGAAGTCTTCCTAGAACGGTGGACAATGTTTTAGCATTAGGTGGGACAGAAGCTGAGCGGCGGTAAGACTTGTACAGTTTAGGAGGTTTACTTCCGTACTCCTTCTCTCCTTTGTCCTACCGAACACATTCATGCAGATATCCATGGTATTATTATATAATAGAATGTGCAAATTCAAACTTCATGGAAGTGGGTGCACACCTTCTGAAAACACGTTCCAATCGCCTCTAAGATATCTCGTAAGAGTTGAGCGTACGGCGGCGTATCCCATGTATTGAACAACAGCGTTTTTTACCGATTATTGCGCCTATCCTTGGGAGGGCAGATAATAAAAATTGGTTCTGAAAAGGGGTAATTGTGTAAGGGTTTCTGCAAAATTGGCAGTGTTTACCAGAAAAATTGAAAATTAATAAATAAAATAGACTCGAATCAAACGCCTGTGATCTCCGATCCTTTTTGTTCTACAAAATGTCTGCTTAGGAAGTGCTTTTTGCCAATTACTCCAACAGTAGGCCTTGGATCCGAGCACTTAAATGTCCACTGGGCGCTACTAGTGGAGACATCTTTCGCTATTGAGTACCCCTGCGCTTTCAAAAAAAAAAATAGTGGCCAAAAATGGAATCACGAAACATGTTTTTATGGTAAAGAGTAGATCTCTATCATGTGAAATTTTGAAAAGGGTTAAGACCAAGACGACTGTAGCAAAAGAACAGAAAGAACGCGGATAACGCGGCTTCCGCGGTGGTTTTTAATCCTTTTGGTGGGTATTGCACTTGTTATTCTGCAGAGACAATTCTGTCTGAGCCACCCATGCATCAAATTTGCTTTCGGAAACAAATACTACAACCCTACCCCTAGGTGTATCAATAATAACATAAAAACTGAGTAAAAAATGAGTTCTGCATGGTTTAAAATTTTGAGAGCAATGCCGCCAGAGGTACTCGTAGAAAACGCGGACGGAGCTGGATGAAATTAGCTCAGAAATAAAAAAGACGATCAAGCGATGTTCTCGTGCCAAAACGAGGCTCTTAGACGGATCTTTACTAGGGCCCATTTTTCGAAAACGTATTATGCCATAATAAAGGTCCACCTAACACAAAACTATTAACCGCAGCAACAGTTGACCACGCCAAGGTTTCAAGAATAAAGCTGGAGATTGCTTGAAATCAAGTGATATTAGGTTTTGAGATTGATGAAAAACCCAAAATCTAATTTTCACGAATCCCAAAATCCACTATCACTTTATTAAACCCCGCTTTGAATCCTGTTTAGTCTTCATCAACTCCAGTAGGATTCAGTCTTTTTTGCAAGCCGAAGTCGACGAGTGTGGGCGACTCATCAAAGGTTGCTTTTGTGAATAATTCTCGCTCCCGATATCATGAAAAATTCATGTCGCCAAGCATCGGAGGACTCGAGTCATGTGCGACTTGGAACAGCATCTGAAAAACCTCCAACGACCCGCTGCACACATGACAGCGGGAGGTTCAACACGAAATTGTTACGGCAATGTTAGTGTCTCATCATTACCACAGCAAGCGCAGCTATAATATCAGTTCGATTCACCTCCAAAAGCCGTGCTCTGCTACGCTAAAGCTGACAGTATAGTCCCAGCTGGGAGGTGGAAATACCACCTCACGTTGATGATGAAAAACAGGACACCTGCAACTGGGCCAAGCAAAGTTCTGCGGTCATCTACGCTCAAACACGATCGTAGCCGGAGCCGGGCAGGACAGGAGCGCATTTGGGAGTTTCCATGAGCATCCGGAAAGATAAGGACGAAGAACGTCCGGCTCGGAGCACTTAATCGAGAGCTCTGGGTATGTGCAATTAAAGATGAGTGACATAGACCATTCGGAGTTCGTAACTCCGTCGACTTCCGAAGATCTATGACGCTATAGAGGCCAAGCCGCCGAAAACTAATGGGTCGGACCGAAGAATTCACGTCGAAATTCAAGTCACACCGTACCCCACATAACCATGATTTCAACTTGAATTAGGGCAAAACGCGTTTGCCAGAAAAATCCTCCAGTAAAGGCTTTCTGGTTGCGAACAGTTGGGCAGTTAGAGCTCAAGAACTCTCGGAGCACATTTTGACATCCTCCTGTACACAGTGAGATTCTCGATCTAAAAACAGCCCCAGAAAACCGGAAACGTTGTGTGAAAACGAAATGTCCGTAGATCAAGCTGAATAAAACTAGATCTTTCAATCCCAAATTCTGCTATTTCTGTTCGGATGAATTTAACGACGTGTTATTTGCACTGCCGTTCGAATGGGTAGGAAGCCTGCTATTAGGTTGGTGAAAAAGTCTTACACCACAGCGTAATTTTTTTTCAGAATTTTATTGCTTCTTTTATGAGCGACTTCAATCTACAAAGTAATTCCCATTTACCTCTACAACCTTCTGCAATCTGCTGGGGAGATTAGAAATTCTTTCTTCCAGAATGAAGTCAGCTGCAACACGAAGAAGTGCTCCACTTCGGATTCCAGCTCGGTTCGGTCGTTGAAGCACCTATCCCTTAGGTGTTGCTTGAGAGGTCGAAAGAGGTACTAGTCCGATGGCGCAAGATATGGGGAATGGGGCAGCACCTCCCAAGTAAGCTCGCCTCCACGTTGCAAGGGCGCGACGACCTTGCAACGTGGAGGCGAGCATTGTCGTGAAGAAGGTAAACATTCCTCCGCCCTCGCCGTTCGCGCGGAATGGCCTCGCTCAGTTTCTGCAGCCGTGTAGCGTAGATGTTCGCTGTTACTGCGGTGCCGTCGTCAAGAAGCTCACGATAGAGCATTCCTCGAGAATCCCCCAACACCACAGCATTACTTTCCTCTGGTGGATGACCGCCTTGAGGTTGTGGTTCACCTTGAGGGAGCCACTGGGCCTTCCGAGAACGGTTAACGAGGAAGACCCAGAATTCATTTCCAATGACGACAGTCGCAGAATTCATTTCCCATGAAGACCCAGAATTCATTTCCCATGACGACAGTCGCGAAGGCTTGTCCGAGTCACGAAATCAGTCAGACTTCACCGCAATAATTATATGCCCTCAGAAACAAATTACGGCGTATGCGAAATATTTTAGAATGTTTGTGCTACAGCAACGTGGCTCCAAACAGTCCTTGGAAGTTTCTGTTAATTCTTGAAAATTTTTCAAAATTTTTGGTGCAAGATTTTTTCACCAACCCAATAAATTCCTCAGTTTTTGGGAGAAGTCCTATATGGGTTACATGAGTTTAAAACTACTTGCTTTCTCTAGGATATGGTGCGATACCACAGAGTGCCAAACTAAAGCGAAAGCGGCAACATACAATGTATTAAAGCGGAGGAAGCCCTCAATCCACGTAATAAATGGGCAGGTCGTCCTTTTAGTATGCCGCTCTGAAATCTGCTAAAGGAGAGTCGTAGCCAAACGGTCATCGAGTACTAGTACACTAGAAACCCACCAAGATGTTGGTTACACTTTTTCGTGTAAAGTTTGAAGGACAGGTGCGACCCTTTCGTGCCTTGCATGTGACCGCCTGAGCTAATTTGACACGAAGGGAAGAACCAGACTTCGGCTCAGGCAAACTGCTGCTCAACGAGACAGATGTTGGTCAGTGAGAGGTGACAGGCAACTGGGCAGATTTCATTGATGGTGTACTGATAAGGTCTGTCAGAAGAAAGCTCAATCTTCAGCTCTCGACTGCAGGATCGCAAAAAGAATCCGACTTCATAGACCGTCAGGTTCTCAACGACTTCTATCTGCTACTCCGCAAATACGAAGACTTTTGTCTGCGTAAGCCTGTAGAAGCAATGCCAAGTTTAGACTGCCCATCGTAAGTGCTCTGGAGTCATTTGTCGCTCAAAGGATAAAGGATAAAGCTCCTCGTTACTCAATCCCTTTTAAGATGCGCCACGCATTCTACCTCTACTCCCGTAGGATGTCGTGGAGGTGATCTGAATTCGCATTTGGCCATACAATGCCTTGCGGTGATCAGCCGATGAATAATTCAGCGCTTCATCCTTCTAGACAAGTTTAATATGTACCAATTCACCGATACGGAGAGATGAAAGACTTGGTTGGCATGGGAAATCCGATCCAAGAACCTGGTATTGGGTGCACGCGACAGTCGTCACCTCTTCCGACTGCGCTACACGCGCCATATTTGACGCTTACGTACTATTAATGAGACTTTATCTTTATCTATATTATTGGCCACTCAATTTGTGCAGTTCTCTAGTGTCTTCCGGTAACATTTTCAAGCAAGATGTTCGTCTACGCCGTAAAAGAATAACACATAAAAAATTGAGGTACGTGGTGAATGGCACAAAGCAAGTGGCTGGAAGGAAAACGGAGAACCAACACAAACGCAAACCGATCAAGCTTCCAATCAAACAAACTGACAACTAAGTGGACTACAAATTGTTTATATCCCATTAGATCTACTGTTTCAAGTAGCAGTAGCGACTGTATGTACAGCAATTTGAAAAAAGACAGATTACAATGATGTAGAGCAAAAACAACAACAACATTCAAATACACCCTCCACCTTTCCTACCCCAGGATGAACTCAGCTAACCAGATTGGTGCATTTGCATTACTTCTGCAGAGCATCGGAAAGGGATGGAACTTGAAGTGAGTGCAACGCAGCTATCTGCCTACCCACAGTTTCACTTCTATTGAATCGCTGCAGCTCAAAATTCTGGATAATTCAGAATCTTTCCGACGTAGAGTGCACAGTTACAGCTTACGGACGGCTATGAGTAACAAGGACTTAGGCTTAGGCGCGACATATTATGAAGCGGCGTACAACAATCAGACGCAAAATGAGCAGCTGTTGCTGAGATGCTATCCCTGACAATGAAAGGTTCCCAACTCATGATGAGCTTTTGCGATGCTATTCTGACAGGATGTAGGGCCCTGTGAGCGGAGGCCAGAACCGCAATAGTTTTTGCTGAACGCTTTTTAAAGACCTGAAAAAGAGGTGTGGAAACGTGTGACTAACACTCACCAACCCTATGACACCCCACGAGATGTGCATCGGCTGCGCAGTCAGTGGGAGTGCCGCCTCATGGAAGCACACTTTCGGAAGCACACTTTCTTTTGAGTTCGAGTCCGCGTACTGCCAATATTTTTGCACATAATAGTCCGTTGTTATTACGCTCTCATGGTCACAGGGGTCAATTTCAGACCATCAATGCTTACAACAAACCTAGGCTGTCTATTTGCGTCTTCACGTGTTCTATGTATTTTTTCAACGATGCATATCTGCACCATATCATTTCTCTGGAAATAAAAAGTCTTATTGATCTTCTCTTCCTCAACAGCTATGGTATAACACAGAGCTGTGAAGCAAGTAAGTAGTCGGCTGACGACACGTTCAGATGAGAACGACATTTTTAGTACAGTTACGTACCGATATGGTCCGGGTTCACAGAATCCAACCGTAGTGCGTATGGTATGCGTATGTGTGGGTAGTTACGGTATCATTGGTGATACGGTATGACATGGTAGTGGTGCAGATAAGCATCGTTGAAAAACTAGCACATATGAAGCCGCAAACAGACGGTTTGTTGTAAGCATTGATGGTCTAAAATAGACTCACGTGATCATGAGAAAGCGTTGTAACAAGAAGCTATTATGTGCAAAAACATTGCCAGTACGTGGACTCTTAACTCAAAAGCCCGCCGGTGTCCAACTATGAGGCTGCACCCCTACCGCCTGCTCCACCAAGCCACATCCCGCAGGGTGTCATAGGGGTTGATGATTGTTGCGCACACGTTTTTAAACCTTTTTCTTCGGTCTTTAAAAACGCGTTGAGCAAAAACTAACTGCTCATCATGAGTTGGGAACCTTTCTCTGTGAGCTGCTCGTTCCTTAAAGAACAAGCAGAAACTTCTTCACTTTGTTCGCCAAACATGCGTGGGCCTCCTTGAATGCACTTCAAATACGGGATTCGGCCTTCTTTCAGTTATATTACAGTATTCTAAGGGTGGTTGTATCTTTGAAAGTTCCTACCTCTTAACTACTTAAGGCGTAGCTTACACTTGTGCCGCCACGCGGTAGATCCATAATCAGCACAGATAGACCGATCGATATCGATTTTTGCGCAGTCTAGCGGCGTCGCATATCGCATTTGTAATTCACCGCCGTAAATCACCTAATTTGACTGAATTTTTGGGGCTCTATGAATCGGCCGCAAGAAGAGAAGGCCGCGAAGTTCAAGAAGAAGAGCAGTCCCAGAACGACCATCAACTGGGACCTCTACACCTCTCTTGCCGGCCTTTGGGAAGATGTCGTCATGGACAACGTCGACGAGGAATACGACCGCTTCGTGCACCATCTCCACGGTAGTGCTAAGGGAGCCGAGAGCTTGAAGATCACCAAGAGACGCCTGTCTCCGGAAACTCTCGAGCTGATACGCCAGCGTGGAGCAGCGCGAGCGTCAGGCAACTATCAGCTGACGTCCGAACTTGCGAAGCTATGCAGAGCGGCGATAAAGGAAGATCTCAAGGAGAGAAGGGCGGAAGTGTTGACTGAAGCAGCAGAGGCAGGTTTGAGCATTCGCAATACCCGCCGGAACTTCGCCAACTTCAAGACCAAGATGACCGCTCTCCGACGTCCTGACGGAACCGTCACCTCTTCCAGAAGGACCATGGAGAAGGTCATCCACGACTTCTACTCCGATCTCTTTGATAGCCACGTCCACCTGCCCCCACGCCATCTTCCGCAGGATGGATACGTCGTTCCCTCTGCTCTCCCTTCCGAGATCCGACACGCCATCTCGTCGGTGAAGAAACGTACAGCACCCGGTCCCGACAGGATCAGACCCGAACACCTGAAGAACCTCACGCCAGTCATTAACACCCTGGTGCGGCTCTTCACGCGCTACATACCTGTCGGAGTGCAAGGTTCCATCTCAATGGAAGACCAGCAGGACCGTTTTGCTGTACAAGAAGGGAGACGTGCACGACATTGACAACTATCGCCCGATCTGCTTGCTGTCCGTAGTCTACAAGCTGTTCACTCGAGTCATCCTGAATAGGATCAGCAGAACGCTGGACGAAGGACAGCCAAGAGAGCGAACAAGCAGGATTTCGGAGAGGATTCAGCACGATCGACCACATAGACACCATTACGAAGCTCATCGAAGTGTCGCGAGAGTACAAGCTGCCGCTGTGCCTTACGTCCATCGACCTGAAGAAGGCATTTGACTCCGTCGAAACTGGAGCGGTCGTCAAAGCCCTGCTCACTCAGGGCGTTCCTACTCAGTGCATCAGAGTCCTTCGAGAGCTGTACAGTGGATTCACGACCAAGATCTCACCATTCTACAACGACGTCGTCATCGACGCGAAGAGAGGGGTTCGGCAGGGGGATACCATATCCCCGAAGCTCTTCAGCGCCACTCTCGAAAACGTCATGCGCGAACTAGAATGGGAAGACATGGGAGTGAAGGTCGACGGCCGGCAACTACATCATCTTCGCTTCGCTCACGACATCGTTCTCATAACACCGAGCATCAGCCAGGCGGAGCGAATGCTGGCCGACTTCGATCATGTATGTGGGAACGTTGAACTGCAGCTGAATCTTACGAAGACGATGTTCATGAGGAACGGATGGGTTTCTGATGTCCCATTCTCGCTCAACGGAACGAACATCTCCGAATGCTCCAGCTACGTCTATCTGGGTCGCGAAGTCAATATGGCCAACGACCTAGCGCCAGAGTTGAGCAGGAGGAAACGAGCGGCTTGGGGAGCTTCCAAGAGCGTCGAAGAAGTCGCGAAGAAGACGAAGAACGTCCGACTCCGAGCCCACCTATTCGACTCTACCGTTCTTCCTGCCCTAACATACGCCTCAGAGACCTGGGCTATACGAAAGCAGGATGAACACGCGATCATCGTCGCGCAGCGTGGAATCGAGAGGACGATGCTCGGAGTGACACGACTCACGCAAGTGAGAGAAGGCCTCCGGAGATCCGAGCTTCGCCGACGTTCGAAGATCAGAGACGCTGTCGCGTGGGCCAAGTTGTCGAAAATTAGGTGGGCCGGTCACGTAATGCGCTTCGCAGACACCCGCTGGCCGAGAGCCATCACCGACTGGATTCCGCGGGATGTCAAAAGAACACCAGGACGCCCACCAACGCGTTGGTCGGACTTCTTCGTTAAAGCCCTGAACGACCGATATGACGCTCTTCGTGTCCCTCGAGCGAGGAGGATCCAATGGACCACTCTGGCACGCGACAGGGACGAATGGAGACGCTGCTGGCACCGCTCGAGCAATTCGATGATCAACGGGACGACAGGTGACAGGTGACAGGTGACAGTCCACATATTTATAATCAGTGTTTCACACTCTTTCACATGGCGAAGCTCCCTCGTTGAAGTGCCAAAGAAAGCAGAATATATTCTCTGGTTAGGGGTGTTATTACGACCCAAATGTCCTAAATCCTAATCCAACATTAGCTCCGCGCCCGCACAAGTGGCGCCTTCTGTCCCTGCGCCAAGTATAATCTGCTCTGAGACACGCATTATGCTTGGAGACATCCCAGTTCGGGAGATTCCATTGAGACTGAAGACGTCTCAATACACCTCTACAACGCAGGTGCAATGGCATCCATCTACAGTAACAGCTAATGGGATCGAAAACTTAGTGTTCTGCTACTAACAAGGGTAAGGTCTGAAGCGTATGTCTGATCGGGGAGAGCGAGTCATATAGGAAGAACCTCCACCCAACCAACCAGTACAAAAATGTGTTTCTTTTTTGCCAAGTCGTTAAACCGAAGGAGAAAGGGTCTTTGATCTTGCAATGGAATCGGCGCCTCACGAGTTCGGAGATCTTGTACACCCGCGATGCCTATGTTGGCACGCGGCTGGAGCGCAGAGGACAGTGACGTCGCTCATGCGAGGGAGATCGGGGTTTCGATTCTTCTGCGCTGCTATACTTTTGCATTTCAATTGATTGGTTGAGATTTGGGAGTCTGACATCTGTACCATTTTCAGACGTTTGATGCGAATTTTTCCAGTTGTATGCTGTGGAGAGCAACTTTCTTGCGACTTGTTCATTACTGACCGGTTTTTTTAAACCAAAAGGCAATGAGAAAGCTATTCAACATAATGATGTATAAACGTTCAACACCAGTGATACACAGGCACACAGCGCATGAAACAGAAGCACTGGTCACAATACGGACAGCGTGTATAAAAGCTACAGGCTCCTCAAACTTGCTTCCATACATCGACCAATGAATGACATCGGCTCCATGGACGAAATCCAATTGAAGACCTACAATTTCCTCCGAAATAAGAGCACCACTCGAAAACGTTATCAGATGTCCACTGTTTGCTTGCCTGTCCACGTCCATCAGTTCATCTTGCGGATTCCAATCTTCTTCTTCCTTCCCACTACTTCCAGCTGTTCGTCTTCGTCAACTTCAAGTTGAACTACTTCGAAGTCCTTGAGTATGCCGGTCATCCGTTCGTCCAGCTTGATTTCCTCCCTCGAAGGCTCTTTGTCTAAAGGTGGATCACACTTCAGCGTGAGCAGGTGGATTACCACTCGAGCAACATTGTTGGTGTTAGGATTAGAAAACCTTCAGCAGACTTCTGATTTTCAGGTGACAGGCAAAGATGAGGGAAAGAGTGTCTAGACTGTTTAGGTCAATGTGCGGGATCCACAAACTTTGTTTCACGTTTTAACCATCTCTGACGTCAGATGTTGCTCTCTTTTAAAACTCCGAGCGGGAAGGCTTTCCCGAGGTCATTGGTCTATGTAACAAACTGTGAGGAGCCTGTAGCTTTTATGCGCTTCCGTTTTGTGACCAGTGCTGCTTCGTGCACTTTGTACCTGTTACCACAGGTGTTGAACATCTATGCATCATCATGTTGAATACCACAGCATGCAGCTGGAAAATTAGACAAAAACCCTCTGAAAATGATATAGACGTCAGAATCCCTCAAATCTCAACCAATCAATCGAAATGCAAAAATGCAGCCGTGCAGAAGAATCGAACCCCCGAGCACCCCCGCATGAAGCAGCAGCAAACGCAGCAAACGTCACTATCCACTGTGCTGCGAGCCGATTGACGGTAGAGGCATCGCGGGCCTACAAGACTACCGAACTCGTGAGGCGCCGATTCCATTGTAACTTCAAGCACCCACCTCACCCCCCCCCCCCCCCCACTCCTTGGGCTCCGCATTCAGACAGAGCCTCCCCTTGTAAGAGGACTTCGAAAGTGAAAGAAATTATCCTTCCAAGAAGTGAATTCTATGTTTTTAAAGAACCTTTGTTATGTAGAAGTCTAGTATAATCGATCTCATATGCTTCTCATCTTTCCATAGTTAATGTAACACAACTTACTTCAGAAAAAACAACTTCACAAAACTCACCTAAAGCGTGCATGTCTTGACAAGGCTGCTCCCTATACGTCTTGATCAACGACTTCTCCCAGTTTTATGTAGAGACAGCCCTGTCATGACTTTCTAGCGCCTTCTTTTTCCGGTGAACAACGCCACACACTCCTCCGGATGTTGACTACAGCGCTGGCTGGATAACAGTGTCTCATTTGCAAATGGAAGCGCTATCCCAACGCGGCAAGTCTCTTAGACGGATTTGCGCGTCGCCAGTAAGCGGATGAGTGAACACGCTCGTGAACAACACACTTATAAAAGGAATTAGCAAATGATAGAGCAGCCGAGCGCTCCAGAATCGACAAGTGATGCGCGAGGTCTTGTAGACGCGCAAGCATTTGAAGAGAACAAGAGCAGCAGCAGCAGCACTCACCAGAGTCTGGGTGGCAGCCTCCTTGACGCTGTTGACGAACACCTGAGGAGTACCACGTTTCTTCGATTCCTTGACGGTCCTTGAAAATAGGTAGCTTTTGAGACGCAAATCGGTTTTATGTTCAAATAAAATACGACGCTGTGCATTAGAGCAGTTCTCTCAGCAGTATACGAACCTTGGCGCAGAAGCAGTCTCAGAGGAAGTCTGAATCTTCCTGGTCATAGAGGATTCCTCACCCGAACCGCCGCTGTTGTCGACCTCGGCTTTTGCCGTTCCTAACGACGCGAACGTTCGTTGGTCTAAATTTGCAACATAATCGGCTGGCAGTAGGAAATGGAGGACAGCTTGTCCACCTACTTCCTCGATGAGAGCTCGACAGGTGGTCGTGCAGCTTTCTTCCTGAGAGCGTCGACCTCGTCGTCGCCGTTGACGAGGAGAGCGAGTCCGATGAAGCCAACGCCGACTTCGCCTGCTGCTCTACTGAAGAGAAGTAATGAAAAATATCGAAGACACTGACGATGCGACAAAAAGGCTTCTCCTCCCATTCACGGTTCTGCATGCTGTCAAAGGCCTACGGAACCATGTTGTAGTGATTTCAAAATAGAATGTTCACAACAGAGGGCGACGAGTGTTGCGAAGGGTCATGCTTAACTACGCCAAGCCACCCCAGAAGCATCCTTAGTTCTCATATTATTATGTTTCAACGTTAGGATATTCACCATCAGCGAAACAACTGAATTATGTTATTCGTTGACGATATAAACCTGTTGAGAACCAATGGGTAGACAATGCTTCTGCTTCATCCTAAAGGATGTTATGTCCAGCACCTCAGACGATTTTACAACATCCAAAATTGCATTCATTTATAAAGACCAGAAAGAATCGCAGACTGCCCTCTGCTCTGTTCAGTTATAAGTAGTCAATTAAAAAATAAAAAGTATTTCAATTTGTTTTCTTTGAACCTCAGTGGTTGGTACTGAGGTTGTAGGCTTTCATAACGATGTTTTGTTGCGACCGAATCTCTATCGCAAGCTGAACCCGTACAACCTACTGACAGGGCAGGAGTACTCTAAGCCATTACACCATCGGTGCTCCAAGCGAAAATAGTCGTTTATTTTTCTTGATACATACATACCCTTTCGGGTACATGCAAGTGCTTTTGGAGGAGGTATCTGTTGCCGCGTGTGCCCCAAATAAATGGCCCTTTGTTTGGGTCCTGCCCATGTCAACCAAGCATTTTATCTCTTTGCATCCCATGATAGGATTGACTAGCGCCGACTTTTACCCTTTTTATCCTTTATTTCCACTTTTCGGCAGTTCGTGGAAATAAAAATTGTGAAAGCAAGGCATCAGCAAGAATCGCTGTCACCTGACCATTCGCCACATCATTCAGTTCAGGTTAAGGAAAGAATTGCGCAATGTCTACCTTGGGATATCCGAAAATCTTAAACTGAACGGCAAGACCTTCCTCCAAATTCTTCTTATGATCCGGTTGCTTTGAAAGACGACCTAGTACCTTTTCGCATGGTTTCTATTATACAAGTTGCATCTTTTTGTCTCACCTTTTTAAATTACATTTTACCCTGATTACATGTTAGGTGATATTCTTTAGTTTCTAGCGGCATATTACTGTGCATAAATAAATAAATAAACAAATAAATAATGTAATTTCAAGTTTTGCTACACATCCGATAACAGTCTACTCTTATTCTCTTATTCGTATTTTTATAACTTTTATTTTTTCCGATATATTTTTTCCTCTCTTATTCACCACTCAAGCATTTATTGATATTTTACTCTGTTTACACTGCATTTGGGTTTCAGTCATGCACTATTACTTTCCTGGATCATTTCGTCCCAATGAGAGGGTGTACAGCGCAGCACCGTTGGAGAGGAGAGCGTGTCCCAGGATCAATTCAGGACTGGAGTTCCGCCAAGGCCAACCAGGTCTTTCATTGATCCGTGGTCGACGAATTTCTCCAGAAAGAGAATGCAAAAAAGCAAATGCCAAGCTTCCTCTGCAGTTTAAGGCAGAAGGGAAACGCGTGGCGCACATCTCACAGAGGGATCCACTAACAGGAATATTTATCCTTCATCGCTATGTATGCTTATTGCACCGTAATGTATCGCTTAGATTCCCGACCAAGACGCTAAACGCCATGAGATTGAAATCAGGCTTCTTCTGTTATAACAGAAATTGCCCTATAAATTGAAACAAGGAAAAACGGTATATTTTCCATATATACCAAAATATGCTCATGTCAGCGGAATGTAACCCAAGTCGCCTAGCCTAGCCAGTCATTGCAAACGAACAATAAAAAGTAGAGAAATTTTGAAGATACGAAATCGGCGGACACTTTTGCTTCAGTCGAATACACAAATTCATTAAATGAATACTTACTGTAATCGCAGATATCCTTGTCCTTCTGCGTCTTCGCTAAGACGTTCGAAGGTCCGAGTTGCGGAAGAGTGGTCTTCTTGTTTCGCCTCCCTGCAGCGATGAACTATATTTTTACAGCAAAAACCAATGAAGAACATTTTAGGTTCCGCATTAACCCCTGGCTGGCGAGCGCTCACCTTTCTCCACTCCGTTGTCGTCTGCAAGGGTGGCAGCTGGCAAGTGTCGGGTTCCGCGGCCCCTGGAAAGGCATCAAACATACTACTCAGTTCCCAGAATAGTCGCGTCAGCTGTAGCGCTGAGCTATTTCTCAGATGCGACGACGATGACGTCGTCGTGCCGCATTGACGGGAAGCCGACACGCACGCACGGGAGATGATGCCCTACGAAAATGCCTATTTTGGGGATTATCTCAGGGTCTTCACGAAGAGTGCGCGCCTATCCACGCGATACTACGAGCGAACGAGGTCCATCTAAGCAATATGTTTATGGAGTTTTAGCCTCGGACGTCACCACATGTCAAAACGCGATCACAACGGCCAAGTCACAGTCGGGCTCTAACTAATGAGCTAGTAGATGGAAATGTGATGCTCGCAGCCTTTAGCGGTTCGACTACAATGGGAGGATTATGGGAAGCGCGAGGCATTTCTGGATAAGCGACCATCAGAACACATCCCACTTCTCCAGACGTTCGTAGAGAACATTGGAATGCAGGGAATCGTGCATATCACAAGCACGAGACACCCTTACCAGAGCTTTGATCGGCGGGGCTCCTTTAGGGCTATCAATTTCGAGGATAAAATTTCTTGGCATGCGCAGATTCTGAGATGGGTGTCATTTAGGTATCGAACCACAATGCAATTCAATGGACACGCTGTCAAATACCCCACCTCAACACTGTATCTTCAGTTCAGATCTCGACCGAACACACATTAAACGCACGAAGTTCATCTAACGCACAAAAACGCGTTCTTCAAGATACCACTTTCAACGTACGTTTACACTGACGTATTTCGCCCTTGCTGTTAATATCATATAGTAAGCCAAAGCCCTTACTGAGACAGCGATGAGCTAAGCTTCCAGCTAAGCGATGCTGTAGGTCTCTCTATATCTTCTATTGGTAAGCCACAGGACCAAAACTACCACAGAGATCCTCTTGGCGATTTCTGATGCCATCTATAAGCATATTCATCTGACATGTCGCTCTCGCTTCACCAGGAGCTAAGAGCTATGGATGTAGGCCCCATTAGGAAAGACTAATTGGATCATGACTCTGCAGCGTCACCGGCCAACGACAAGAAACATAGGTCTCAGCGTCTCTTCTACTGGCAGAAAAAGATGAGCTTGACCGACCGCACCTGACTCCTTGAAGAGGCGGCATGTCGGACGGCGAGTGATTCGAGGTCGGCTTCTCCTGACCATTCGGCTTTGCACTCGAGTTCGCGCTGAACATGCATGTTGGAGAGCTAAAGACGGGTACACTGGCGAACTCCCCTTTCGTTGTACACTGGACCTACTCTGAATAGCCAACTAGAGGAATTTCTAGGTCCCATCTTTGTTAAATTCCTCAATTTGAACGGACAACTCTCACAATGAACTCAGAGGGCTAATCTGACGGAAGGACACGTATGGGCATGTGCACGTGGACGGACGTGCGTTGCTGAGCAAATATCCGTAAAACTCACACATGAAAGTGCTTATAGCGATTCACGCCGCGGACATCGGGCACGTATCGAGCTCTGATGATAGAGTTCTCGCTGACTTGGCCTCGTTCTATGGCCAGGACTCGATCGCGAACAGATGTGCTGTCGCCTTTTTGCATGGAAGGAGGCATACAAAGAGGGCCGGCCCTGAAACGACGACGCTCTGCTCCGGCAGCGGCCCACGAACATCGCGGTGGCTGGACTGGACAATCGTTGGCTGGCTTACTTGTCACTCTCGCGGTCACACAGTGGAGGGCATCATTAGCGTCGTGCCAACGACATCGTCGCCTTCGTGCTGAGAGGGAGCAGGATGATGCTAGAGCGGAAGAAGGAGAGCGAGTGTGTGCGTGGATGTGAGTCTCGGACCGCCCATGCTCCTCTTTTATGCCATCCTGGCTGGATAAGACGCGAATTGATTATGATACCACGTCGGAGCTGAGCTCGAGCTCCATCCAGTAGGCGTTCGGGCTTATCATCCACGTCGCCTCACTGCCTTCTCGTCTTCCTCTCTCCGCCACTTGACCGCATCTCCACTTCCGGGGATCAGCTTAGAACTGTGTGCACATCCAGACGTCTTGCCCACAATGACGCGCTGGAATTATCTCGATCCTCAACCCACTATCTACGGCGACCCTCTCGCTATGGCGATTCAGCCAGCGCACAACGTATGCACCGAGAACTAACAGGAAAGGCTACGTGAATAACGTCGTCCGCTCCGGCGGCAGAGTCCTCACAACAGTCTAGCGCTCTTTCCCGGCCTATTAATAGGAGTCTCGTCCATATCAACATCAGCAAGCAGTTGTGGCCTATAAGAGTTCAAAAAGTCATGGAAAATTACATATGTTCGGGTAACAATTCACCCGCTCGGAAAATGTCGCTTCGTAGTTTTTCACCGAAGGAGGAACTTCGTAATCAACGACGAGTTAAAGAAATCCGGTATTCATACACGCGCCTGATTTTATTTCGCTTTTAAACAGATAAGGCGCAAATCATCGAAAAGTTCATTACAACGCGTGCGGTAGGTGTGCGAGGAACTTACAGACGAATTTCGCGAGCACGTGTCATGAGCTTGAATCTAGAAAGTGTCTGGCATTTACGTAAAACGATGGAACTTCGCTGCTCGCTATGCGGACGCTTAGAAAGTTTCTCCTACGGGCACACGCCGCGTTACATTTCGAAATGTGCGAGCGACTGGAATACAGCCTCGGTGGTAGCTGCTTCATCACTTTGCGGGCATTGTTCTGTCTTGTTTGCTACTGTTGTTTGTGAAGGTGCATGGTGGCAACGGTGCATCAATTTTAAGGCGCCACCAGAGGA
The DNA here is from genome assembly GCA_947359475.1 of Heligmosomoides polygyrus bakeri. Lineage (NCBI taxonomy): Eukaryota > Metazoa > Nematoda > Chromadorea > Rhabditida > Heligmosomidae > Heligmosomoides > Heligmosomoides polygyrus. The sequence goes on along the minus strand of OX375870.1, from coordinate 659,879 downwards.
CAAAATTCCCAACTCCTCGGTCATATGAGAAATACCCTCGCCACAACGGGCCTCTATCGTTCCACGGAAGCGCTGAGTGTTTCTGGCGATTCTCAGCAGCTTAGAAGTACGACGAAAAATTGGATTAGGAAGCGTCAGCAAAACTACTAGAACGCCTTGAAATCGTTTGGGTCTGTCTAACTTTACCGTAACTTTTCAAGACGAAACCACTCTTTGAAGCCAAGTCGTTCCACTTCGCTCACGCACGAGAAGCTGGACACCAGTGGAGAGATCGGAGAAACCAGCCGCTTTACAGAACCGAAGACGAGAACTTAGGAGTATGGAGCTTGTCTACTTTACACAATCAATAGACGGGAAGAACTTGGAGGGATTCAATGGAGCATTATAGGATCATCTGCATAGATAGATATGCTCTTAAAAAATTCTAGAGCTTTCGAGTGATCCGTTGCGGTCGATCCGCGAACGAGGCCCATCGCTTCCGACAGGAGACAATGAAGCACCAGGCCCCCTACTTCAATTAGCACCGCAAATTCGACAATGGTGAAGAATCGCTCGAAGATTCTCAACGTACCCATCGACCACGCACACAGAATAGATAGCTGGTACTCACTACCTGTGGCGTTCGACCTGATCTTTCACTTCGAGAACTTTCAGCTCTTGTACACGTTCCAAAGCGCACGGTATACGACGTCCTTAGGCCAGGGATGGGCGGAAATTTTGAAAATTTTCCCAGAAAACAGAAAATCGTTTTCGTCAGAAAACAGAAATCAGAAAACACAGAAGCCAAAAACGCCAGAAAACAGAAAATCATGAAACAGAAAATCTTGAAATTACCATACGACCTAACTATTCTACCCAAAGATCCATTTTTCACGTAGCAAATGCTTTTGCATGGCTGTAAATGTAGTCGAGGAATAGCGGACTAACTTGCAAGCGTTTATAAAAATTACTAGTACACTCCAAATTCAATATAATAAGCAAACTGTAAATCTCGGCTGATGGATCCTAGAAATCTCGAGATTTGAAGTATGCAACATTACTCTTCAGCTTCACAGCTAACGCCCCACTAGTAAGAAGCTGGCTTTTCAGAATACCGAACACGATGAAGCCTCATTGACCACTGTTTGCATGTTTCAACTCCATTGCTTGAGTTCATAGGCACCCTCGCAACATACTCTAAACCTGTGCAGAGTTTCATTGAGTTACTGGCTGCGCCAAAATTTATATTACTAGTTCTTCTCGCTCTTCGAGAATAGCTTTCCTTGTAAGTGGCCTAGTTTCCGCGTAGCTGAAAGTTTTCAGGCCAACTCACCAATGCTCTTTACAGCACCTAGTCACTCATTAGTGTATACCCTCTCCACCATATTATTATTATTTCTCCTCATATCTACATATCATACTACATCTCAGTGGAAGACCAGCAACACCGTGTTGCTGTACAAGAAGCGAGACGTGCACGACATTGGCAACTATCGCCCAATCTGCCTGCTGTCCGTAGTCTAAAAGCTGTTCACTCGTGTGATCCTGAATAGGATCAGCAGAACGCTGGACGAAGGGCAACCATGCGAACAAGCAGGATTTCGGGAAGCATTCAGCACGATGGACCACATACACACCATTGCGAAGCTCATCGAAGTCTCGCGAGAGTACAAGCTGCCGCTGTGCCTTACGTTTATCGACCTGAAGAAGGCATTCGACTCCGTCTAGACTGAAGCGGTCATCGACGCCCTGCTCACTCAGGGTGTTCCTACTCAGTACATCAGAGTCCTTCGTGAGCTGTACAGTGGATTCACGATCAAGATCTCACCATTCTGCAACGACGACGTCATCGACGCGAGAGGGGTCCCGCAAAGGGATACCATATCCCCAAAACTCTTCAGCGCCACCCTCGAAAACGTCATGCGCGAACTAGAATGGAAGACATGGGAGTGAAAGACGACGGCCGGCATTTGCGCCATCTAACACCGAGCATTATCCAGGCGGAGCAAATGCTTGCTGGCTTCGATCGTGTTTGTGGGAACAATGAGTTGCAGCTGAATCTTACGAAGACGATGTTCATGAGGAACGGACGAGTTTCTGATGCCCCATTCTCGCTCAACGGAACGAACATCTCCGAATGCTCCAGCTACGTGTATATTGGTCGCGAAGTCAATACGGCCAACGACCTAGCACCAGAGCTGAGCAGGAGGAAACGAGCGGCTTGGGGAGCTTTCAAGAGCGTCGAAGAAGTCGCGAAGAAGACGAAGAACGTCCGACTCCATGCCCACCTATTCGACTCCACTGTTCTTCCTGCGCTAACATACGCCCCAGAGACCTGGGCTATACGAAAGCAGGATGATCACGCGATCAGCGTCGCGCAGCGTGGAATCGAGAGGACGATGCTCGGAGTGACACGACTCACGCAAGTGAGAGAAGGCCTCCGGAGTTCCGAGCCGGATAGAGTTGTATGGTTTTTTCCAAATAAAAACGCTCTGCTCGCCCAATGTCCATTTTGCTGTGAAATAATTGGATAGCTGTTGCTAATCGGCAGTTCGCGCTTTGACGATTCCCGTTCGCAGATTCGTGTAAATGCATTAATTTTCTTTCATGTTGATAATCTTCTTCAGAGTTTCATTAGATGTATCTTGGACCATATAAAAGCCTTTTTTCAAAAAAAAGCTGGTATTTTAGTGAAGGCACGGTCTCCTTTGTTACCTTCACAAGCCCTACTGCCCTGATCGCCTGGCGATCCTTGGATAGGCTCTGAAGAAAGCGATCCCGCCGAAACGTATGCCTAACAAAACGCTGTTAACAACCTCGCCTAGAGCAAAAGGAAGAACTGCTTCTAATTAAAACGTCATTAAATTGATCCGCACAAAAACTCTAAAATTTCGAGTTGAGATCTGTTTTCATGTTTTTTTTCTGATCTCCATATATGTCGCTCTCACAGATTATTTTCTTGTACTTGTTGAAATGGTTCCACAGGAAAATTCTTACCATGTAAAAGAGAGCAAAAATGGCCTCCTAAAATTCATGAATGAATGACTGGCCAATTCTTCATGTCTTTAGATCGCCACTAGCGAGTTTTATTGGACAAGGACGAACAGCCGTGCGAGTGCGTTGCTCGAAACTCTCTGCACGAGAAGAACCGTCTGATTTGTGCCTTCAACTTCTTCAGAGATCGCCGTTCAGCCGTCTCACGGGTTGTCATACCGCGTTCATCAACGGAAGGATGAAAAAGCGAACGGCATAAGCACTGAAGGAAAGGCACAGATTTCCTCTTAGGTACCGCAGAAACGATGCCAATGCTTGCGACAAGAAAAAAGCAAGAAGAATGAAGTACGAACTGAACGACCAACCTAGGCGTGCGTCTCACTTCGCTTCCTGCCTGTGATGCTGATCATTAAGTCCTGTTCTCACTCGTAAGCTAAAAGCTGGTCTGAAAAAGTGGAGCGGAAAAAAACCCAGGCATAAAGTGAGTTATTTGTCCAAACTATTACAAAATTGAAGCTGATGGGATAGCAGGTAGCAGAAACAGCAATAAAGGACTGCAAACGGCATTTCTCAATACTCCATCATAGAAACTCGAAATCTCACTGTCATTAAACAATGGTTCAGGCAATTCAAGACTTAAAGAACTTTGAGCAACAACAGAGCGGCTGCGCAGATCCGTCTTCCTCCCAACCCTCATTCCACATAACTGACCACTTTCACCTCACGATGAATCCACCACTTCCCCTAGACTAAACCACTTTAAGCAGTTAGATAGCGTCATGCAATGCCCAAATTCTGTCTGCTCAAGTGATCAAAGCTATCGAGGCGGACTGCTCTACTGCGCTGACGCACCAGAAGAAGTCGAAAACCGCACTCCTGGGGCTTTCTATAAATCCTTCTATGACGCCGTTACTTTCCGCTGATGTCATATCTGAGCTTTAAGCCCCTGGATTGTGAGAGCTAAAGGAACGGCGCATCCCGAGATCTTCAGAACATTCTTTAGCCCCTCGACCTTATGTAAAGCCACGTCACGAGCCAAGTGCTAGGCTGAGGTGTATAGCATGTGCTCTAGGAGACAGCTCTTTCACCAGGGAACACCCTAAAGTGTAGCTCTGGACCACCGATCCATGCAGGCAGAATCGCCTTCCTTTCCGAAGCAGCGAAATGCACCTACATACCTCGACCCGAATACAACATCGCTCGTGCTGGAGGACATCCGCTACACGTCATACTTGCCTCGCACATGGCATATATCTCCAAAGGAACCAACTCCGACCAGTGGAGGACCACGTACTGTCCTCCCAGACCGTATTAATCATTGAGGGTTTGCCGGAAATACCGTCTGCCCCTAATTCTCACCTTCGTTGGCTAAGACATTCAACATCGTTGAAACGAATGCCATTCTGCCGAGCGGTGAACTCGTCCTACGTGAAAACTCTTGCCGACTGCTGCGCTGGAAGACGGAGGTTCAGCTGTTCTACTGCTCCCCCACTTGGGAAGGAAATGCGACAAAGTGATACCGTGTCGCCGAAGCTCTTCACCACAGCGTGAAGAATGAGAAGTCGCTAGACTGATTTGAAAAGAGCATACGTCTGGATGAAAGATATCCCTAACGTCTTCATTGTGCTGAAGACACCTACTCTTTTCGAATTCTATGAAGAAGGGAGGATGTCTTCTGAGCTAAACAAAACTGAGAAAAGGATTGGACCACGAATAAACCGGGGGAAGGGAGACGCAGTTCATAAAGAACGTCTATTGCGAGGAAGAAGGAATTCAGCTCACTGAGGTGTGGTCCCACGTGCACGCTGCGTGTTCTGTGAACGCGGAAAACGATATGAAGGACGAGCTTGATAGAAGGCGAAGAACTGCTTGAGCCGCTTTCGGACCTCTCAATGAGGCTACAAACTATCCAACGGATCTCGACCTCCGAGAAAGCATATTTGCGTCTATCCTCCCTGTGCTCTTCTACGCTGCTGAGACGGGGGCCACCACTGCTGGTACGTCAAAAACGCTAGAAACCATATGCAGAACGAAAGAGCGATGTCTTCTTAAGTACAACCGGTGGACTCAGTATCGAGCCGGACATCGTAATTCTGACGTGAGAAGGTCTCATCTTCGAGACCAAGCGAACAACATGTGGAAGGCTAAACACCAGTGGGGCGATCACATCATGAGGGAACGAGACGACCGATGGGTGAAAAGAGCACTGGAGCAGATGCCTAGGACGACGCGCACCCCTGTGGGAAATTTCCAACCAGATGGCCCAACATGTTCGTTACACGGCTAACCCAACTGGTATTTCAGTTTGGCATAAGTTATACCTCGGCGACACGTCGCCGATTGTGCCGCAAGGGGGTGTTATGGGTGTAAGGCCTATGCTATACTTCGGCGATGCTGTTTTGGCGAAGTATAACATAGGCCTTATACTTCCGTTGCCGACGCCCTCTGACTGCGGAGGGTGCGCGTCACCGACACTCTCTCGCGCGCACTCTCTAGCTTGTCATGCCAGGACTCCCATGCTGTCGGCGACAGCTTGTCGACGGCAGGTCGCAGCGTCACCGACGTGCCGCCAAAGTATAACATATACCTTAGGAATGAATCAAGCAGCTCGTCAGCGTCACCAAGTTCGAATGGCAACAGCGCCCTAGACGACGATGGCGAGGCAAAGCAGTGAATGACAAGGATGCTGTGGTCTGCATAAGCAGTTACTGCGGACTATCTAAGTGTTCAAGTATGTAAGAACGTTTTACCACCACCTATAATCCCATGCAAAATAAGCGGCTTCTGAAACTACAAAAGAGGTGCACCACACAGGATCTAAACTTCTGACCTACCTGCAGCCCATGAAACGACCACACTAATCAATCTGGTCCACACACCGATGCGAGAGAACAATACATAATAGCTTGGAGTGACAGCACAACAGCTACCTTCCAAACCCACACCATTCCGATTCATGGTGTAGCTTTCACCGGCCGCGACTCTGCTCAGTGTCGTACTCGGATCGGGATACCTGAATTCCGCTACTTTTGTGAAGAAGGCGATTTTGCTCATATCCCCGATGTTTTATAAAATGAAGAAGCACCGTGCACTGACCCAAAGTTGAACTCAACGATTTCTCGAACGTGCACTTTGAACTAAGCACTTGGCAGGAGACTCGTTAAATTAATGATAAATATGTAGTTGCTAGAAAGATATCGTAGATGTTCGATCAAGCAGCGCTGGTGGTGTAAGGGGTAGCTCGCTACCCGGAAATCAGAAAGTGCGGGTTCGGGTCCCGCCTGACGCAGGACCGCAACTAAACATCCTTCTAACTACTTTTGTCTTCCACAGCCGCTCGAGGCTAAACCAAAAATAAACAACTCATTAAATCGTTGTCTTATTCCCTGCAACTTTCAAATCGTAATTTTCTACTACACACAGACTTCGCGGTGAAAACTAGCCCACAACATTCGAAAAAGAACAAATGCCGAACAATTTATTCGACCCTCTTAACCACATCTAACAGCAAGAACCTATCTTACGGGGATCTGAGACAGAAAATTGCTTTGGCGAACGACTTTCTCTCTAACGCAACCTTTTTCGCTACCACGAAAACACTGGGAGACGTCACTTTTCGAAACCGACTCTAGGAAGAGAACTGGAGAGATCTGAGAACCTACTACATTAGCACCTGCATTAGCTCTGCTCATTCACTACAAACACTCGCAGGGGAAAAAGCTGCTAAGACGGAATCCCCAGTTCAGAGGGGCTTCAGACTTCGAATCCCCTCGCCTCGTCGATGCAACTGAGGTTGGCCTCTGCTACAGTAGGTGAGCAGGCTAATTACACACCGCAGTTCAAAGTGCAAATCAAGGTTAGCGGAGGACAGGCCTGCGCGATGAAAGCTGAAGTCCTATGAAATCCTTACCTTTGTGTAAGCATAGAATTCCGAGAAAACTGCGCAATTTAAGAGCTTTGACCGGGCGCGTGATAGCGCAGTCGGAGGAGGTGCGGGCTTGCAGCCGATTCCAGGTTCCTGCTTCTGAGCCCATGCCAACCAAGCCTTCTTTCCGGGATCTGTGAATCGGTAGGAGATCTGTCTGAGGAAGGTAAAACACGGACTTGTTTATCATCTAGCCACCGCAAGTTACTGTATAGATCAAAAACGCTCTCAATTTGCCTTCACGATTTTCGTAGAAGTAGATGCGTGGCGCATCCTCCAAAAGGAATTGATCAACGCAGCCCTTTATCATTTAAGCGGCCAGTATGCGCGAACAATAGATCTAGATTTTCCATAAAACTTATAAAATGAGCTTCCGAAAATGGGGAGGTGAATGGCCTACCACGAAATACCATAATACCTACTATCCTTTGAGCGTGATCCTTTAGTGATTGAAAATTAGTATAGTTCTAGCATTGGCTACTGCGAGTATTTGTGCCCTCACCCGTATCACCTGTCGTCCCGCTGATCATCGAGTTGGATCCAATGGATCCTTCTCGCTCGAGGAACACGAAGAGAGTCATATCCTTCGTTCAGGGCTTTCATGGGGCTTGTTATGAGCGCAATGTCGTTAACGAAGCGAAGATGGTGTAGTCGCCGGCGTTTCCATGGATGGTCTTGGTCCCACTGCTCAATAATATTCTTAGATTTGCGTAAAGTATAAAGGATAAGAGCCGACGATGTGGGACGCGCCATGTATTCTACTTCTACGGGATGTTGAGGCAGCAAATTGTACACGCATTTACTTTGTACAGTGTCTTATGATGGCCAGACGGTGAATAAATCAGTGTTTTATCCCCTCCAAACAAGTGCGGCACTAGTTCACCTATTCCGTAGGGATGGAAGGCTTCGTAGGCCTGGGCGGGACGCAAACGAGAGATCTGGTGAGCGCGACAGCCGGTGCTTCCTCTGACTGGGCTATCTCACGCCTTACGATCTGTATAGATGAAAAAAGCATTGTTGACAGTTGATTGACTGTTGCTTGTTTAACACTTGATTAGTGTTCTAAGCAACGCAAGAGCTAGTGGGGTTCTGTTGAGAAACAGTGACTCGTTTTCTGATCCAAGAGGCAGGAACGCAAGAGGACAATGGAGAATACTGAAAGTGATCTGTATACCTATTACTCAAGGGGCACGTTTATGGTCAAAGCGGATTGTAACCAAAATGAGCAGCATTCTGTTCCCCAGTCAGGCATCGATGAGCTCGTAGCGAAAAACATAGCTTTAAAAAATGTCGCTTTAGTGAACATGTAGATCACTTAAGCATTTATGCACTTTGCTTCTATGCAGTTGGTGTATACACCACCGGACGACACCTACTTTAGAGAGACCGCGCATCAGGTCAACATTGCTCCTCTACCCAGAGGATGACGTTCTAGATGTCCTGCTCAGTAAAATGGACGATACGTGCATGGCACCATTCTCCGATTTCCTCGGACGTCAACATTCTGGAACCCTCATAAAATCGGCTCAAGACCAGATGATTACAATATAATCATAGTATTCCTGAATATTGGGCAGACGTCGTATATCTGTTTTAAAAACTGGTAACATTATACAGATCGATATACAGAGCGAAATTTGCTGGCGATGCCCGTTTCTCCACGTGGTGTCACTGGAAACTGTTCGCTTCTGCGAGCTGAGCTAATCACAGACATTTCAGTACAGGCGACAGGCCCTTGTGACAGGCCGGCTTATGAAGATCCCATGTCACAGCACATGGTTGATGACGTTATGTGAAGAAGAAGACATACAGATCGAAATTTTAGCCATGCGGAAAAGAAAACGCTGGAAGAAGCACTGGAGACTTTGTGTCTAGCATCTGACAACCAAACTGAAGACACCACCAGTGCAATGGAAGCTGCTAAAACTGCATGCACCAACATGACCTGTATTGTGGTTCTTGCTATTCCGCACAGTTTGACGAATCTCATTTAGCGAGATCCGAGCCGTAATGACAAACTAATAGCGGCTGCACTCATGGTCAGCATCGCTATCGGCGATTTCACACCGCTGCATCTGTTTTGTCCGAAGACATCAATCTATCACTGACCTTCATCCGTCCGCGATTGCAACCGATAAACCTTGCATGGAAAAAAGGCGTCCGTCTGAACGAGGCCGTCTTGCAGCGGTCGGCACACAGAAGAGTCCTTTGGATGACCGTAACGTAACGAGGTGCTACAGGATCTCACTAGGCCCAGGCCACCGGAATGGGCTGGGCTGGCTTTGAGCTCCGGCTTTGGGCCAGCACCAGGGCGCTGATCGGGGACAACGAAGCCGAGTGGCTCCCAACGGCGACTTGCGGTTCAAAAATGAAAACGCTGGCCGCCGCGTCAAGGACATGTCAGCGCGGCGGTCGCGCTTAATACTCTGTTACAATAAGCACTTGCCCGATCGCCCTTCGTTACCCCGAAGAAGAGAAAAAATGACGCTCTCGTAGTAGCTATAAAAGCGCCGGCAGCCCTTGCACTCTCTCGGCATTGCACTATGTACGCGCTTCTGACCTTCACAACCCTGCTGGTCTCGGCCCAAGCATTCCTATTCGGTCTACCGTCGCTGTTCGGAGGAGGATGCTACCCCTGTGCCCAGCAAGGCTACGCCGCTCAGGCCTACCAAGCTCCCGCTTACCAGGCCCCGGCCTACCAGGCTTATTCTAGCTATCAGGCACCTGCCCCGGCCTACCAGGCTCCATCTTATCCATCGTACTCTCAACAGGCCTCTTACGGACCGTCTGGCGGATACGCTCAAGCTCCACAAGCGTACGGCAATGCCCAGCAATATCAGTCCTTTAGCGCTCCTCAGCAGTCATACCAGCCATCTTACGGTCATGCTGCTGCCCCTCAGGGCTACCAGCAACAAGCTCCCCAACACTTCGAGGCCATCCCAGAGTCACCGCTTCCCGAGCCCGTTCCACAACAACCGATAGTCTCAGAAGGCTACGCTCAGCCTGCTGCTCCAGTCTACCAGGCTCCTGCTAGACCTACCTACAGCTCTCAAGTAAGCGAGGTGGACGTGAGTTTTTTCAGTCAGAAGAAATAGTCTTCACTGGCCATTGCCTCTAGCCTATTCGTAAACTTCAGGTCGCTCCCCCAGCCCCTCCTCCACCAGCTCCTTCCAGTTACGAGCAGCCCGCTCCCGTCGTTACTCAGAAGGTAAACCAACTTGATATTCTGCCAACAGTGTACTTCAGTGAATCGGAAGTTTATTTAGGTCACAGAAGTAGTTGCACCAGCTCAGACCTACTCGCGCCCTGCCCCAGTCGCCTCTGAAGCCAGCGGCTATTGATGATGAAGAATCTCAGCATTTCGACGATCTTTTCTTAAGACTCAGGAACGCAACGCCTTGTTGCTACGCTTAGGATAAATGCTCAAATATCGTTGTTTGTGAATTTTCCTCCTACAAGGCTGTACAAAGCACACAGCTTGGGGTGGTTGAAAAGCTAAGCAATATAATTAGGCCTTCTTTACAAGACGTATTAATGACGTTAATTTATAACAGATCGAGTTTCCTGGAGGGCTTACTCTTGAATACTTCTGTAACAGTACGTGTAGGTGAGAGTTGATACTTTTTGTCGTATACAAGCTCAAGCGCTAGAAGCGCACCTCGCACTGTTTCGGGAAACAGCAGATGAGTCCGAGCCAACAATATCTTCTGCTAACTTCAAAAAATCCAAAATTCAATGTAATTCGTTCAAAATTCAATTTGCTCAATTCAATGGCTTTACGACATGGGCTGAGAGGATGCTACTTTTAAGAGAGGAGATAAACCGCAACATCTTGTATAGGTCTCCAATCTACAGCATGCGGCAGAGCGCTGAATGAGTGAAGGAAAAGCTGTAGAAAGGAATATGAAGGGCCAGAACGTCAAATACACAACTTACCCAGCCTAACGTCGCTTGGCTTGGAACAGCTTACTGAATTCATTCAGCGGGTTCAGGCTTTGCATTTAAAATTCAGCAGTAATTTTCTAAATGGATTTCAAACTATCGGACAATGGAAGGTGAAACATAGGATATATAAATCCAATTTGCATCCAAGAAAAGAAAGAGTGTTTCAAAGCTACAGCGGATCATAGTAACCATCTAGGATGCACATGGAATAGTCGGTAGCAAACAACGTCTGCGGGCGCTCAAAACTGTCAGGCTTAGTCCACTAGATCACTTTGTTGCACCTGGCCAAGGATCGTGAATTCACAGCGAGAAAAAAAGGATGTGGGGGCGATTAGCATAGCGGAAAACCAAAGGAAGCTCCGTTCTATGCGAGAAGATTGTAGCACCTCATCTGCTATGGTCAGTACTCAGCAAAGGGCAAGGGGAGAAGCTCCTAAGTGCGCGCAATTTCAACACGGGTAAGGTGTATGCGCCACATCACGGAGTTCCGCCCTAAAGAGGTGGATGTGGTGTCGCAGCCTTCTCGCATATATTCTGAAATTCTTCTAGAGGCCAAATGTGCATGGAAACTGAATCCGCGACGTCAATTAAAACGTGTGCTGCACTCCAAGTGAACTGAGATCCTCCATTCCTCGAGTTCACCTTGTTGAAGCAACAGAAAGTTCCTTGCACCTCCCCAGTCAAAGCTATTCTCACTCGAGGGCGAAAATGGATCTCAGGAGGTCGAGCTCTGAATGTCTCCTTGCTCACATGTGTGGTACAATTCTGCGTTTGTTAGTCAACGAGACCAAGCCGTTCGACGGAGCAGAAAAGTGAATCTCTGCCAAGCCCAGACCGCTTCTCCGTTTGCCGGTATTCGCTCTGGGAGAGCGCCTCTGTCGATTGTTTCGGAGGCGGACACAATGGCGAGCAGAGAGTCACACCGACACAGGTGTGGTCTCGATGGCCTTTGAAGCTGCCAAGCATTCAAGGACGGCATATCGCTTCGGAAACAAACAGCCACAACAGGTTTCCGCGCGAAACCACCAGAGAAGCGCCCGTGGTCAGCAGGGTCTAGATGGAAGTCAGGCAGGCGCAGTGGGGCTTTGGAAGGTGACGCTGAATTTTCTTGTTGTTCAGTGACAATCCCAGTCCCTAGGCAAACCTCCGCAAGGATGGCGAAGTATTCTACCCTGGCGCACGCTGTATGACGAAAATTTTCAAACCTACCAGGAACTGCGCCCCTAAAGGCGTACTGTGCCGTTGGATAGACCGGATCACGTTGAGCATCACAATGGGAAGGATGAAAGGCGGGAATGAGGCACAGGAAGACTTCTCCAGAAGGAGCTCGAAGGGATGCGCAGAAACAGAAGGCGGAGATCGATGGCGAATGAAGACGGCCGCGAGTTCTCCGGGACGCCTGATCGCCATCGACGACCTCGTTTGACCTCCCCTGACTGGCCTCTCTCCCCGGCGGCAGTTCCCGCAAGAGCACACTGTGCGACGACGTCTAGCGAGTATTCTGGCCCAGTAGCTCGGAAGACGATCCCACGACATAACTGGCAGCGCACCATGAAGTTTCGAGCCTCACCAAGCAATTTGAAGACCTCCACGAACGGACACTGCATCGATCCCGTGGCGAGATCACCGCTCTGAGACTTCTCGATCAATCGATTCGACGGGAATCTGATGGAGACCACCCGGTAGCGTTGTTCAGCGCAATGCGGCAACAGAATACAGAGCGCGTCTTAGGCGCGTCAAAACGCCTCTATGCCATCTTCACGTCGAAGCTCTTCCCGGAGCAGTTTTCGCTCTGCTGGCTATCCAGCCACTGATTTACGATTTTCGCCCGCCTTGTCTACGGAAGTTGCCTTATCTTGAAGCGCAGCGACTGCGTCATCAGCTTCTATCTGGTTCATTGATAAGAATTGAGTCTCCCGGTACCACAAAAATCAAGCAAAAATTACATTTGGCTTCGAATTTTCAAACCAGTCAGCAGGTGATTCGTGATCATCTTCGTATGATACATACATATATGTGTGAGTCTTCGGTGTAGATTCTGATTGACAGATACCAATGCGCTCAACAGTCTTCGCTTTGCTCTGCGCACCTAATATAATTCAGAAAATAGGTTGAAACTCCACTTGATGTACTTGAAACTGAAGTTTAGGGCAATGCTGGAAAAGCTGAACAACAAGAATCCTGCAAGAACCAATTTCTTGACTACGGCAGGAATCAAGTAACGTGTTGAGAACTAGGAAACAACATCAAACCTACTAATTACTTAAAATCAGAAGACAAAGTTCATTAACGGAATGTTTAAATTTTGAAACAAGAGCGACAGAAAATTCCCCGGTGTTGGTAACTTTCGAAGAAACAGTGGCTGTCCCACCTAGTGAAAAGAAACGAAGAACCTGTACCGCTTACTGGAAAACTTATCGGTGAGAAGTGAGGGCAGAAGCCCTTTCCTTGCGCCTGTTTCATTTCTTGGCACCTTCCATGTTTCTTATTGTAATTAATATTATGAAAAACAACTTGAAGCAGTCGAAGAACGATAAGTGCGAGGACGCCCAACTTGAAGGATGAAGGGCGGCGTTACTCATTCCTTTTGGGATGCGCCGGGCATTCTACTTCTACGGAATGTCGTAAAGGCCCGTTGAAAGCGTATTCGGTCTATGAAATGCCTTGCAGTAGCCAGCCGATGAAAGAGTCAGCGCTCTGCCGTTCCTGGAAAACCACAATTCGCCGACCCCGCCGGGAATGAAGGCTCGGTTGGCCTGAGTGAGAAATCCGAACGAAGAACTTCGCATCGGGTGCGAGCGACAACCGGCATCTTCTTCCACTGGCTCCGCGGCGTCACTCCCAATACACCATATATAAGCATACCATCTTCAGGTTGAATTAGACACTTTTCAAATCGAAATGGACTCTAAAAGCAAATTGGACACTTTTCAGAAAAAATAGGCCTCATCAAAACCAGTCGTACGCCACTGACAAAGTCAAGCTGAGAGAATCTGCCAAATCAAAAAATCGTCTTCCATGATGAAACCATGCACTTTCGAGAAAGGATTAATTATTATTTTTTGTCCAAGGAAAACTTAACATGACTTTCTTTAAAATTATTTTTAATTCACTTGTTCGAAAAGTGAATATACTGTTTAATATTGTGAAAAGTTTTAGTTTTATGAATAAACAACGGTATATACAATTTTCAAGTGCAGAAATGGAGCAAATTTCCAGCGATTAAAAAACTCCACCCACTCGTGTAACTCGTTGCGATTTTCGTTTGATTTACAGCGTAAATGCTACTTAATTGAAAGGGCAACCTGAATGTGTAGGTTTCTAGAACTGCTTTTACCGCAGTACCGCTCGTTACTGCGTAACTCCATGCAAACCGAAGTTTTGCTGTCAATCAAAGGAAAATCGCGACCCCCTGGACGAGTGCATGGCGCATTTTTTCTCGTTACAGTAAAAATGCTGCCCTCCTAAACTAAGTATGACTTTAAACCTTTGAGACATTATTTCCCTTAAAATAAAATTTTTATCAAATTTCAAAGAGTCACTTTAGCGGAAGGTGAGTAAAAAATTCAGAGAAAGTTGAACAAATTTTCCTTGGAAAAATTAGTAATTTTTCCGTATTAAAAATCGTTTGGATTTATCCGGAAGATGCACGTTTCAATTTGAAACAAAACGGTTACTTCGAAAACCATTCAAGAACGGTCCAGCTATGTCACCTTCATATCAGGGAGCTTCTAGGCTGTTACCGAATGAATAGTCTTGTGGAAGTGTAGACCCACCATGACAGATCAGTCATCCAATTATCATCCTGGATCACAGAATGAAATCTGAGTACGTTTTGGTCATTGTAATGTAACTGCTAATGTTGAGCATTCAGATATCTACGTAGTCATCACGTCGTCATAGTCTTCGCCACAGTTTCGTAAAAATGTTGAAACAATTCAAGCCAGGGAATCGCTTTCCTGGTCGGAAAATAATCTAGGTTGCTGCTCCAGTTTTAGCCTTTACCGGAGTCACCTTTTTAAAATGTGGCGTTGCAAATAATCTCAAGTGGTTAAATCTACTGTTCAGATAATTGCAGCAACAAAAGAAGTCAGCAAAAACCTGTAGTAGGAACCACGTATGGAAACAGTGGAGAGACTGCGTGCTGAAATAGTGAGAAATAATGAGATAAGGTCCTAAAATCGTTTTAGCTGTAGCGAAAGCAACAAACGAAAACGATAAGGATAAGGATAAAGGACGGCGTTACTCAATCCCTTCTGGGATGCGCCAGCGCATTCTACTTCTACGAGATGTCGTGGAGGCGACATGAATGCGTATTTGGCCATACAATGACTTGCGGTGGCCAGCCGATGAACAAGTCAGCGCTCTATCATTCCCAGACAAGTCTGGTACCAATTCACCGACCCCGGAGGGATGGAAGGCGTGGTTGGCCTGGGCGGGAAATCCGAACCAGGAACCTGGTATCGGGTGCACGCGACAGTCGCGCCTCCTCCGACTGCGCCACACGCGCCCAACGAAAACGATATCACAACAATATTATGAATGCATGTACTTATAAAGATTATGTTATGATGAGGATGCGTGTTAATCTGTCTGTGGAAGATTCTGCTGCTCAGAAAGCTCTGCGCAAGAAAAAGTGTAATAAAAGCAGCTTCTGACGCCGTCTCAGATGTAATTCTGAAGAAATGACGAATATGTGTGATTTCCGTATCCGCATTTTGTATTCCGGTTTCCGGATATTTTTTGGCGCTTTCATTCCGTCTTTTGTCTTCTGCTTTTCAAAAAAAGAAAATATTCCGCACAGCCCTGGTTGTAGAAGAAACACATCCAACCATTAGTGAAGCCATTCCCTTTATCTGAAGGATCGCCCCCTTCGCTTTGTGAGGTAATTTCGTGTCTTTTCTGCTGATGTGGCCGACTCCGTTCCAGTGCCATCACTGGAAGTCGTTCTGCTCGCAGACGGCGTCAACCCTGAGCAGCTGCCATGCTCTGCAGAAGGACGTTGCTGCCACCGTCGAGCTCGTCTCCCTGCCCTGCCCCTCGTTTATCAGCCCCGATGGCGCATGCCGTCCCGCTTGTTCCAGATAACACCGAGCTTATAAAACACAGCGCCAAACCCGGCACCCCACTACGAGACGATGTTGTAAGTTTCCCCTACACTACCCACAGTTCAGTTCGTTGCCGGTTCACTCCGTGATTTTTCTGTTTTCGGTCTCTGGTGACTTTCGCTGCTCTTGTTGGCTGTGCCGCCGCCACCACTGGTCTCGATGCCATCCAGGTTTGGCCATTTTCGTCTGAATTTGCTTACTCTGTGTCTTGTTCGTGGTAAAGTCAGGATATAACGAAAATAAAAAACGTTCTTTTGGTTGTCTGTTTGGGGACTACATTTGAATGTGATAACTTCCGTAGTTTCCGGCTGCTTTAAATTGTTATCAGGTAACTGATCCCTGATGAACGAAGCGAGTGTGACAGTTCTCCTTAGAACGTTAAATGATGATGACACGGTAAGGAGTACAGACTAAAAATGAGGGCACACGAAGTCCTGTCCAAAATTTTCGCGGTTGGTTTAGATAGCACGGTTTTTTTAACCATAAAATCTGGGGTTAAGTGAGCCTCAATATTTTGAAAGTATGCTCAGCAATAGAGCTGAGTCATGTCGGCTATATATGTTGAGTCTACGAAAACCTAAGAACAATACCCATCGCTCTTCATAAAATGTAGGAATTGCACGCTTTCAGCCCATGGCGTCGAGCACCTTCACGTGCCTGAAGAGCAACGGCTACAGCTTCTTCATCGCTCGCGCCTGGGAGAGCAGCGGCGGCTATGATGAGACCGGAATTCAGAACATCAAGAACGCTAAAGCAGGTGAGGGCCGTTGAGCTCTACTGCTTGATCTACTGTGGTCCTAGCGCGATCACTGCCCGGTGTGCTTCGTCATTGCGGATAGCGGCATGAATTCTATCGTCCCTTCTGTAGACTAACCTGACAATGTTTGAGCATCATCGTCTTCGCTTACTCAGTTAAATTCGAAGCAGCTGACAGGTGAAACTAAGGAGAAAGGCCATCTCCGAGACTCGGTAGGAGACCTGAAAACTAGGAGGTCTACGCGGAACTGAAACTCTAGAAGAGCACATGAAGAAAATCCTGCATGGTTGAGAAGCTCGGCTAGGTGGTCATGCCTACCTCTTTCAGATGGATTTCCTCTCGCTGACACGTTAAAACCCCTCATTTCTCCTGACTAAGCCGTTACTCACTTCGAAATTAAACTTGAGCTTACAAGCACCAGCTCCACCTCCTTGTTCTACTGTAGATGTGCTAGCTCCAAAAAAACACAGCTTTCATTCTTCATGATTATGAGCGATGTCCTCCAAACCAAACGAGCATACGAATAGGCCTGTTAGGGATTACAGCAGAAATCTCTTTATGGATCTGAGATCAGTCTCTTCTGAAGGGTGCATCATATGCCTCCTCAACCCCTCCTACACCACTACGAATTCAATGCGAAATTCTTCAATTTGTTTCAGCCGGATGGGAGTACGTAGATGCCTACATTTTCCCGTGCCTGAAGAGCTCATGCGCTGCTCCAGCTGCTCAGGTAGGCTTTTCCTCAAAGTCGTTCTCCTAATCTATAAAGACGTTTCTCTCAACTGCTAGCGGTTACCTGAGGGCTCTTCCATATGTTTTTTGACATCCTGTCCGCTCAGAAAGTCCTATTTACGGTGGAAATTGCTTCAGACAGCCGCAGCCTTTAAGACGAATCCCTAAGCTAGATTTTTTAAAGAGATGAAAGCACGAATTTTTAGAAGGCCTGACCGTTTCCCATTGTGTCTAATGTCGTCAAAAACAAGAAAAGTGCCAAAACATTATGCCAAAAAGTCCTTGGCATCGCTACATGTATGTGCTGTATCCTGAGCAATATTGGATCGTCTTTAGGTTGAAGCTACAGTGAACCGCCTCAAATCCGAAGGAGCGAGCTACGGTATGATCTGGCTCGATATTGAGATTTACAACTGGTCCAGCGACCAGAACAACAACAGGAACATCATCAATGCCATGGGTAACCAGCTCAACGTAAGTTACTGATAGCCTTCACAAGGCTATGCACTCGCTGAATTCTACGCCATCTAGGCTATGGGAGTGAACTGGGGAATCTACACCAACAACAACAACTGGGGCACCATCGTCGGAATCAGCTGGAGTCAGTGGGCTAGCCGACCGCTCTGGTGGGCCAACTACAACGGACATCAGGTAACTGAACAGTCACGGTCATGCATCATCTCCTTAAAAAGCCGCCACTTCTTCAGGACTACTCCGGATTCGTTCCGTTCGGAGGATGGTCGAAGCCAGCTATCCACCAATACGCCGGCGATTTCAAGGCACCATGTAGTGTCGATTTGGACCTCAACTGGTACTGAAGAATATATACATAGCATAAACTACTGTAGAATAAATGAACAAATTTGTTGAGTATGTTCATTAAAAACAGAATCTCTGGTAACAATTCTAGACTCGTCACTGTGGATTTACAAGATGTGCCTAGGAGAGTCATAAATCTGTACAATGCTCAACACAACAGTGTGTTAGGAGCAGATAAGTCAACTGGTATCCCAATGTCTCTACAGTGCACACTAAAGCCATCATTAAAAGCGATTTGGTGGAAAACTTTGAAAATCGTATAAATATGCACAGTACAGTAAGAACAGCCGTCAGGAAAAATGTGGGAGCTGACAACAGAGCGAGCAGATGTGACGAGGAGTCCGATGTAAGGGGCACTCGGCTGTCCGTTGGCAAAGGGTTGGATGAGCCACGTCTACTGCTCCTCGTCCGAATCGATCAGTTGTTGGCGCTCGTTCGTCCGGAACGACTTCTTGATCCGATCCATCTTCCCTCTCTGAAAAACGAACAGATCACCTAAGGAGAACACACGGCAGGGCTCTGGCGGTGCAAGTGCAGGAGATCCTGCAATGGAACGAGAATGCTTGGACGGGCATACAAAATAGATGCACCCGCCGGGACAGGGTGCGAACCGAGAACAGCGGTGAACACATTCCCGATGGAGAATGAGGGAGCAATGTCTAAGGTGGTATGGTCACATCTTTAGAAGACCACAGAACAACCACATGTTGGTCCTAGAATTTGCGAGATCCAGAAAGCGAGGAGCCCCAAAGAAGGGTTGAAGGACGTCATCAAGAGTGATCTCGCTGAAGTGGGCGCTGCTATGGAAGGCGAGCTTGACGGCATAGAATAGCGACAGATCACAAGATCAGCGTACCTGGTGGCTCCACGAAACAAAATGATCAGAAGGAGAGAATGAAGAACAAAGAGAAAAGAAGAAATCTGACTACGAACAAAAACCATGTCCAAAGGAAAGAACACACCCGCAACTTCGCCCATGAAATACTTGGAGCAAGTAGAGCAACGTTCGCCAGAGTCTACACGATGGGATTCCTGAGCTTCAGCAGAAACCCTGCTCTTTTTATTAGCCTCCGCGTGAAACAACAAAGGGAGCCAATCAGATGTAATGGATTAGAGGCAAAAATGTTTCTGGTCTTTGTGAGTAGCGCTGGCGACTTTCTGTCTCGTCAGAAATCGGTTACTAATTAGTTAATGGCCGGCAGAACCACGATGGTGACTTTTGTTCGCAACCTCACGAATGCGTATGCACTTTGGCCAAGAACTGACAGGTAAAGCACATGGTTGCTTGGATAGCAAGAAACGTATGTACGTCGATGATCGTTTTGACAAGGAGGATCTCCGAGGTGCTGTGCTCCGTTTTGCATGACGTTTTCTCCATGTGGGGACAGAGGTGGCGAGGGTCTCTTAGAGATAAAGCACGGCTACTCCATCCCTTGAAGTGATATGCCACGCGTTCTGCTTCTACGAGATGTTGTGGAAGCACTCTGAATTTGCATGAGATCTTTGTATATACAATGACTTGTGATGGACATGTCAATGGAAAAGTCGGTACTTCATCGTCTCCAGACAAGACTGTTACGAATTCACTAACCCCGGAGAGATGGAAGGATTGGTCGGTCTAAGCGGAAAACCGAACCAAGCCCTTCGATACGAGGCGCACGCGACAGCCGGCGACTTTGTCGACTGTGCTACCGCGCGCTTCATTAAGCCTTGTTCTTAAAAGATATAAATCATGCATAAATGGCAATCAAATTGCCTGAAGCTATCGAAGCACCCCGAGAACACTTCCCTATACAGGACTATTGGTGCGTAAATGTTTCAGTTTTAATCCTGACTAGGCGCGTGGTAGTGCAGTCGAGGCGCTGGTTGTCGCGTGCGCCCCATTTCAGGTGCCTAAATCGGATTTTCCTCCCAGACCAACCAAACCTCCTATTCCTCGGTCGGTGAATTGGTATCAGACTCGTCTAGGAAGTACGAAACGATGACTTGCTCAACGTCTGGCCACCGCAAGTCATTGCTTTCCAAATACGCATTCATGCCGTCTCCTTGAAATCCTATAGGAGTAGAACGCGTAGCGCTTCCCAAAATAGGTTGAATACCGCCGCCCTTTATCCTTTATTCCTACTTGAACCACTCATATGCACAAGGCGGTTGGACAACCAAAGTCGACTCTTCATCATCCAACAAAATTCTTTTTGCTGAAAACATTTTAGTTCTGCATAATGTAGACGTTACATACCAAGACTGTATGAGATCTCGTTAAGATTCGTTCCCTTCCAACCTAAAACTGCTCGTCCATTTAGAAGGATATAAACAGAAAAAGGCGACAGCACTTTCGCCATAAGAGGCCTACCCCCGCTGAATCGCAGCAACTCCCATCAGGAACGTATTCCTAGCTGATGGCTACGTTAGCATTGATCGCTACAATTCCATTGAAGTGTGACCGCGACTTGTAGTCTTTCACTCTGTTCTTGAAGCAGACCTTTCGAAGTCCTCGAAGAAGGCAATCTTCGACAGAACAGAACGGAAGCAATGATAAGAGCGAGTCTGGAGGTTTAACCAGTTTCTGACAGACTGCAGAAAACTCCCATTTCGTAGCCTTCCCCATAACCTACTTAGTTTCACGTTAAGCAGCTCCCTAAGGAAGCGCCAGGTATTCTGCCGTCACGTGGAATAGTGAAGAGTGTTTGGGCGTAATGCACACGGAGAAAGAGCCGTATCTTGGCTACAGTCTGGGTTGATCCAAGGTTAGACACATGCCCATACCAGCAAAATGTTTCACCCCAACGGACTTCTGTTGGAAATTTCTTTCGCTAAGCAGCTGGCCACTTAAACAGTCGTTGTATAGGCCAAATTTACCCAAACTGGTTTAATTACCCAAGTTTGAGGGGTGCGAGCATGACGCATGTCAACAATAAACACATCAAAAGGGCTACATCGTATCAGCATGGCGGATCTCTTCGATAAACACATCAGAAAGGCTACTTCAAAAGCCAAATAAAAGCTTCTTGAAGGGATTGGAAAAACCAAAGCCACACAGGACGAAACACTTGGCAGCCGAGCTGCTAACTCATGAAAGCAATGTAAATGATGTGATTGACTTTAAAAGGACATTAAGACGTATTCTGCGAAAGTGTTGTGCCAAGACGAGAAAACTCTCCATGACCCGATCAGGAACTCGACCGAAGAGAATGGTCACAGCGGTAGCAGCTCACTGCCATTATCTATTGATAATCTTGACATGTAATCAATCGAGACGCAAACAGCTAGGATTTTACGCTAGCTATCACTTCCACAAAAGTGAGATGCACGGCGCATCCCAAAAAGAGATTGATTACCGCCATCTTTGCCTGATGGTCCTCTACACTGGAGAAATTCTGGACGCACAAATAGCTTGCACTAACGCACCACTGCCCAAACACCACAAAATGTTGAAAGGGTTTATTCGCTGGCACCCACTGGGAACCAAAAATGATCGAACTCATATGTTAGAGCTAGCGCTGTTAGAGAGCACTAGCGACGCTAATAGCCGGATGCGCCACAAAACAGCAAGTAGTTCTGATTTGGATGACCGAAATATTAGCTATTGCATTTGTTCAGTCGAGCTAATCTCTGCAAAACCTACAGTTTCCTTGAAGATCTTCTGCGTTTTCTTCTCTTCAGCGCTCTCGTGCTTCTCCTCGTCTTTGTTGTCCTTTGAGAGATTGCTGTTGCTGCCGAACGGTGAAAGTCGTCGGACAACAGACGTAACCTGACAAACGCAAGAAGTACACCACCCTGGAGTGAAGGTAGGTGAGGCAAACGAAGCGTTTTATGTGATATCGAGCAAAGGATATATTAACAAAGGCCGACATGCAAGATCTCCATGTGGACCGCAGCTTCCTCACCTTCTTCGATATGTTGTTTTGGGTCTTCACTTCCAGTGGAGCTTTTGGCTTGTCAGGTTTGGTCTCCATCGTAGGATTCTGAAGTATGGACAGCATTCAACATGTTCATGAGAGTGGGGAGAACCTTGACGCAACCTCATGCCAATCCTCTTCCGGTATTATCAGTTCGGGCGGTTCGAAACAGTTGAAGTCGCTGGTCGTTGGATCCGCCCAGCTCGGGTTTACTGAACGAGGTGCAGTTTGTTCGAGTGCTTTGCAGAAGAAGGAAAAACCAAGTGGATCGCGAATGCTCACCGAAATCGGAATCCTTTCCTTCACAGACGAGCCTCTGCCTCTTGTTGGAGATGTCGCTGAAGCGCGATGTAACTGCCCGTGAGATGGAGTTCATGGCTGAAATCGTCAAGTATACAGTTGAGGACGGCGATTATGGATCACGTATCTCATCAAGACGCAGGAATAGTATAACCTTTCCAAGTAATACACTCGAGAAAAGATTTTGGCAAAAAAAAAACGAAGAAGGCAGAGCTGGCAGCGGCGAAGAATAACTAGCACGCGTCACTAAACAATATGGTGCAGCTTTTGGAAACCACGGTAGCACAGAAGTTGCGAACACTTAATCGATAGGCTTAACACACAAGGTATAAATAAAGTATAAAAGGGATAGAGGTCGGTGTTACTGAATCCCTTCGTGGGATGCGCCACGCGTTCTAGGTATAAGCGTACTTGAGCTACAGAATGACTTCCAATGGCCACCCGATGGACAGATCAGTTCTTTAGTCTTTCTCAGCCACGTCTGGTACCAAATCCCGGACGCCGCAAGGATGGAAGGCTTGGTTGGCCTGGGCGGAAAATCCGAACCAGGAACCTGATATCGGGTGAACGCGACAGACGGCACCTTCTCCGAAAGCGCTACCGCATGCCCTTTTATTTCATTCCATATTTCATTGTAATATACTATATCCTATAACCAATTGTAAAAGTGAAAGTTTCTAAAACTGATGTTAATATAAGATCTACATCCTTCACAAATTGAACTGACACGGAATTGCTGAAAATTTCAATGAAATGTGTTGTACCAAATTCCACAATGCAATACAAAATCCAGATTAACATATCTGCAGAAAGTTCCTTAGTATTCCATTCAAATCGATTACATTGCTGTACCGACTGTGTATCCTCCAATTTTATCTGTTAATTATGCTGGTCTCGCTGGTAGAAATACCACCTGACACTTTGAGGAAGCAGCTTGTCAGGAACCGCATATACGACCAAGAGTGCGTGACCCCTAACTGTGTAGTTTGCCCTTGGGGAAAATCGGGTGACTGCAGCAAGAGTGGGACCATCTACTTAATCTCGTGCTGCGCCTGTGGCGACCAATACGTTGGAGGGACGGCGCGACCCCTCTACATTCGAATCAAGGAACACCTGCAGGGCAAATCCAAGTCGCGGCTCTCCACCCCACTGGGCACCCATCGGGTTGAAAGGCATGCAGGTGAAGACTTCGAAATTTCGGTGAAAATTCTGGGTCTGGAGTCCGACATTACTGCGCGTAAGACACTGGAGGCCTTTTGGATCCATTCTAAAAACCCAAAAATTAACCGGAAAGAAGAATGTCTCGTTATCACCAGCGAACTTTCCCCGTTTTTGGGACTCTGTGGGCTGACCTAGGCTTGGGCCACGGTCTGACCTAGGTCAGTGCGAGGGCAGTCACTGCCCTATATAAACCAATACCTCCAAACACAGGCACGACTTAAATACCGACTGCCTAGCTTGTGGTATCACAACCATCCACTTCTGTGGATCTACCTAAGGTCGGTTCTTTGCACTTGATCTCTTTGGTTTGCTGAGTAGTACTTCATCAACTTTCCTGTAAGGTTTTGTCGAGGGATTTGGTCGTTCAACTTTGTGAATGTTCTGTCTCATTTAGGCCCTTGAAGAAGGCGATTTTGCCGAAACGTCGGCCAATAAACGGATTTCCCAATCTCGAGTGGCTAAACAACAAACACCGATGCCGAGATTCAATGATAGTCGGACCTGGAGACTGTTAATTATGTTACCGTGTTCTGAGCTTTCTTTATTTAGGTTGTGTCTCTTTTTTGCTCAGAACACGGTGCACATAATTAGCAGACAAAGTTGATGAATTCACAGCCAGTACAGCAATGTTATTACGTCGACTGCATAGTACAATCAATTAATATTATCGCTGCATATCTCTTAGTTTGAGATTCTTAACATTTCTAGGAAATTAAGAAATTTTATTTAGGAAAAATGAAACCTGCGCTGATGTGATACAGACCGTTTTGTAGAAAAGTATTTAGTCATTTACCCACATATCACTTCAACTTCAATTTGTAATATTTATGAAATGTACATCTTCTTCGTTCTGTCTTAGTTCATCATTTTCGCAAAATTTCCTTCCTTAGCGATACTTGAAAATATTGTTGACGTTGGGTTTAGCTCCAGGTAGGACACGACATTTATTCAGAGAGATTCTATCTTGCCCAAACAACTGGCTCTAACTTTCAGACTTCAAACATGTATGTAGGTACATCCAGCGATTATGATAAAACAGTCTTTCGAAAATTGAAAATTCATAGGCTAGAGGGGTAATAAAAATA
This sequence comes from Heligmosomoides polygyrus bakeri, assembly GCA_947359475.1. NCBI lineage: Eukaryota > Metazoa > Nematoda > Chromadorea > Rhabditida > Heligmosomidae > Heligmosomoides > Heligmosomoides polygyrus. Next base: position 635,115 of record OX375870.1, on the reverse strand, counting down.
AAACGATTACAAAAGCTATGAGCTGAACATTCGTTCAATTTTGAACATGGGCTTCTGCATACTTTAATGAATTACGACGGGTGACTGATACCGATTGCACACCTACAAGCCTTTGGCGCTTAGATGTGGTTTAGATAAAGACAAACAAGGGTAAATCACGATAAGCAAGAGAAAATAAAATATTGACCGTGTTCAATACCGAGAAACTTCAGGCCGAATTTGAACTCGTTCTATAAAGCAGCAATCATTTACTTCAGCGCAAACCATCCGAAAGTTCGAGAGAATGTTTAGTTGGTGAATATTAAAACTGGAGGTAGACCCGCTGAAAAGTTCTGTCTTATTCTTCGCGCTAACCGGCTCACACAAGGAACTGAGTTTGAAGGGGAAGGAACGACAGGAACAAATCGAATCTAAAACCAATCGTTGGAGCACATGCGGTCGGCGCAGCCTCCAACCTGCGCAAAATACACAGAATATCTAAGGAGGCGTTAATGCTATGGTTCCTGCAAAACCCTGTGTAAGGAGCGCGTAAAGTGGTGTCTGTAAAAATCGTTAAATCAGCAACATGAAGGAGTAGGGAGCACGATTACGAGTACCGCAGTGCTGTTTGTTTACAAAGGCTGTTTATTCGGTCACGGCTACTGCAACGCTTCACGAAAGTGTTTGATTGGAATACCAAAGCAACGAAAGTTGAGTGAGAAACTTAAACCACGGGACAAATCGTGGCTGAAACGGGCAGCACACTGGCATTCCTATAGGCTGGCTATGCTACTATGTGAACATAGTGGGCACACAAACTACTCACCTCAACGATATCCCCCAGAAGACTGCGTGGAGCATTTTAAATGCAGACTGATCTACGCCGACTGTTCTGCTTACCTGAAGCCGAAACATTCAACCCACGTGAATCTAAGGCCAGCCAACAGGCGACGAGCTGAGCATCAGCCGTCGGGTCATGACCACCGAGTTCTGCTGTTCGCTGTGATCAGCTGATTCGGCATCAGCTGTGGATTCGCCGAGCAGCTAGCACGACAGCTCGTCAGTATTTAGGAATCAGCAGATAAGCCGGTTGCACTACGCAAACGATCCATGAGTTAGACACACGAAACACGACAGGTAGTTCCAATAAAGCTCAAGTGATCGGGCGGCTTCAAACTGTTCACCTTATATACCATTTTCACGCCAAACTGGGCACTTTTCAAATGAAACCTGGGCACTCTCCCGGAGAGCCTTTAGTTATAAAAAATGCGGGGAAAACCTTTTGATGCCAAAGTTGCTTTGGTTCAATTTGATTTCAAAGGCGTCAAGTTTGCGTAAAAGAGGGTCCAATTTGATTTGAAAAGTTTCTAAACTGACGCGAAAATTGTGTAGAATCCTTATGAATTTAAAAAATTAACATGTGGCCTATACTAAAAAGGATTTGGTAGCCTCAAATGATAAACCACTTGCTTCTTTACCGAAAACCTTTCCACAACTACAAGTCTTTTCGGTGGCATTCGAGAAAACAAGCGAATAGGTCTTGAGCTCGTGACTTCTCGACCTTTCCCTGCTTAATTAAGACAGCGTATGCCTCGTCCTGACATTTGATCATCGCATGCACACATATAGTTGCATTTACTTAAGTGTCTGAGGCCCAAAGGAGACAACGCAATAGAAACGAGAACAAGCAGAGCTTCGAAGCTTTGAGTGTGGCAGCTGTTTGCCTCCTAGAAGTAGCTTCCACTCAAGATCAGCATTGAAGTCTCCTCAGCGGGCCGAAAAAGTGAAGTGTGCGACTCGGTAGGTTATGCTATACGCGTAGTGGCGCACCTGAGAGGGTCAAGAAGCTGGTATAATTGACTATTACAACGTTTTAGCAGGCCCTGCAGCGCAATGCGCGTTAGGGGGGGGGGGGAGGGGGGGGGGGGGGGGTGGAGCAGCCCATCAGTATTCACGTTTTCTGCGCATTTTTCTAGCTGTATGCTGTGGAGACTTTCTCGGGACTTGATTATTACTGACCGCTTCTTAACCAAAAGGCGTCAGACACACGTTCGACGTGACGTGGCATTTCTCACATGTAGGAAGAGTTTTCGCTTGTTTAGTTCGTGCGCGAAGCACCGATGCTCTTCTCGTTGCAACTGGCATGACACTTGTGTACAGGCCCGGTTGTAGACAATGTGAGAAATTGCGCGTCTCCACATTCGACAACATCGTTCAAGGAGGTGGGAGCCCGTGGGCTGCCCCCCCCCCCCCCCTCCCCCCTCCCTAAGCCCTGGTTTATAGTTGCGCCGCTGCGCGGCGCGGCACCGTAGTCGGAATAGATATCGATCAGACGGCGAGAAGAATCGATATCTATGGCGATCGTAGTGCCGCGCCGCGTCGCGGCATAAGTATAAACTAGGGCTAACGCGCATTGCGCCGGTCCTGCTAGCAGATTCTGCAATAGAAAAACACCTGTTGAGCAACTTCTTCTAGAGGTCCATTCAGCAGCAGCCATATGCTACTTTGGTCAATGTGTAAAGAACGGCAGTTGAACAGCGATCGTCATCAGCCATGAGCTGCTCCGCCGTCAGCTAACGCTACCCAGTGCACAGTCCGTATAAAAGGACCTCGTGTGTTTCAATAACGCTTATATAGCATAGTTGAAGGAAATAAGAAGTAAGCCAACGTACAACTTTTGAACCGTTGCTTCGCCTGTGAGAAGTCCATGTAGCAGCGCCGCGCAGCTCCGAAGCAGGTGTTCGTCTGAACACCCGGGGCTTCGTACCCCTCCCCATCCAGATGAATCACCAAGATGTTTTGCATGGGCCAGATGGCGGGTAGAATGTCGTGAAGAACAGGAGCGCTAGCCTGAGCCTGAGCCTCAGATGCCCTAAGTAAGTAGTCGCGCCAAACTAACGAGATGCATAAAGCACTCCAACCAGTCCAGCAATCCGAATTCATGGCGGATCTCAAACTCGATTAAACTCCCGGAAATTTGTGTCATCGCAAAGTAACTTAGATTTACCAAAAAGTTATAAAATAACAATATAAACAAACAACAATGTATTATTATATATTAAAGGTATGTAAACCAACACTTCTAACAGGGGCTAAAATTTTATAATGGAATATTTCTACTTGACCATAGAAACTAATCCAAATTTTCAAAACACCTAGCCACCTTGTTTTCAATATGTAACAAACTATTTACAATAAGAAATCACCGCTCCCCGAAAACGTGCAATTACAAGTTAGATAACCTGTTTATAAGGATAAAGCATAAAGGATAAAGAATGGCGTTATACAATACATTTTGGGATGCGCCGCGAATTCTACCTCTATAGGATGTCGCGGAGACGATTTGAAAGTGTATTTGGTCATACAATGGCTTACGGTTGCCAGCCGATAAACAAGCCAGCGCTTTATCCTTCCCAAACAAGTCTGGTACCAATTCACCGACCCCAGAGGGATGGAAGGCTGGTTGGCCTGAGTGGGAAATCCGAACCAGGAACTGCTGGTATCGGGTGCATGCGACAACCGGCACCTCCTCCGACTGCGCCACACGCGTCCAAATCCTGCGTGTACCGAAAAATGTTCTCTGACCTCAGATGCGGGTCTACTTTTTCAGCGGATAGGCAGCGAACTCGCCGTATATTCCATGTTCGACTTGCTATAAATCTCGGCATTGTGAATGTGCTGTTGTGACTTCGAGTGCGTCAGCTAGCCAAGACAGTACAGCTCGACCTTATCGTCTTCGACGGGGCTGGAAACCCAAAAACGTGCCAAATTGTCCCAGCTGGCGCATTTGAAGTCGCAGTGAGCGAACTACTAGAAAAAAAAACTTGTCAAGCGACTCAATGGAGTCAATGATGGAATCAAACACGTGATAAAATAAAGATTTCTACTACAAGTAATATTTTTACATGCCAAATTATGTTCCATGTTTTGCAAAATTAATATATCGTTGTGGTTAAAGCAATGCTTGTCTTTGCATTTGAGAGCCGGCTCATTCAGACCCGACTAAAGCGAAACACGAACAGAATAACTGAAACGCCTAAAGAGGGCGGAGAGTCCGTGGATACACCACCCCCAGAAAGGGGCGGGGCGAGGGGCGCGCCGAGGACAAGATGTCCGGGCCTTCACGTGGAGGCATCGCATTTCTAATCACTTCCCTTGGCCCTGCAGCTCTATCCTGAGCTGATTTCGTTCTTGAGACAAGAGTCAGAATCTCGCTCACCATATTTGAAGGAAAAGAGTTTTCAGGTGCAGCGCCAAGGCTTTCTTCAGGTCCCCCCCCCCCATTGCTCAGTACGAAGACGTCGTCCGCATTTTCCGACCACTACAGCAACATCTTCAGAGTTGGCAACATCTGGAAAATGATTTCAGAGTTTCCCGCGATGCTCTTCCCAATCGTCTGCTATCAGATGTTAGGTTTTTGGACGACGTCACGCCAATTAACGACGGCTTCGCGCGCAGCAAACTTGTCCCAATAGGGCGGCGCGGGTAGGGCGGGGTGTGGGCGGCGGGCAGCACGGTGTACCGAACGACTGCCCCCCCCCCCCTAAAGAGGCTTAGCTCACAACGCCTTCCATACTGCCAGCCATGTAGGCGGCATCGCCAGGGCTCCGTTTTCTATTTGTCTTTCTGCTTTACATTTACTACAATGTTCTTAAGGAATGGTCGAGGTTCTGATACTGACTTCAGAGTTCTGGATCGACTCCCATCCTGTGAAAACGAAGAACAGGTTAGTAGAGGGTAGACCGCAGAAAGAGCCGCTAAAACCTCTATTAACAGAGGTGTGTAGCGAATCTTTGGATTATATACCATTTTCACGTCGAATTGGACACTTTTTGAATAAAATTGGACACTTTTCACAACAAATTGGACACTTTTTTAAGCTACATAGCTCAAGACTTTTGAAATAAATTAAACTCTTCCAAATCAAAAAGCACATCTTCTACATAAAACTAAATTCTCTCCAAAAAGATTCGAATAATTTTTTGCAAAGAAGATAGTAGTATGACTTCTTTGAAATTTTAACTAATCTACCCAATAAGTGAACACATTGTTTGAAATTTTATGAAATTCTCATTTTTTTGTGGAAAAATAATGCTTTATAGCTTGTCTAAAGGAACAGGAAGGCGGCAATTTTTTAGTGCCAAAAAAGGGACTGCTCCATGCCCTCGTCCAAGACGTCGTGATTTTTATTGGATTGATAGCAAAATTTCGGTTTTTATGGAGTTTCGCACTTACAAACGATGTAACATAAACAACTGTAAAAAACACACATATGCTCTTTTTGATGCTTTATATAGGCAGCATTTACACTATAAAAAATAAGAAATCTATAAAATTATTACACTCATTCGGGCAGCCGAAGTAAAAAAATCAAAAAAGTTTCCTTTGCTTTTCCTTGAACAAAAAATTATTCTAACGATTTCGAAGAGTCTGTAGTTACACCTGTGAGAAGCTCGTTTCGATTTGGAAGACGTTAAACTTGATCTAAAAGTTATTAGGCCAGCTTAGAAGAGTGTCCAATTTGACTTGAAAAATGTCCAGTTTGGTCTGGAGTGTCCGATTCGACGTGAAAATAGTATACATACCAGACTTCACGAAGATAAGACGGTGATTTTACGATCAAACTCAACAGGAGCAAATTGGGCGTGGATTACTAGAACAGATTTTTAAAAGATCTTATAAACGTCGGCGCTCTGCTCGAAGCCCGCTAATTCCGCAAATATCGTATTCAGGTCACAGGGTTCACGGCGCTTCCAGCACAACCAGCATTTGGTTTTTGTATTTTCTTGGACAGACCCGTACCATCGCTCAGAGACTTCTGACCATCTCCTTTGAGTGCCAAATGAGCTCATACACTCTTACTGTCCACCGGGCGGGAGGAAGAAATGTGGACTGTGAGACCTCGACGTATAATACGACCACCGAACTGCAAAATGAAGTACGGTAAGAAAGTAAGGATACAACACTTAACGAACAAGGACGAGCAGGCATGCGAAAGAAAGTACCACCTCCTAAAAATTGTAGAACATGTGCTAAATCGAGGAAGTTCATGTATGAGAAATCACAGGACTTTGTAGGAATTTAAAAATTCAAGTTTTGCTAGGTAATCTCAAATCAGGAATGAGCGTACATTGTCGTGCTGAAAAACGGACTCGGAAGGGCATTCAAGAAAGTTATGAGGCGGGACGAAAATTTTTAACTCAAAAAGCGTTGCAGAATCGAAGTTATATGACCGACTCTCCATTAGGCTGCGAAAAAAGCACGGACAGAGCGGATGTGGTCGTCGTGGGAAGATCTGAGGAATTTCTCCGACGATCGGCTTAGCCACCAGAACGCAGAAGCGACGACCGATCGCTGCGTGGGCGACTCGGGAAACGCTCGTAAACTGCACAGCAGACCCAGACGACGAAACGGGAAACAACAACTCTACTGCAACGCCTCCCTAAGTGACGACTGGCGCACAAGTGGGAACTCGACACGCTTTTACGAGGAGAACTCACCGCGGGATGACAGTGGCGCTGGGAGATGTGGGGCGAATCTGGATGGTGTGACAGGGAAGGCCGGGGATGTGCAGAAATTCAAGGAGAAAATTGTGGGAAGATAAAGGCGAAGGGATCAAAACTATCTAGTGGGAGTAGGAGGCCGGAGCACAGCAAAGAAAATAATTATCTTTCAATTAAATCTTAGCCTTCTTACATACCTTCTGAGGACTGAGGAAATGTTTTCATCCTCAAAAGGTACCTGTTTTCATCCTCAAAAGTACCTCCTAAGCTTGGTCAGAAGGGAAAGGAAATGAAGGTAGCCTTAGAATAGGTTCTCTTCAGGATGGCATAAGAGTGTAATGAGGCTAGTGACATCACACCATTCACACCATGGACTGAACGCAAACTCAGCCTGAAGCGGAAAAACAAAGAGCGTAAGCGACAGGGCTCGACGACCGTTAACCCTATGTGCCAAGCGCTTTGCCTCTACCACGGAGTCTGGAAGAAAATTATTTGATTTTCTTACCATTTTGAGCAATTTGCAGATTTTTTTGCATTCTGAATGAAAATAAGTGAAACTAATCAGGTCTGGAGCATACTTATTCATTCTATTGAACAATGAAACAAAAATGGAGAGCGCTACTTAGTCAACTTTGGAAAGCGCCAAAACAAAATGAAAATAAAATAAAAGCAGTATGAAAATTTGAAGGGTGGGTGAAGTCGAGAAAAGATAGCATTGTGTGAATTTTTAGCGAGACGGTGTATGTATAACTGATCGTCTTTTGTATTTGTTTTTTTTATTACATGGAGACCTCCCAGACAGAGCTTTCGTGAAACCTCGTTTTGTGTCACTCACACTCTGCCGATTGCGCCATGTGCACACATACACCCGGTTAAAATATGCGAGAGATAGCCTACCGATATGAGAAGAAGTCCAGGAAGAAAGCAGTTAATAATAACGAAATGCGACAGAAAGTGAGAGTGTACGAAGAGAACATGCCGGGAAATTAATAGATGATGATGGCGGCGTGGCGTTCTACCCCCCGCCCTTTAAACAGGGGCGTGGCAAATGTCTACGTCTCCACTATCTCGTAAGGCAGCCACTGGACTCTCGAGCAAGCCCAAGGGGTTGGGGAGGGGTGGGCGGGCCAGGGGGACGAGGGGATAGAACGCTCGACCCCCGATGATGATATGCTTCTATAATAAATCATTAATTCTAGAATCCCTTAAGACTATGACGATTGAAGTCGTTAAAATGACAAAAGCAATCGTTCACAGGGCGCAGTTTCTCACATTCTCTTGAAATGCCAGTAAACATATTTTACAAAACGATTTTTAATAGCTCAAACGCTGCCTGAAAAAGTCGTACGGCTCACTGCATCAGCACTCAGTTAAGACACTCCAAGTGATCGTAATCGGAAGTATTAGTTAAAAAAAAGTCTGGCCTGATGTAGATGGCAGTTGATGGCAGTCGTATCCTATCGGCATTAGCCAGTACATAGTGAATAGCGGAAGAGCGGCCTAAGTGAGTGTTCTACAGATGCTCGACATTGCATAAAAAGACGCATGAGATTTGCAAAACATTTGCAGAACTAGTTTAACATCGACCTCAGAATCAAGCAGCTCGTTTAGCGTATGCTCAATACAGCTTTCTGCATTTTTTTATAGTTAAATTGGAAGAAGGTAAAGATCGGATTTAATCACCCACCCTTGGATTTGCCTACCTGTAGAGTATAAATCATGGCTTGCCTACATGGGTGATGAAGACTAGCCGACAGAGATGTCCGTGTCTCACTTTTCTTTCAAACAAATCAAGCATCCTTTCACTGCGAATTTAGGCCTGGAAGACGTGGTTGTCCTGAGCGCAACTTGAACCTGAGCTCGATTCTGCGTCTTCGGTGAAGCCGGCACCTGTTGCTGGTTGCGTCACTAACAAGGGCAGGCCTCACTGTGACTGTTGGACCCAGAGATTCCCTTCTGATTAGATGCTGGAAACCTATTCTCGCCCATGGGGTCTTCTGACTTGAACGCACTGCTTCTACTCCAAGTGAGAATGGGGGTGTTCGAACCAACGACAAGTATCAGCGTTGTACATTTCTTCTCGCAATCGGAAGGTTCGTCAAAAATATATGTAGAATTCAGAAAACGCATCTGACGAGAGTACCGAGAGTACCACTAGGACATCCATGCTAAATATTAGTAAACAGCAGGCGGTCAACAACAACAGCGTAGGACTCAGGTGACAAGGGAAATTCCGGTAAAGGGAGGGGGGGGGGGGGGCGGAATGGGCGAGAGGAGGACGAGGGGAGGCCGCCGCCGGCTGTGCGGGAGGGAGGTGGCGGGTGGTGACCATGTGAGTGGCCTGAGTGCGGCTAATGAAGGTCGAGAAGGAGGCGCGAAAGTCGCTGCTCCTCCGTTCGGCGAAGGAGAAAACACCGACGTCCCACTGCCTCCACCGCCAGCGGCGGCTTCCCGGAACACCATCTGGAAGCGATCTGAACGCCACAATCGATGGATGAGCGTCGCCGACGGGAAGGCGACGTCCATTCGGTCGCCGAACGTTTTGAATAATCACGACAACAATGAGCAGCTGCTTCAGAATACCTTAGCGTCGGAGTTTCGATTCGGAAGTATTCACGTAGTCGAGGAATATGTAACAAGGACATCTGCAGAAAGCAGACCTTTCTCGGCGTTCGTGAGAGCGCCTATTCAGAAAATCTATGACGACTTAGAGAAAAAGCGTTTTAAGAGAAATGTCATGCTTAGTTTCTTCGAGGGGTGTCCAGCCCTATTAAGATACTATGCTAGCAGTAGGCAAACTGCGTGTGACAGGACTACAACCATTACAGAGCATTCCTGACAGGGTGCTACTGCTACACATCGCTCAGTTCTGTCGTAAGCGTCGTTAGCCAATCCGCTTCGCTTCCATGGACTTTTAATTTCCAGAAATCGTGGCTCCATTCGCACAGAAACGCTCATACTAGAATTCATTCTCGAGGCATTCTGTGTAAGTGTAGGCAATCTCTAATATTCTTAGTCCAAATCGTAGGCCTCGTTATGATGAAAGACCCGCTTGGCCAGGTACGGTGTCGAGCCGAAGATCAGTTGCGGACACAAACAAGACGGGCGCTTCGTTCGACAGCGATGCATGCCCAGAAGCAGCGAAATTCATGAACTCAACGCTCAACAAGTCAGTTGAAGGCCAGAGCAACTCTGTTGCAGTAGTGGAACTTCGCTAATCGTTTAAAGGGTAAACGTCAGCGTCAATCATCTTGGGATGCGTCACGCATTCTACATATTAGCAATGGCAGCATCCGTCGAAGCGACGTCTGCAATTCTTTGAACAATGAGATTTCGCAGCTGTTCTTGTCCGAGTCCTTCAATCGGTTCACATTCAACCCAGATCTCTATTCCTTGTCCAGGAGAACGAAACGCCAGGAAATGCTATCAACGTAACTCATTCTGAAAACCGACGCCGCTGTTACGGTTCGGAACGCCGTCGTTAATGCGCGAAAGGCTGTTCCGTCGAAGCTTCTGGAAAGCATTCATATTTTATGGCTCTGGTGTTTTCAGCTGGTTCCGCTGACGTCGAATGGACACGAATCATGCTCGAAAACTTCCTGCTTGCCTGAAGCGGACATCGGCTGCGTGATAGCGGCTGCATGGAACTAGTCATGCGCGTAAAATTAAGAAAAATATAATATCTTGCTACACACCACCACCTAATTATGGCTCAAAACGGGCGATCGGGGCTTCTAAGCTCTGTTTTATCACTGAAATACCTATAGGAAAGCCACTATACTGTAGCGTAGTCTAGTCCTAGAGATAACCCGGAAGCACTATGAGTGGGTGTTTGGCCTAGATCACACCATGAGGAGTTTTCCTTTCCAGAAAGCCGGATGCTTGATCAATAACTCCGACCTCGAAGGCATAAAAGCCTTCGTTGGCCGAAGGGGACCCGAAGTTCAGGCACCGCTTCGGGGTGCACCCGAGAGTCGGCGCCTCCCTCCACTGCGCTAGCCGCTCTGAAGGTGTATTCGAAGCCCAGAAGAAAAACACCGGTTTTCCTTACTGCTCAGTGTAATACCGATACAGTATGTAGTAACCGAGACAGATCCTGCTGTGGTTTTTAGGCGAATCTGTATCCCAACGCTCACATCGCAAAACTCCATCACAAAACTGGCGAAGATGGATTCCGAATAGAAGATGGATTCTACCAGTGAGCCACACCTGTACTGCTCAAAGTTTCAAAGCCTTCTGGGACATTTCTTGAGACTATTCTTCAGGATTTCCTCTGTATAACAGCACACTTTTACAAAATGTCACTTTATGAAGAAATACATTCGCAGCAAAGACACGCTAAACACCGGTAGTTAATAGAGCACGTGAGCCACACGAAGACTTACGATATGCGAGCCAAACTTCGCAAATCAAAAGAAAACACTGGAAAACTGCTGGGAAGGCACTTTACATTTCTGTCGCAGGACGGCACAGCAACGCTGGAGCCGCAGTTATCGATCGTTTGCGCTGACTAATCAATATTGATGGTTTCATTGAGGACGCATCGCACTGGAACCTACATATGTATAAATCACGCCTGACACTTAAAAGCACCTAAACGAGCCCTATCACAAGTTGATTTTTGGCAAAGCAACTTTACGGGAATCTAGGCTGCTTTTAAGGGATAATAGGCAAAACGGCGTCTCATTACCGAACACTCAAACGTATAGTGGCACCATCAAGAAACCTCCCATTCAGAAAAGTAAATCGCCATACATGTGCGACGTACAATTGAATTTCTACCTAACAGCTCAACGAGGCGCTTGCAGGCCAGCGTTTAAAGGCTTCCTGGCGAATATATTCACGCTGGTTGAAAAATTCAAGAAAATATAACAACAACTAGAAGCTAGTGTGTTTAAGAGTAGCAAGGAAGAGCATTTTATTTTATACGATGGGATGTACAGCGCTGACCACTATTGAGGGCTCAATATTTGGAGCAGAAAAGCAAAAACAAAAACAACCACACAAAGATAGAAAGACGACCATCGAGACAAAACCACAGCCTAAATGACAACTCAGGATAGACTTTCGACAAAACTTTCTTCAAAAGAAAGACAGAAATTCTGATGTTTGAATCAATACATTCAATACTAAAACGGTCACGCGGTGACAACTTGAAGAGAGAAGTGGTCAAATCAGTCTCCCTGATGCACTACTACATCCACTAACAGGTTGAGACGTAAAATGTCGGAAAGTCCGAGAATTGCATTTCCTTCAAGGACAGATTGCTATGGTAGCGCATGCGGTGCCATGGTAGGAGGCGCAGCGCAGCTGGCTGGCCAGTCGAGTTACCTTCTACTTTAGGTGAAAGATATTGGAAGTCGACTTCTCGGTCTCCAGAAAGTGCAGAGAGTAATAGCCCTGGCCTCGTTTCAGCCTTCGACATTGCCTCAGAGTCCGTTCAGGAGACCACTCGCTTGCAAAACAGCCGGCGTCACCACCATACGAAGTACCAAATGGGCTTTCCGAGCATAGCAACCGAGCTCTGACGTACGTCGGTGGCCCACCCACATCGGCCGTGGACGGGCGAGAAAACATGCAATTAGCCGCTCACAAAAGCGAGACGACTGCCTCTGAACCATCCTAGCGACCAACAGCATCGTCGGTCTGGACGTGAAGCGGAAACGGACGCTCCTCGCACGCCTCTCCAGCCCCGCTCCTATGCAGACACACTATGATTCCATGCACGTACGTGTGGTGGAATGACTTGTTCGCGGTCGCCGACGACGATGCGTCCAGTTTCGGGAATTTCGATTCTTCGAAAAGTTGTCCAGCTCTGCGAGTTCCTCTCGTCACCAGCTGCGAATCCCCGTCAACGACGCCTCCCTCGACCACGTAATCAGCCGAAACTAATGTGAAACGAGTCAGGTCGCTCGATCACTTTGCTGCAAGTGCACAGCAACCCTTTCACATCCACCGCCGGACGCCATAAATCAAGGGCTGAGAAAGTTGCTTTTCGTTCTTGTCGAAAACACTCTTGAATGCGACCTCGGAATGAATGCAGCGCACGCCTTGAGGATCGCTGAGGCACTTAGTAATCGAAGTCGTCATCATTTATAGCGTTCAGGCGAATAACATCATTTCTTAGACTCTCAGGAGCATTTGGCCTACAACCTTCAGGCAGTAAGAATAGTTGGCCAAGAGGTCGAGCGAACATGGTCGTCCGCTGCCAATGAAAACGCCGAAATTCGATCCAAAATTTGTCTGACCGCAATACTAATCGGGCAGGATCTTGGGATTATAATATCTTACACCTGGCTAAGTAAATCTCATCAGGAAACTCTAGCTGCCAGTACGAGTTAAGCGAACATGGTTAACAACACAAGCGGGGCCGTTTTAGCGGGCACCACGAATCGAATTTAGGTCGACTTTAACCAGACTTTCCATTTTACTGAGGACTGAATATTGTCATCACTTTGGCGGGATGAAACGCTAAGCTTCCCGCCAACACTATATCAGGCATCGCCGATCACAGGTACAGAAGCGAGCTTCCTTGATTAAGAAGCAGCGCTCTACGAATTGTCGTCTAAGTCTGTCTGTCCATCAGAATGAGATTAACTAGCGTCATATCATAAGAAATAGCGTTCTTTAGAAAAATAGTCTAGACCCTAACCGAAGAAGGCAAGCTATTGAAACGCTACAATAGTCTTGGAATAGTCGGTATTCTAAACTAGATGAAGGAGCTAATCCGTCGGTCAGGCCTTCTGTGAGTTTGTCCGCGCGAAACAAATTTCCACTATGAGGCATATAAGGTATAGGTAGTCCATCAGTCATATGTGTAACAGGGTCGGAGTGCGTTACCCAGCTTCAGACAACGGCCGACGTCAGGAGACAAGAACGCCTGGCGCGGGAATGTGCCCACTTCACTCGCAACAACGCACGTTCTTATGCTGCGAAAGTGAACGTGAGCGTCAAGGAAATTCAGGAAACAAGCTGGGCAGTTCTCTGCCCACCGTACTTGCCCCAAGCATGGATCCTTCCGACTACCTTTTGTTAAGAGCGCTGAAACAGCATCTCTGAGATGGGGAGTCCGAGGACCGACTCGAGTTGGAGGCACCTCAGATTTTTCAATACAGGCTTCGAAATTCTGGCGAAAAAAAATCGAAGGTCTGACCAAAACATGAAGAAGAATGCTAGATTTGGATGGGATCACATCATTGACCGAATTTATAGATCGCTGCAATTGTGTTGGCTGCAATATTTATCATATTAGCGTTGCAAACCTTCTCGGTTAACCCAATTGTTTAAAAATAGGATAGAAAAGGCCATAATGGCCCATATCTTCTTCCGTAAAAACTTGTTTATATCAAGGCTATTGCAATTAAACAGAAACATCACTAAACAAATCACTAGACTGAACAGAAAGATTGGTAGTCTGATAAGAAGAATGGGTGTGCTACTTATTCACTATTCACTGAATTTTATATATTTTCACTGCTCAAGAACACGATCTGCTACACCAGCAATAAATAAAAAGTCTTCGAGGACCCATATAGCTGTCTGAAATTGCTGTGTGGAGGAAAAAAGGAAAAACTGTGGTGAGGCGAGCATTTCAAGCATTTCACTGAAATCGCCTTGCTGTACGCATTGTTATTTACTCAGTACATGATGCCTTTCACGCAAACAGCAGCCAAAGGTAAACAGAGAAAGATGGAGATGCTCCAGAACAAACATTCAGTACAGCCTCGTCGGTAAGCCGCAGATCCGGATGGGATTGACTGAGTCTCGGCTAGAATAGTCGTTGACAACAGCAGCTGAGGCAAACACTCGAGGAATAGTTCTGTTGTTGCTGCAGTGAGTAGCGGCGACATAGGAGAGCTCGAACAACCAGCATTCGCATTTGCGTTTCATCGCTACCGTATCTATCAGAATACTATTATTTGGCATCCAACGCGAATCGCCCGACTGAAGAAGTTATCGAATCGCTAGTTGAAGAGATCCTTCCCAATCAGCGCATCCAACCACATCGAGAGTCGTACAATGTCGAGGAAATGGTGAACAAGACCGGGAACGTTCGGGTCTCCATCGACCTCTTTGGCTCCACTCTACTAGCCACGTCAACACTTCCTTCAGAAGTCTAGGCTCCTCGACAGCATGATGAGCATGCAACCGGCGTCATGGAACGTCGAACCGAGAGAACGATGCCCGGGCTAGGACGGTTCACGCAAGTGGGAGAAGTCTGCGGAGCTCCGATTCTAGGATCAGAGAGGTTATTACTTCGGCCAGGTTGTCGAGGAATAGATGGGCCATTCACATTGTGCATTTCACTGAAGCACAACGGTCTACAGCAGTAACGAACTTGCTTCTATGGGGTGTTGGAAGATAGTGGGACGCACACTAATCCTCTACAAAAGCCTTTAATGAGAGCTCTGATGATTTAGTGAGGGGGGGGGGGGGAGCAGTGAAATATTATGGAACGCGACATGGACGAACAAGAAATGTTTCTAGCACGCATTTGAGCAAATGGACAAAGAATGAAAAAGCAAGCGATGCAGATGACACTATACCGGACGTGTAAAGTACAATACCGGCACTAATGTATCGCCTTTGGGCGAAAAAAAGGTGAAAAAACGCCTTTCCTTCGCTTTTGTATAGCACTCTTCAAATTGCGAGCTTTAAAAATATAAATTCGATATTTGGAATCGGCATCGAATTATCTACCCAATGAAGTGAAAACCGCGCAGAAAATATTTGAAATACTGGTTTGATGGCCTAGGTTCTGGTCAGCGCAACGGACCTCTGCCAAGCAGGAGACTTAGCCTTTACTCCCTACCATTAAAATGCCCACGATTTTAGCAGTAGCTGCACATTTAATTCAAAAATCGGGCGAAGAAATTCATACATCAACAACAGCCTATATCTTGCTACGTAGGAAACACAAACAAACAAGTAGTCCCTCATACGCAGTCGACTTGTTCACTGTCCAGCCAAAATTACCGCGAAGTCGCTCTTGACAACTAGCTCAAGGCTGCCGATTCGCCTAGTTCACTGATTCTTTGAGAACAAGAAAACCCGGTCAGAACTCAAAGCAGAGCAGTAGCAAGGATGGAGGGGGGGGGGGGCAGATGACCAGTCGCCAGCTGACGGGGGCCGATGAGTGACGTGTGAAGGCCAAAAATGACGGCTGTTCGCTTCGCAATCTATTTATTCATAGGCTCAGGCGCAGGACGCGTATAACGAGGTGTCGTCTCTGCCTTCCGGCTATCCAGCGTTTCCGAAGGAACGGATGACGTATTCCGTGCGACCGACGACATCGTAGGCCAGGACCTGTTGAACGCATTCACGTATTCCACACACAACGACAGAAGCGATGGAATTCTCCGTTCTCTTCAGTTTGATGAAAGAATTGAAAAGGAACGCTGCTGAACATCACATGACTGTAAGAATCACCTTTCGCCGCTTTTGCTCCTGATTTTCTGCTAAAAGAAAAGCCTGCAGTCTTCGAAATGGATCACACATATCGTTTTCGCGTTTCTCCAGCAAACATAGCAAGCAGATATGATGTCACTCTACCTCGGCGATCACAGCAGAGCTCAGCTCCCGTTCGAGTGGCAATCAAGCAGATCGTGCTCAGCTTCTTCTCAAGAACTCAATCAGAGATGAGCTCAATCCGAAACGAATCGAAAATCTAGCTGCTACCCAGTACGGCACTTCAAGCAGGATCCGAAAAAATATCTTAGAATGCATCACGTCAATAAATCGGTAAGCATAAATAAAATAGCAGAAGTTATTAATCTTAAAACAACCCTACTTCGCTCTAAGCAGACCGAAAGAGGGAAGAAGGGAATACGCCAACAAAAATAAAAGAATGTCGCTTTAAAGAAGAAGCCGAGATGTCCTTGAAATATGCCTCCAAGCTCAGCACCTCCTTGAAAATGATCTATATCTAGCTTCTGTAAAATGCAAATTAAATAAAACTAGGCGAGTGGTGCTAGCGCAGTCGGAGGTACCGACTGTCGCGTACACTCGATTCCAGTTTCCTGACTCGGATTTCCCATCTAGGCCAACTAAAGCTTCCATCCCTCCGGGGCCGGCGAATTGGCACTTGTCTGGGAAGGATAAAATACTGATTTGTTCGCGGACTAGCTACAGTAGGTCATTGTGAAGACCGAATACGCACCATACTTCCTCCACGACATCTTGTAGAAGAAGAGCGCGTGGTGCAAGCGGAAAGGGACTGACTAGCGCCACCCTTCATCTTCATCGCTGATTCTCTAAGAGATTTGAACGGCATCAAGCGGAAATCAAGCGGTCTCATCGAAAAATGTGCATCATTTCTACTGCATAAATTTCAACTCGATTTTCTTTCAAAGTGAAGCTATTTTGTGCGGATTTTTTTTTGCCGTGCGCTTGTAGACTGCAGCTGCAAGGACAAGGGACAATAGTCAATATCTCAACAGTGGTGGACAAAGAAGTGCTCCGATGGTACTCGAGAAATAGACCGGGAACGACACCACGCAGCATAAATGATGCTTACGCGCTATCTGGTACAGTAAAATACATACTGAAAACTCGCAAAAAGCAGCATCTTAAAATCTCCGACTCAATTGATTTGCAAGAGAAGACAGGTGCCCTATCCACTTCGGACAAGTCGTTTCTGCATGCAGGACACATCTGTAGGAAGAGACGTGCAGTGTACTTCAAGTGCTGACTCAACATGTCGGCACGCTGAGGTGACAGCCAGAAGCTGACGCCCCACTTCGAGCACACTCGAACCTCAGACGACAGAAGCGGATATTCGGTCCGAGCCTCTGGATGTTTGTCAAGGCCTCGAACACAATAAGCGACTTCAGAGCTTAAACTCAAACAGCACACGCGCCCACGCGGTGGACTTCCAGCCGAATATTTACCGAAGACTTTTTCCAAAGAAGAAGAAGGCGGAGGCAGAGGCAGACAACAGAAATTTGCCCAATGACGACTTGTGGTTGAAACTGCTGAGGTCAAGATCGGAAATGCGTTTGATAAGGATAAAAGAGGGCGTTACTCAATCCCTTTTAGGATGCGCCGCGCATTCTACTTCTACGGGATAACGTTGCTGAGACTTGAATGCGGATTTGGCCACGCAATGACTTGCGGTGGCCAGCCGAAGAACAATTCAGCGCTTTGTTCTTCCTGAAAAAGTCTGCTATCAACTCACCACTCCGGAGGGATGGAAGGCTTGGTTGGCCTGGGCGGAAAACCGAATCAGGAAGATGGTATGGGGAGTACGCGACAGCCGGCACCTCCTCCGACTGCGCTACACACGCCCAACGCGTTCGACATAGAATTTGTACCGTAAAACGTGCACACTTTAAAGATTCATAAAATCCTTATCCCTACTTACAGTGAAGCACTGAAGCTTGTTTGAAAGCAAACACCTTCGGTTCTATTGAATCTTATGGTTAGATCGGACTATCTCGCTGATTGTTTGGTTCATAGTGAAAATACGATAGACTCGCATCAAGCTCTTCATTAAAGAAATGTACAGCTACCTTCACATAGCCCTACCAAGCCTTCATTTGTGGGAAGAAATTGGATTAAATAAGACTGCATGCAAAAACTGGGGCCTGAGTTATCGAGTGCACTGAGATGGATCTTAGATCTTAGTACCAGTCAATCAACACAAATGCTTCTCGAATGAGAATCTCCAATTTTATCTGCAACAGCACCACGAATTACGCTGTTACCGATCAAAAATCTGTGCATTTACCAATAATCCCCATCATAGCACTGAAAATACGATCATGGAGTGGAAGACACGGCTGGTGACGCGTACGACTATGATGGACCTATCGCGGCAAACTCCATGATTTTTTAAAGCTTGGCGCGGCTGGGCCACTACGCTTCTACGTAGATGGAAATTATTAGGTTGTAACGAGTTAAATGGCACTGGCTCGCGCCATTTTTTGGCGCGTCTTTACGCGTTTGATCAAGAACAAACCGTAACATGTGGCATATCATTTAGAAGCGCAAACTTTGCTCTTCCGGAGAGTACCAAATTTTCTATGTAAAAGTGGGAAACTTTAGAGTTTTATTGACTTTTTTGCAGATGAACAAAGGGGTAATCCGAGGCATTTACTTGTATGAATTCAAGCTGGGCACTACAGCTAAGGAGGCGGACGAGAAGATCAACGCCGCATTCGGTCAAGGATGTTCCACAATTCGGACGGCGTATCGTTGGTATCAGAAGTACCGGAATGGAGATGAGAGCTTGGAAGAACATGAAGGTCGTGGGAGGCATAGTGATGTTGATGAGGACAAGCTGAGAGATGTGGTAGAGGAGGATCCACACAAAGGTACCAGGGAGATAGCGAAGGTTCTTGGCGTCAGTCACATCACAGCTGCCCGGCATCTGAAGGAAATTGGAAAGACCAAGAAGCTGGAAAGATGGGTGCCTCACGAGCTGTCTGAGGAGCAAAGAAACCGACGATATGAGATCTCGTCCGCAGTGCTTCTACGGAACGAAACGGACCCATTCCTTGATCGCATCGTAACCTGTGACGAGAAATGGATAATGTACGACAACAGGCGACGATCGGCACAGTGGGTGGACCGCGATGAGAGCCCCAAGGTTTTTGCGAAGCCGGAATTGCACCAAAAGAAAGTAATGGTGACAGTATGGTGGTGTTCGCTGGGAATTATTCACCACAGCTTCCTCCCTCCCGGTGAATCCATCACGGCAGAGAAGTACTGCATTGAAATTGAAGAAATGATGAGAAAGTTGAAGGATATCCGGCCGGCCTTGGTAAACCGAAGGCGAGTTCTCCTTCTGCACGACAATGCTCGCCCCCATGTAGCACGAATGACGTTGCAGAAATTGAATGAGCTGAGCATTGAAGCTCTACCACATCCTCCGTTTTCTCCCGACCTCTCCCCAACAGACTACCATTTCTTCAAGCATCTTGGCGACTTCTTGGTAGGGCAAATATTCAAATACCAACAGGATGCCGAAAGTGCCTTCGAAGATTTCGTCAATTCCAGAACTTCTGGTTTTTATGCTACTGGGATAAAAAAGCTTATGTCACGTTGGCAAAGATGTGTAGAATGAGAAGGTTTTTATTTCGATTAATAAACTTGCTTACAAGCCGAGATATTAACTGTTTAAATTTACAGTAGTTCAGTGCCATTTATTTCGTTACAGCCTAATATTACGGCCAACACGACTGTAAATTACATCAATTCACTGACTGTAGCTCGAGATCCTATAGGTACTTACGTACTCAAAATTGCCTCTCAAATTGAATGTTCGTCAAAGTAAAGCGAGCGCGAAATATCATTCATTTCTGCGTCAGAGACCCCTACGTAAGTAGTGTTCACTTTGAGTCAAGCAAACATTGGGACTTGATAAGCAAGTGCTTGGCGCACTCACGAAATTCCAAAAAATATTCAATTTTCCAGAAAATATTCACCAAAACACAAACGCAATATACAAACTATTACAGAGAATTTTTCCCCCTGCTGATCAAGATAAGCCTTGGAGCCTCTTAAATGTAGCTGAAAAGTTGAAGAAGAAAAAAAACTTCGTCTAATCACGCAGTATACGCGTTTTTCGGCAGCCCTGAATATTGCCACTTGGAGAACTAGAGCATTGCTCGCAGGAGCATAATGGGAATTAGTTGCGTATGGTTAGGTCCTCTGGGAAAGCGGGGTGGCTTACTCATTCCGCAGGGAAGGTGTGCTGGTTTCACAACACTCCGGAATAGACCTGAATGGTCTCGCGCGACGGAATCCCCGAGCACTTCTATTCGACCGGCCGAACAATGGTCGAAAAAACATCCGAATACAGCTCACAAAAAAGCGACAAGCATTTCCAATTCTAATGCAGTGAAATGTGCACAGCCCGTGGTTGATCCCACTCCTGATATATTGCAGCCTGAATATTTAATTTGAAGAAGAAAAAAAAACGTTCACGCAAAAAAACGTTAGTTATGATCCTCGATCTGTGGTCGAGTTGAGCTCTATTCAGCAGTGAGTGAACAAGGCAAGGAGAAGTCGGAAGCGACGCAAGGAGTAGGAGGGGCGACAAGAACGGTTTGGGGAAGACCTTGAACGGCGACGCACACGCATGGACTCGAACGCGGTGCGCGGGCGGCGGCGACTTCTGCCCACTGTTCCACATTCGTCGCTTTGTTTGTCATCACCACACACCACGCCGGCGAGCGGGTCCGAAGTAGCTACACTAGAATAGCTTTAGAAGCGGTTTGGAGCTAGTGTTGAAGAGCCTAGCCTAGCTGGTAGCCAGATACAAGCTTGAACCCTTTCGAAGAGAACCACGACAGGAAACAAATAGTGGGACCGTGTGGTTTCGATAGAATTGCGGTTGCGTCTTCGAAATCGGCTCAAATGTCGGTGACAGCAACAAATTGTGTAGCTAAAGAATCTCATTTATTTCCTACCGGACAGTGGATACTGGAAGGCTACCGAAACCACTGATCGAAAGACACTTTACAGTGTTGTGCCCTCCCCGACACACATGGAAGTCGTTAGGATTCTATGTATAAAACCTTCCAAGAAGTTTCTTCGTATCAACTGCTATGTAATGCAAGCGCCTTAATTCATCGAACCCAATCTCGTTTTAGACTACTTCCTAAAGCTCTCTAAAACACATCCCGAGCCTGACGAACTATAGTGCAAAGAGCACAGTACCGGACACGTCTTTTGAATAGACGCCGCAAGAACCGCGATTTTGCGGTTTTTGCGTCTTTTTGATATAACTCGCCTGAAATTTATTCTTTTCAAAAACTAAGGATACATTTGAGAACTAAGGATACCGTCGGAAGCCATAATGTGCTCACAGTACCCCTAATTTGAAGTCTTTAATGAACGGTTGGCACCGTTCGATTCGTCTCTTTGAGATCTACACAAACATGTATACAGCTTCGCAAGACCACCGCGTTTTCGCAGTGGGTGGTCAAAAATGATTGGGGCAGACTTTCTGCGATTGGAAAAGCTTATATTCCAGGACTTACAGGTTTTCGGAGTATCTCAAGCACGACGTAAAATGTTCAGTCATGCCAGGAATCCTCAGAGAGTGCGCCGTGCACAACGTATATAGGATCGAACCTATCAATCGACTGGGCGCGGCAGCTCGTAAATTGCACCGTGGGCGTGTTCTGAGCGCAATAACTCTGCCACGCTTGAATCTTTCCGGCTGCAGCTTGTGGATTTTGTAAGCAGTAGAAAACTCAAAAAGGCGGTGAAACACACGTAGCTTATGACTGCAAAGCTCCAGCGGTGCGAAAATGCAGTTAACCTTGTGTGACACGATTTTTTCAGAGTTCAGTCGATCACTATAGGAACACGCGATCAGCTAACGGCCTACGAATGCGTAGGCTAGCAAATCAGTTAAGGTACTTCACGAAATTTTCATGACTCCATATGAACAATGTATACCAAACGATAGAACTCGAGCTCGTGAGTTCAAATTTATTTATTTATTCATTTATTTATTTGCTTGCACAAAACGCTGGAAAAAAGATCGAAACAAGCCATGCAGTAAAAAAGACAACACCAAAACAACGAGAACAACAAATCGCCCGGCAGTGGCAACCCTTTGGCAACCAATTTTGAACTAGGGGAACGAGTGGCACAAGTTGCAACTGAGCCGGAAGAAAAATAAGGAATAATAACCGCAAAATCGTGGTTTTTGCGGCGTCTATTCAAAGGAAGCGTCCGGTACTGTAGTTATATCAACCTTCAAAGACGGTGGAGAATTTGGCCACAATCAAAGAAAATTTCAACGGCCGAAGCTATCTCGATCTAAATATGTACGGCTCAATCCTCCATGACAAAATGAAATTACTCATAAAGCCAGAAAGACCGTCTAATTGCCTAAGCTGCTCCCAACTTGCTCATACTCGAGAAATTCTGACAATCACGGCTATACAAACTCGATTTTACCTAAGGCGAAAAATTACTGAAGCAATGCGGAAAAACTGCAGCAGCAACATGCCAGTTGATCGGCGCGCGGTCTTGGGGCCTGTTCATGCTTCGAGCGACTAGAACGACAAGAGCGACTGGAGCGACGGACGGAGTGTCGAGTACGTAATTAATTACGTACTCGACACTCCCACGTCTGTCGCACCAGTAGCTCTTGTTGCTGTTGTCGCTCGAAGTATAAACAGGCCCTTGGGCGGGATTTATACCTTCGTCGGGGAGCGGCGCAGCGTTAGTGCGGCTATCAATACCGATCGTGTGCTCCGCCCAATCGACAAGGATGGATTTCAAACCTCCGCGCAGCCCCGTGCCTCAAGTATAAGGCCCTGTTTAGTGCGCACGCGACGCGCGACGCGATTCCACGCTCAGTGGCTGTATTGATCAATCGCGTCGCTCGATCAATTTGGCCACTACACATGCATCGCGTCGCGCGTCGCGTGCGCACTAAACAAGGCCTAAGTCCCGCCTTAACGAGTATAAGCGGTACCCGTCGTCCGGAATGAGGATGGACAAAAGTCAGACCCTGTGAACCCTATGAAAAAGAAGAGAAGATTGGGTGTTGTTATCTTCAAAAAAAAAAAAAAAACGGTGGAACGGTGGAGGATATAGGTCTTTGTCTAGGCACGCACATTAGCATGAACATGGAGTGAATAAACAGAAATCAAAGAGGACATGAGCATATTCTTAACAACTTTGAACGCACACAAGCCATAGTAAAAAAACACTTGAGTAGCTGAGGAAAACAAAAATTACAACAAGTGGACACAACCCAAATAGCGAAAAAGTAGTGAAGCAATAAAACTATAAAACATAGGAACAACTCAAGAAAAGCCGTGGAAAACACACAAAGGAATAATGGTAAGTTAAGAGAAGATCAATATCAAGATGGTACCGTCAGAGCAACCCATTTTTTAAAATGGCTGTGAGAGTAAGGAGTGATCCACCTTTCACCCCCAATGCAGCCAACAACGGAACAGCCCTCTGACAAAAGAACGTTGACCTACTCCTATATCCAGAGCGAGAGGCCCTAATTTTTGTGGGCCTACGCCTAGTCTGAGACGAGAAGTATTTGAAGAAAGGTCTGAGTGGGGTCCTGCCAGTCAAAGTTTTGAAAGCTATGACCAACTAATTCTTTTATCCTTCTGCCATGGGCAGAAATGTTTTTGTATCACCACGGCCTTAATTTACAGGATTGCGTCGTCGACAGATGTAGTAGCAAATTAGGCAGAACCTTGCTATTTCACCGTACATAACCGAGTTGGTTTGTCCGTGCGTCAGCAAATGCGTGCGTCCTCTCGGTCCCTTCGTTCAATCGACTGACCAGAAATATGAAAAGGAACCCAGGCCTGCATACCAGGACTATTGCCGTCATCCTCGTAAATCAATAATCAAAATCGAGCAGCATTAATGACTCAATTCATTTAGGCAGTCTATTGATCGAACGGACCGGAAAGGAGCGTTCAGCGATGCCGGCACGTTGGAAGGCAACGATAAAGGCGCAATATGCAACACCGCTAGCCGATCCATGAATAACTTCGATGAAGAAGACAATGAGTTCAGCCACCCATGTAGGATTTACTAAAGAGTACTCGGTGAACAGCAGAAGCAGTACTAGTGCGTTAAAGGAAGATCTGCACGTCCTCTTCCCTCCTTCTAACGTACTCGAAGCGTTGTGCTAGCAAGCTAACTGTTCTTTTAATAATCTCGTACTCTGCTGCTCGATCGATGCTTTTAAGCATGTCTCAGACTTCATGACTACTTCATCGCCGCGACTCAACAGCTGACGGCAAAACCAGCAGCGGCTTGAAATGGGTGAACACCGCGACGGAAGGAGGGCCGGCGTTGCAGCAGAGCAAACAGAAAGCGTTTGAGAACTTGATACGTGTGTGTGTGGGTAAGGGCCATCGGAGAGGTTAGGACTGCGGAGGGTTTCTAGAATCCACCGACCACCGTCGGCAGTTTAGAATGTTGAGCAGATCTGAGCACACTTCGAGGATGATGAGGCACGATGGCAGTGACTTCAACAGCTCCACAGCTCAGAAAGAACCGGTACGCAAACAGTACTCATTCTGAAGTAGAGGATAAAATGTGGTGAAAAGCTTTTACGTTCGAATGTTGAGTCAGTTACAGGCATTACTTGTTTGGCTGCCCACAGAGAAGACGAAGTCAAGGGTGACATCTTCAGAGAACTCAACTGTAGTCGTCAAGGCACGAAAAGAACCTACAACTGTACATTCCAAGCTGACACAACGGAAGAGGGACGTGTAAGAGCAAGAGCAAAGAACAAAAAGAGTTAAGACACGACAAGGAGTACAAGCTCAGCCAAGAAGACATGCTCAAGTACTATATCAGAATTGTATAAAAAGTGATGAAAAAAATGAAATAGACATCTTAAAGGAAAAGAAAATTCCCAGCACGCAGATCTGACGTCGAGCCACAGGTAAGGAGGCAATATTTGCGAACCGGTGGAAGCATATGGAGCACTGGGCAGGATGCTTCGGTATCGCATGCATCACGAATCGGTCGGTTCGTATCGGCATCAAGCCAACCACACGTTCCGACATTCTGACGACGTTTGTACGTATGAGACATATATGACTTGCTTGGGAAAGTTGAAAACGCTGATTTGCCCATGGGCCCACTCAGCAAAAGTGCTTTGCTTCCACAATGTCACAGAGAAGTAGAGTATATGGCGCATCCAACACACTGAGATCCGCTTCATTGATCCAAGCATTTCATGGACGGCCTCTGATGCAGCAATGCTTCTGTCAAACCTCTACATATCTAGCAGGCGCTTATAACAGTGTCGGACGATTAGCCTCCAGTCGAATACGTTCGTTAATTGAGAATCCAGACAAATTGTCGAGATATATGTCTGTCATTCGAAGTTACACGCTAGCTAGGAAGTACCTCCTACGTGTAGTTTGTCAGTGTAGCCTCACCTAGAAACAGAATTCGTGCCCTGTCATTCACGAAGCAGCCCACATTCAAGAAATACCTATTTTAAGCTACACAATTGTGTTTCAAAGCAAATCGATTCCAAAACAGTAACCACCAGAAGAGCTTAGTAACCGATCTGATCTCACGAACAGAGCGGATAACGGAATTAACGAGTTTCCTGGAAATGGCTGTTCTGATTCAGAATACGGTCTGATGATAGCCCATACTAGACGTTGAATCCTACTGACACAGCACCTGCGTAGGCAGTTCAAACCACGATCGAACGAGAGGAGTGGCGGCCGGGTGCTAAGCCGCTGGTGCTGCCGCACTTTTATATTTGCAGTAGAACAGCTGTTTCGCAGAATAAAAAATAGCGCACGTCAAGCGCATCGGAAAAGCTCGGCTGAGCGCTGCAGGATGTCAAAGAGAAGGACTGTAAAGCGCCAAATATCGGTTAGGAAGATTTGCGTGCATACGCATTCTGGAGCCATCTATCCGGACTTTTTTCGCACCTGTAGATTCATAGAGACTTCAAGGTCTTCAGACTTAAGAAACCAACCTTTCGTTCCCTCATCTCTTACTCGGCCCACGCTACTGTTGGTCCGACGGTGATTCCGTTCAAACGTGGGAACGAACAGTCACACAGCAATTATCGATTTTGAATTCGGTGGATCACCAAGGACGCAAAAATTATGACCGCGAGTCTGCTTCACACGAGCAAGTGAAATCGATAAACCGGTCAGGACCAGCCAGTAATTACCGTGATTCAACCGAAAGTAAAATTTCCAACAAGGCGTTTAAGCTTCGTGACGCACTACACTTAAACGAGCAACTGCTTAGTTTTTTGGGTACGAAGCGGCCTGTGCTCACAGCGCATCGGGCAAGGTTTCTTGAAACAGACAAGTTCCATCAGCCAGATCATGGAGTTCCGTCACTTGCCTAGTTCTGTGCTCTCCTCCGCGTCAGCGA
Source organism: Heligmosomoides polygyrus bakeri (assembly GCA_947359475.1). Lineage (NCBI taxonomy): Eukaryota > Metazoa > Nematoda > Chromadorea > Rhabditida > Heligmosomidae > Heligmosomoides > Heligmosomoides polygyrus. The sequence continues at coordinate 608,770 of OX375870.1, read as the reverse complement.
CTTTATGCGAGTGTTCCACGATCATGTGCAATCTCGATGCGGGCACCAGCCCGCTAAGTACCTTTCTTTGTGTTTAAGCCCCTGAGGTGAGTTAGTGTGAGTGAAGGAAGAATGATAGCGAATAGGCGGAGTTCTTTTGTGAATGAACATAACATTCCCAACATGTGGATCCATTTGTGTCCCCGACCACACATCATTCACATCTCTCAGTTCTTCCAGCCTGTTACATATTCCCCAAACGTTCGCCACATAAAGCATGTAGCACCTGGTAGAGCACAAGTGAATCTCAAAGGAAGGAAGAGTGGTGCTTCCGCACGAACATGCCCACTAGTGTTTCCAGATCACGTCCAGCGGAACAACCGCATTCAGATGAAGAGCAATTGGACCATTCTATGACAGTCCGGGAGACAGAACAAGGCTGGCTGGTCGGCTGGCCACCGCAATTCACTGTATGGGCTAAAATGGCACGCAAACTGCCTCAGTGACAAGACATAGTCGCACAGACAAGGACGCAACAAAAAGAGATTGCAGAACGCCGTCCATTGCCGTCTTCACCACAATATCTCTCCCAGTCTGTGTTGTTTCGCTTCCGCAATGTTGAGCACGAGAGCAGAACGCTAAGCTCGACCTGTCACGATGCGCCACGCATTCGCCTTTTTGATCATGTCATGGAGCCACCTTAAATGCATGTTCTACGGAACGAGCCAGCTCATGGAAAACAGTGCTGTATTCAACCCTACCGTTATCAATTCAGCGTCGTAATAGGGGTGGATCACTCGGTTGATCCAGGCGCGAATCAGCTTGCAAATGGCGACATTGGCGCTTCCAGCAGGCTACGATCTACAACCTTCAGCTTAATCGCTAGTCGCAGCGCAAGTCTGGGAAAATATGTTCAAGACAGGAGGTTATGAGGCAAATACCAGTTGGTCTGCTAAATTAAACTGCTTCCGTCATTGAATTCAGAAATGTCCTTGCCCAAGCCTAGATCTGTATTGACTGAAGCCCTTCCGTTTCGTAAATATGTATTAGCTCGGAAAGTCGAGCACACCTTTATGACATTTGAAAGGCCGTATCGACAATAACGATGGCCTTGTAGGACAACTGCACTTTATGGTAGCGCCTGGGTGGTGCACTAATACCTGATTACTACTATAATAAAACTGTGCCGAGAAATACGCACTAGAAAAAATAGCAACTTCATTTATATCATCCTCGTGCCGAATCAGATGCTTTTCATATCAAACTGGACACTTTTCACGTCAAATTACACACTCTCCCCAAGCCTAAGACTTTTAAAATCAAGGCAAACTCTTCCAAATCAAAGTGACTTTCTTACAGGTTAAACAACCTATAAGTGGTGAAAGGACTCTCTAAGCTGGTTTGAATACATTTTTGTTTGAAGAAAGGGATTTTTAGGATGGGGTATAACTTTCCTTGAAATTTTCATCCAAGTTTATGGTGAGCCCCCTCCCCCCAACTATCACAACGCCGATATTTTTAGTTCAACTCCCCGAATGAACAATATTAAATGATTGAATAAAACTTTTATTTTTAAGAAAAAATATAAATTTAGCCTTGTTTTAAAACGCAACAACGCAGCAATCACATAGCACATTAAATGCGCTAGAACGCGCCATGCAGTCGAAAGGCTCGTCGTGATTTTTATTTTATTGATAGTGTAAATGCTGCTTACATGAGTCATCAGTGTGGATATGTTTGTTATTTACATTTTTTGTTGTATCTGCTGTGAAACTTCAAGCAAACAAAAATGTTGCTATCAATCGATTAAAAAACACGACATCTTGGACAAGGGCATGGCGTGGTTCCTTCTTCTTGCGCTAAGGAAATGGCCGCCTTCCTGCTCCTTAAAACAGACCATAAAACTTCATTTTTCCTCAAAAGATGTAAATTTTATGAAACTTCAAACAAAGCGCTAACGTATTGGGTAGGTGAAATAAAACCTCAAAGAAACCATGCTTTAAAAAATTTTCAACATTTCGAATTGTAAGAGCTCGCTTTGATTTCACAAGTCTTAGGCTAGCTAAGGAAAGCATCCAGTGTGATTTGATAAGTGCCAAATTCGACGTGAAGATTGTATATATCAAAGCCGACAACACGGGGCATTCGCAAGTCGTCACGGTGTTAAGGAAACACGTTCGCCCTGTATGCAGATCGCGAAATCGGCCGCAAACCTGTAGTAGTAGGAGGATTGCCGTACGATCAATGTTCAAACGCAGAAGACATCTACATATACGTATATTTGCGTACGCGTTGACAAACATCCAACTAACGGTGACGACCAAGCGGAGCGTGGAAGCTGGACCGGCTAACGGATTCAGACGCTCGAATTCGCTCAGGCTCATGTTTACAGTGGGAGGAGAATACGATGATGTTGGGCGGATGGGCGGTAGTGCGTGCTTGCATACGAAATGACGGAAGGGTAGAGAACGTCGACGACGAGGAGGGTTACGCGACGGGGCCACCGACTGAATCCCCCTGCTCCCCACCCCTCCCGCAGCCGGCCGAGGGGAGCGGGCTGGCCGGACGGACGACGACCGACCGACCGGCCGACTGGCTGGCTGGCCTGGGAGGCTGAGCAAATCGCCGCCAACTGGCGCAGTCGGCGATGAATAGAAGCCGTCGCCTGGCCGTCAGGTGCTGATTGACCATTGTTGGCGCGAAGAGAATGGCCGGCCGGAACGAGCCCACTTCCTCTATGCGCTGTAGTTTCTCGAAAAATGCCAGCGGAATGAGCAGCACCACCCGACTATGGACGACAAACTAATGGGCTCTGAAAAGAACCAGTAATTAAATCCTGCATCCTCTCCGAGACATCCATGAGTGGGCACTGGGTCACGTCATCCGTCCCCTCGGTGTTCAGGCTACCATGCCTTAGTGAGGTCGAGTATGGGGTGCCTTATCGAAATAGCCGACAGAGAAGGTTCAGTGCTACGAAGGCAATGAGAATGCGCCAGTCAGAAAAAGTTCTGGAAAGCGAAGAGGAAGAAGGAGCAGAACAGACGAAACACGGAGAGAAGTACGGCCGCCCAACGCGGACGGACTGGCTCGAGAACTCCGACGAGGACCCAACCGCACGCGACCGACCTCGCCGGCAAGTCGAGTGATCGCGAGGTCAAATTCTCACTCGATATTCGACCTACTCGATTCAAACGGACGGCGCATGTCTGGGACGGAGGAGGGGAACTTCATGGATCCTAGGATACAGGGGATCTCCCCAAAAAAAATTGAAACGAGAACACTAAGCGTGACTACTGGGTTGATCGAAAAGACTTGCAACACTAGCACAACAATATTACAATACAATACAATATAATACAATATACAAAACCTCAGTCGACGATATATTCCCCTTCCAAGTCTAAGATTCTGCGCCATCTTTCAGGCTGCCTTTCAATTACTCTCCGCCAGAATTCCGAGGGCTGTGGAAAAGAATTCAGAAACCTCCATTTCCAGTTGACGTCGACCATCGAACTCTCTACCTCGAAAATGCTGCTTCAGAGCTCTGAACAGGTGGTAATCAGAAGGGGCGAGGGGAGGGGGCCCGTTCTTCCCCCAACCTGTAGAGGGGCGGGGCTAACTGCGCGAAGAGCGCCCATCGCGGACGAGTTCACGCACTCGGCGGAGTGGGGGGGGGGGGGGGAGAACGGGCCTCCTCCCAGCGATCAGCTGTTACCACCGATGGGATCGATAGAATATTCTGCGCTGTATTCCACCTGTTTCTCCTACTTTCATAATCCGCTTTGTGATCTTCTATTGGAAGGCTTCAACGTTGTTATAAATCACGCTGAAGCCTTCCAATAGAACTCCACCTTCCAAGGAACGGCGACCACGTTCCCTGGCGTTGCGCTGGGGCACTACGTAATCACGTCAGAACGCGCGCCGCGTGAACTCGTCCTCGATGGGCACTCCTCGCTCAATTAGCGCCGCCCCCTTCGTGCTGGGGGGGGGGGGGGGGGAAGAACACTACCCCGCCGGGGCGAGGTCTGCAAAGTGCGGTGGATGGGGCAGAACCCCCCAGCCTAACTCCTGGATTTTCTCGCGACTCACTTTTGCAACATGAGGACGCGCGTTGTCGTGCAGCAGGTGGACGTTTTCCCGTTCTGGACGTTTTTGGCGCATGGCTTCGGCCACGTTCTGGAGCTGGGTAGCGTAGACAGATGCTGTGACTATGGTCTCACTATCCAGCAACTCCTAGTAAAGCATGCCTTCTGAGTCCCACCAGCAACACAGAAGAACCTTCTTTTCGTGGTCTCCACGTTTCCGTTGTCTTGGAGCCGGTTCTCCGCGTGGGAGCCATTGGCTGTTGCGGGTGTGGTTAACATAAAGAACCCAGCTTTCATCACCAGTAACAATGTCCTTCGACAAGTCCTTTCTGTGCGGGCGAAGAAGCAGCGACTCAGCAACACTGATTCGGCATGGCTTGTCAGAGTCCTGCAGCTCATGTGGTAAACTCAAGACGACAAAACTTTGTGGTACCCAAGGATCTCCAGCTGCCTCACTACGATGCTTTGCGTACATCCAAGTATCGACGCGAACTCGCGAGTGGTTGAATTTGGCTTCACCTTGAAGGCTTCCCGGAAGCTGTCTTCTTCCACAACAGAGGGGCGTCCGGAACGAGGTCGACCTTCGAGAGAGATATCTCCACCTTTGAAGCGCTGATACCTACTGGCCACGGTGGAATAGTGAATGACTGCCTCCTTGAATGCGGCTCAGATGTTGGAGGCTGCAGCCGTTGCGGAATGACCTTGCAGAAATTCGTAGTACATAGACGATAGGTCGTAGGATGTTGCTCCTTATCGTTGACATTGTTGCTGTATCCGTACTCGACGAGACCTTATCATATATGTAGTATGGTTGAGGAAGCTTCAAGAATGTACTGTGACGTCACCACCACAAGATCCATACTGTGCATACTGTACGAGTTTAACAAATTTAACAGGCAGTAGCGTAAAGTGTTGCAAGACTTTTCGATCAACCTAGTACATAAATATTACAACTGTAGAAGGACATATAAGTTTACCGCAGCCAGGAAAAGCTGTCAGTTATGGAAGGCATACACTGCATACCCATCCTATGTAGGTATCCACTAAAGGGTTTCTGAACGGCACACTAACAATACGACTTCGCGTTCGATTTAGGTGAATGTTAGGGTGTCCCCAACACGAAATGTCGTTTCAGACCGAAAATTAAATTCATACAAAGGAATTAAAACCAAACTTCGGAAATATAAACAACCTTTCCCCAACGTACACGCAAAGATTGGATCCCGTCTTTAAAGAAATGAGCTGGCTGCGAATCTAGAAAGTTGATCACCAAAATCCGGATTTCGTCGTAGTCGGCAAACTTCTTTCCAGCCAAGGCGTGGTATAATAGCATCAAGCGGAATAGTCGGATGGGGCAACGTCAGTACTGTACATCGGATGAGGCAAAACGGTCCAACCAAGTTTCTCAGTTTTTTGCTGAACGACTTTTGTGATACGAGGCCTCGCATGACCATGCAGCAAGCTGGTAGAGGACGTGTCAACTCGATTTGGATTGGAATTTGGAGCAGGATTTGGAGTAGGATTTGGAGCAGACAAGCTCTACTACAAGCTCCCGAGTCGACCTTGTCGGATCAGCTTCAACGGCAGCCTGTGAAAGGTCGTTATCCAGGATAGGCGCTTGTCTTCCTTGCTTTTCGTCATCAAGACTTTCATCGCCAGGGGGCAAAACCTTGAAACCATCGCTCACACTGCCTTTTGAAAACGACATCTTTGCCAAATACAGTTATAAATGAACGATGCTATTCCACAGGGGATTTCTTCAATTTGAAGTCATAGAGCAGGCGCGCGCATACAATCATTTTCTGGTCCATTGTAGTCTGAAGGCTATAATTTTGGAAAACGATGAAGGAATGAAGTAGGAAAATAGGAAATGTAGAAGATGAACTTCCGTAAAAAAACTAATCCTAAGTGAGCTCACAACCTATGCGAATAACTGTGAAAAGAGGGCCACAATGTATGCGACATTCCGTGTGGGACAACCTTATATAACACTCTGCTTCACCTCCTCCATGTCGACACATTGGGAGTTCCTTTGCAGCTGTTCCACAGTGATAGCAGTATAACAAAAATGTAAGTAATATTAATTGCAACATAAACTAATAAAACAAAAGTGTAAATGAAAGACGAAAGAAATGAAAACTTTTACAAAAAAATCACGGCACGCCGCACCATTCCAGCCCACTCCATGGAGGTCTCCTTCCCTTCACGGCACGCCGCACCCTCGCACCACCAGAAGCAAACCACTCCAAAAAGGCCTCTAACTATCACGGCACGCCGCACCATCTAATCTCCAAAAGAGCGCTCCAGAAAAGTCTCTTCCCCATCACGGCACGTTGCACCATTCCAGCCCACTCCATGAAGGTCTCCTTCCCTTCACGGCACGCCGCACCCTCGCACCACCAGAAGCAAACCACTCCAAAAAGGCCTCTAACTATCACGGCACGCCGCACCATCTAAGCTCCAGAAGAGCGCTCCAGAAAAGTCTCTTCCCCACCACGGCACGCCGCACCATTCCAGCCCACTCCATGGAGGTCTCCATCCCTTCACGGCACGCCGCACCCTCGCACCACCAGAAGCAAACCACTCCAAAAAGGTCTCTAACTATCACGGCACGCCGCACCATTCCAGCCCACTCCATGGAGGTCTCCTTCTCTTTACGGCGCGCCGCACCCTCGCACCACCAGAAGCCTACCACTCAAAAAAGGCCTCTAACTATCACGGCACGCCGCACCATCTAAGCTCCAAAAGAGCGCTCCAGAAAAGTCTCTTCCCCACCACGGCACGTTGCACCATTCCAGCCCACTCCATGAAGGTCTCCTTCCCTTCACGGCACGCCGCACCCTCGCACCACCAGAAGCAAACCACTCCAAAAAGGCCTCTAACTATCACGGCACGCCGCACCATTCCAGCCCACTCCATGGAGATCTCCTTCCCTTCACGGCACGCCGCACCCTCGCACTACCAGAAGCAAACCACTCCAAAAAGGCCTCTAACTATCACGGCACGCCGCACCATCTAAGCTCCAGAAGAGCGCTCCAGAAAAGTCTCTTCCCCACCACGGCACGTCGCACCATTCCAGCCCACTCCATGAAGGTCTCCTTCCCTTCACGGCACGCCGCACCCTCGCACCACCAGAAGCAAACCACTCCATAAAGGCCTTCAACTATCACGGCACGCCGCACCATTCCAGCCCACTCCATGAAGGTCTCCTTCCCTTCACGGCACGCCGCACCCTCGCACCACCAGAAGCAAACCACTCCAAAAAGGTCTCTAACTATCACGGCACGCCGCACCATTCCAGCCCACTCCATGAAGGTCTCCTTCCCTTCACGGCACGCCGCACCCTCGCACCACCAGAAGCAAACCACTCCATAAAGGCCTCTAACTATCACGGCACGCCGCACCATCTAAGCTCCAGAAGAGCGCTCCAGAAAAGTCTCTTCCCCACCACGGCACGCCGCACCATTCCAGCCCACTCCATGGAGGTCTCCTTCTCTTCACGGCGCGCCGCACCCTCGCACCACCAGAAGCCTACCACTCCAAAAAGGCCTCTAACCATCACGGCATACCGCACCGTTTCAGCCCCAGAAGAGCGTTCCAGAAAAGTCTTTTCCCCATAATGGCACGCCTCACCATCGCACCACCAGACTACTTCACCGCATGCGGCATACGGCACCGCACCGTCGCAGAAACCTTCTAAAACCAGTTCTTTACTGCAATAAACGGAAGAAGACCTAGAGAAGAAGGAATGACGGTCTGGGTTTTCTATTCTCGGGGTTTCGCCCCCGAGCCCTGGGAATAGAATGGATAGAAAAGCACTAGAACTAAAGTATGTTTAAAAAGTCTAGTGTTAAATAATTGCGTACCAAATAGGATTTCACTTTTAAAAAAACTTCCAACTCGCGATTTCGTAAAGTATCGCTTATCTATGCTTCTCTTTTCTTATATGTGTGTTATGATTCTTCCTTGGCTCTGTGAATGCCACTGTTCTTGGCCACCCTGACTGACCCCCTCTGTTGGCAGTTTTGGTAGAAGTTGGTAGACCTAAACTGTAACGTATTGTGCAACTTTTGATTAGCAGATTTTGACACACAATAGATTAAATACAAAGGAGTTCAAGTGAACAGAAACCACACGACGGTTCTCCCTTACTGCTTCTGTTCTACACTAACGCAGAATACAATAAATAATTAAATAATGGTATTTGTAAATCTGACATAGGAAGGCCTGAGTCTTCTGGTGACCAATTTCAATAAGATCATAACTCTTACATAAATCACTTGCTCATACTGTTTTCCACTGAGCTTTCCAAAATGTCGTCAGTCGTGGTTCGCTCTTAAACCTTTCGCTTTCGGAGCTACAGTACTTTCCAGTTGCTCAAACCAGCCTGCAAATGTGAAAACTTCCTTCGACCTGAGACAATCCCAGCTACTTTCACTGAAGTGTGGCGCGTCTTCAAACAAATAACGAGGGAGGATGTATTTTCGATGTATGACAACGACGCAAGCACATATAGAAGGATGCACCAAAAGGCTCGTTCTGTACTGTTTTATGGTACAATAAGACTATACAGGTACATATGATCGGTGTTACTCCGAACCTCGAGCACATCTGGTGACTCACAATCAGTGACTAGAAGCTGTTGGATGGCTTATTGGTCGTCTGTAGGTCCCAGTCTTTCTATTTCAGCTCGAGGACATATCTATGTCGCTCAACGTTGAGAATTATACAGTAGTCCATAAAAGTCACACAAAACCTACAAATACTATTAAACACCTGACACAAAGTCGTACATGCCTTGAAAGAGCGCATAGCAAACAAATCATCAGAAAAATTTCAGAAAACAACAACCAAGGACATACGAACTATAAACACATACATACAAGATGAAAGAAACCGAAGTGATGTGGCACGGGAGATGACTAGACGCACGAAAACATGTGGAAATGGAAATGCTGGCAAGAAACATCAGACTAAATTTACGAAACGTGCAACGAGGACCACCTTCGGGCTGAGCTATAAGTGCTCCTCGCCCTCTAATCGTATCAGCTCGTTATAGTACTGATCGACGTCCTGCCATTGCGGTGGGGTGTTCGGGTCGATGTCGATGTTATCACAATGGAACTCTTCAAACTGCCCAACGAATGGCACTACTGGAAGCGCTGAAAAATGCTTGCCATGTGGGAGTCTTATCTGATGTTCTAGTCCGACACCGTATTTCATTTTTCGTCTGTATGCGTTGCACTGGAGCAATTCAACTTCTGCCTTAGTGAGCCTTGTTTTGTTTTAGCTCATTGAAATAGGCAAAAACGCTATGTTTTTCTATCCACTAAGGTCGCCTTATAAAAGCGTTGCAGCCACGGCTACATATGTAACGGTGAAATGTAAGCTTAGGCGCGTGGCAGCTCAGATGGAGGAGGCGCCAGCTGTAGCATGTACCCGATTCCAGGTTCTTGGTTCGAATTTTCAGCCCAGGCCAACCAAGACCTCTATCTCTACGGAGCCCGTGAGTTGGTACCTTACTTGTCTGAAAAGATAAACACCGACCTGTCCATCGGCTGAACATCGCGAGCCATTGCATAGACCAAACACATTCAAATTGCCCCATCCCGAAGAAGTGAATGCATGGCGCAGTCCGACAGCAGACTAACGCCGTACTTTATCCTTTACCCTTCATTATGTATGTAATGTGCATAACAGTTGCACAACATCTTATCATGCGTGACACAACAGACACCAATCGATCACGCCGCAATTTCTATGCAGTCGGAATTAATTTTAGGGTCAATTTATCTGCAGCCCAATAAAATCCTCCACCACTCCGGAGTCTGTGAGTTGGCATCTGTTTGGGAATGGAGCGTATTCAAATTGACTCTACGACAGCAGTAGAGCGAGTGGCGATTTCCAAAAATATAGGTTAACACCGACGTTTGTCGCTTTTCCACTTTATATGTAGTAACCATATTTCGTCAGCTTACTAGTTCAGAATAAGGTTTACAAATTGCGCAACCAGTGACGCAATCAAAATACCCAGATTAGGATTTGGAGAAGTTTGACATAAACCGCTGTTTTCATTGAAAGGTAAAGAATGAAGAATGGCGCTCATCAATCGCGCAGAGAGATGATAGGCTTGGATGGCTTGGGTGGAAAATCCGAACCAAGAAGATCGAATCGGGTATACCGACAACCGCGTCTCCCCCGACTGCACTACCACGCAACCAGTCCCATTTTGTCTACATTATTATTCTTTCTTTTTGAGAAATTAGACTTAACTTACCTGAGTAACACTTAACTAATTCAACTCCTAAAATGTAATTTCCTAAAACGGCACAGTGATAGTCACGGAAAAGGCTTGAAAACAAAGAGGTGCAACTAAAAATATACAACTTTTTGCGATAAAATTTTGACATAATTATATAATTTTTAAGCTTGCAGGTAACGCGAGAGAACATCACCCCCCCCCCCCCCCCCCACAACAGAGACACTACTGCTGTTTTAGTCTCATTGAGCTTTGAATACCCACACTAAAGCAAAGTTTTCCTTGATTCAATTAAAAACTGTGAATACTATTGTACAAACCTCCAAGATCGTAAGATGAGAAATCGCTTTGCCAATTGTATTCGGAGGAGATTCCTTGCTCATCAGAAGACAAGCCGATATCGGAGAAAGAAGACTCCGATAGATCCATCTGCACCGAAGAGCCAGCTGGTGAGCTGTTTTCATCTAAATTCAAAGCGTTTTTGTGAAGAACAATTCGAAACGTCGGAAGTTGTAGCGTACAGTTCAGCAGAAGGTGATCGTCCCAAACGGCTGAACCGGGCTCGTCGAACAACGAAATCTCTGAAGGTGAAACGAGCTCATGAAACTTGTCAACCGCAAAGCGTACGGTGCATCTGAGAAAAAAGGAGAATAGAGGGACTCGTTTGAATTGGTCACCTTGAGGATCGAGTGGTTTTTGCCGACTTCGAATAGAATCCATGTACTGTAGCACCGCCGTGTTCACACGAGACGTCGGCTTTGTAACTGGAGGCTCCTCAATGTCGCTAACTTCCGTCTTCGTCTTCCTGCTTCTCACGCTCGGTGTAGGGTTACTAAATATCCCCACATCTGATGTTGCTTATTGAAATTCGGATGAAAGTTTCGCCTGAAATTGTTTAATTCCCCTCTGGAGCTAAAGAGTAAGGGAGCTGCACAACCTCAACCGGGATCCTAAGTAGAGAACTGTGAGATGAGAAAGCTGATCGTGAGATGCGTAAGATCATGAGCAACGTCCGCCAGATCTTCACCCACTGTATGACAAAGGTGACCGATCTCCAACACCCGTACGGCACCAGCCCTGCACACAGGACTGAAGAGGAGCAGACACAGGATAGCCATGAGCATCTACCATGTCTCAGCTACCACAAGGCACGTGTGTGACACATTTTTCCCTCTCTCCCTTCTGAGGTTCGACATTTCATCAGTGAGAACCGTGCAGGTCCCGCTCCCGATAAGATCAAAGCCAAACATCCGTAGCAGCTCCTCACGAACATAGGCATTGAGGTTTTCTCACACACTACCCGTCACATTACATCGATCCGGCTCAGGATGGACTATCGGGACAGTCAAAAAGGGTCGAAAATAAGAAATGGTCTCGCTTGGGCAAGTCGAAAATTAGGTGCGCCTGTCACAAAGTACGTTCAGCGAACATGCGTTCGGCGAAAGCCATGATAGATTAAATCCTACGGGATGCCAAATCAACACCAGGACGTCCACCAATGTTCACGTCCAACTTCTTCGTGAGATCTCCACACGAAGAAAGTTTACACTTTCTTCTTCCTCGAGCAAAGAAAACAAACTGGGCCGCTCTCTTAAGAGACAGAGGCGAAAGTTGAAGTTGCTGGCACACGCTCGAGCAACTTGACGACCACCACACGACGAGTGGTACAGTTTGCTTGCCTGCGAATGGGTGAAAAGGCATGAAAATCAGACGACAAATGCTGTTTAATTTAATCAAATACCAATTATCAATTAAACACACGCAACTATTACCTGCAATCATTAATGGTCCAGTACGATCCCTTTCCTTTTTCTCCACTCTTCCTGGGTATCCGTTTGAAGAGCTGATTGCAGGATAAATTGTGCCGAATCGAATTCTGAAACAGCCTGAACTTCGAAAATGGTGCCACTGCCTTGAGTGAAGTAGAATGCAAAAAAGGGAACGCACGGCATGTATCAAAGGACTGAGCGATCTCAAGCTCTGTTATACAGTCAACTAGTATGTATATGTGGGCAGCCGTAGCAACGTACAGGGTGCGCATTAATTATGGGCCTCAAATAATCGAAGTGCCACAGTAACACAAACAATTCAAAACGGGGAAAAACACCTCGTATGAAGGTCCTTAACAATCAAAAATTACAATCCTCATTCAGAGTGCCCTTCTCTTGCGCGTATGCAGCTTCTCAGACGTGTCATGAAGGCGTCGCAGGTACCACGCAGATAGTCCTCGTTTCCGGTGACGAGAACATTTTCATAGTAGAACCTATTGCGGATACACAAAAGAACTGGATCCTCGCAGCAGATAAGAAGCAGGTCATTTATAGAGGAAAAATCGTAGGGAAAACTGCACTTCCGGGCTCTGTTATGGTTTGGGGGTGATAACCTCAGATGGTAAGACGCCACTGGTGTTCGTCGATGCTGGAGTGAAGATCGATGAAGAAATATACTTGAAATCGGTCCTGAAGAAAGTTTTGAAGCCATGGTCCATCTCTCGCTTCGAAGACAAGCCATGGTGCTTTCAGCAAGACTCGGCTCCTGCCCACAAGTCGAGTGTCCACCAGCAGTGGTGTCTGCCCGAGCTTCCAGATTTTGTCACCTCCGAATAATGGCCATCAAATTCACCAGATCTGAATCCACTTGACCTTTCTGTCTGGTCAGTTTTACAGCGCAGCATCTCAGCTACAAGATACAACAACTTGGATTCGCTCAAAGCTACACTCACGAAAGCATGCAATGATCTCGATGAGGACTATATGTGTGCCACCTGCGACGTCTTCGTGACTCGACCGAGAAGCTACGCACGCATAAGAGCGCACTTTGAATGAAGATTGTAATTTTTGATTGCAAAGGACCTTAATAAAGATTGCGAAGTGTTTCCCTCCGTTTTGAATTGTCTGTGTTACTGTGGCACTTCAATTATTTGAGGCCCATAATTAATGAGCACCCCATACATACGCATGCCACGTAGCTCAGAGAAGAACACTTCTATATAAACACGTGGACAACAGCCTGAGTTGCATGTTGATCGAACTGCTTCCGGAACTCCAGCCAGTTTCTTAAACTCAAGTCATCGGAAAAGCATGTTTCCTGCAGGCTACATGTACCGAATACGGTTCTGGAAATCAGAAACCACATTTGCTGTAGATTTTTTTAAAAGCAGAATGTGTATACAACCGTCACCCTCCATTCAAAGCAAACAGGACTAAAGGCATAGATGAGGGCGCTAATCGGCTACCTTTTAGCATGCGCCACGTATTCTACTTCTACGGCACATCATTGGGGAAATTTTAATGCATATTGGGCCCACAGACTCATTTCCGATGGCTAGCCGCTGAGCAAGTTTGTGTTTTATCTTTCGCAGACAAATGCGGCACCAATTCACCGACCCAATAGGGATGGCGCTTTGTTGGCCTGGACAAGAAGTCGGAACCAAGAACCTGAACTCAGGTGCACGCGACAGCTGGCGCCTCTTCCGAGTGTGCTACCACGCGTAGTACAATGATGAGTATCCGCGTCTAATAGAAACAGGATTAGCACAGGAAGAACTGAAGGATGACGGTAAATTGCTCACATATTGGTACTACTTAGAGCACTGTCGTGATTTATTTATTTATTTATTTAAATGCACCAAAAGTGCGCTTGAACACAACAGACAAAAAAATAAAAAACGCAGTAACCATAAAAAATATCATGTGCGGCGTTAGTAACAATAACATAAACAAAGCCAGATGGGGGACATCACTATGTATACTTTAAGATAGGAAGTCTATGTTTCCTAAGCATTTGGAGTTTCAGTTCAAAGTACTAGAGCAAATTTTTTTTTAATTATGACGAAATACAGTATAATTATGTCGAAATAGTTAAAGAAAATATTTAGGCAGAAGTTTATCATAAGCGTCAGGAGTGAGAAGCCAGAAGTTCAGTATAGCTGATTCTTTAGAAAGGTTGGAAAAACATGCCAATATTGGCACTAAAATTTTCGCCCTCAGCCTCGGAAAGCTTATCGCTTCTTCATGACACAGAGAGTTGTTGCCGTTTTCTGTTTCCACTCTGATTCGCACGCCTATCGTTGCTCACATTTTCAAACAGTGAACGAATAGAATAAAAATTTAAAATAAGAAAAACGAATAAATCGAATAATAATAGAAACTTATTGAAAATTTTAGGTTTAAAAACTGCGCCTGATCAACGAAAGGTCCGCCATGATTTAGAGGATGGAGGTCGTAAAATATACTTCAAGTAAAGTGTCAACTAAACGAACCTTCCACGGTCCTTTCGAGCTCCTGTAATAGGCATAGCGTCTGGCTGCGTACTCGTAGATCTCGGAGAGAGTGATCTTCTCCACTCGGCGTTCCGTCATCGCATCCATGATCAGCTGGGCGTAGCTCAGCGGTGGCTTCATGTTCGTCGCATGGTAGTCGATCTGACCGAACTACAATTGGCCGGCTTATAGGCAAGGAGAAAACTCGGAACAGAATCCGGGCAGACCGGCGAGAACGACCTTGATCATAACGAAATAGGTAGCATACCGAGTCGACAACATGCTGAATCTGCTGGCAAGACCGTCGTTGCTTCTTCCTTGAGAAGCCTGTCGATTTCTATAAATTAAGCACAGTTACAGCTATGTGTGGAGCAGTCAGGGAACGTATTCTCCTTCGAAAATCAAGGAAAGGGACAGAGAACTTCAGTGCTAACAAGGAACGCCTGTGAACTTCCCAACGATTTTCAGCGAGACCTAAATGGTCTTGTGGAGCATTTGGCAAAAAGCACATGTGTGAAGTTGACTTTACTCTGGGCCAGTGGGGCTAAAAATGCAAAGGCGTTTCGTCTAGTAACTCATAGGCAAGAGATCGGGGCTACGTTTCCTCCCCATGCAACTAGTGCCGGTTATTTCACCAGGCTCACTCTAAACCAAACTAGTGTAAGCTTTTCAATTTTGACCCAAATGTAGGCCGGAATACCTTTAGCAGACTGGTTAACTCTGTGGTCTCCATTCTTCTTGAGCCAGCTTCAAGTCGGGACGGGTTCACTACGCGACAATTTTTGTTGGACCACCCAGTGGCCCGCAGCAAAAGCGAACTTCACCCCTGTGCTCCTTGTTAGATGTCCTACAAGACCAGACCAGGTCTTGCTGAGAATCGTAGAGGTAATTTCTGAGACGACTTTCGTAAGGCTCAACCGGGAGGAGATTTGCAAAAAGCCGCACAAAGCGACATCTTTGAAGGAAAAAATAACAGCACATCACCAGTCGAAATGTAACACTCTGATTAATTATTATTGGTTTATTACTTTTCATGAGTCCTCTTTTGTCGCAAAGACACAAATACGTATTATTTACGTGCTTCATTTGCGAGGACTTCGGCGTCCCTGTCCTAATTCCTTGATTAAAATATCAATAAAAATATTATGCACTTCTTCAAACAACATTCTATGGATTAGCGACGAACATTTCTGCTTGCTCTCAAGACTTAAATTTCTCTTCCTACACTTGCTACCATGTTCTTTGAATGACATGCTGAAAAACCACCGCCAAGTCTTTCATACAGAAGACCGGAGTCTTAGAGGCAGGCCACAAATGGACTGCAGAATTTGATGAGGATCAGATGAAGAAGACCAGGGGATGAACTCAAAATGGAGTGTGGACGCTGAACAAAAATTGAGTCTGAAAACGCATGCAAAGCGCACACATTTAGTTGCTGGTAGATTGTAGGAGTGAAAAACTCCATAAATCGGATCGTCGTTATTTGGCTCACGAGCGAAAAAGAGCGCAAACTACAAAGGGAAATCCGCCCTAATTTCATGCAACACAGGGAGCCATTTCTGCAATTAATACCACAAGAATTATGACCTTTACGACTATAGAAAGAGCCTGCCGAAGTAGGTGGAGCTTCGTAGTCGGTTTGGAAAGACAAACTCGCACTTCAAAATACTAATGACCACTTTGGAATCACAATTATTCGTTAGCACACCCTAAAACAGTGAGAAACAATCTTCTAGCGTTATACAACTGAGCTTGTCCGTCACCAAAGATTAGATCATATTCAGGAGCTGTAACGATGCCAGCCGGTTGCTTCTCTGAGGCGTAATATAGGCGACTATCAATGAACTGATATCTAGGGCGATGTATTTTTTCAGTCGCCTATGTTTTGGTATGCACAAGAATGCAACCATTTGAACACCTTTGGAGATGTATTCGTCAAGACAATGACAGCCAAGGTCCTACTGAGCGTTATGGTAAAAATATCTGAAGAGTACATATGTAGGTGTGAGCGGCCAAATCAGAACCTATGAACATGTATCATTTTCACGTCGAATTGGACACTCTTCAAACCAAATTCGAACCTTTTCAAACTAAATTAGGCACTTTTAAAATCAAATTGGACCTTTTTCACATCAAATTGGACACTCTTCTAAGCTAGCCTGTTAGTTTTGAAATCAAAGCAAACTCTTCCAAATCGAAATGACCTTTAGGCAGGTTAAATTGCTGACTCACTAAGATAATTAGAATGTTTTGTTCAAGAATAATTTGGTAGAACTTTCATTGAATAGTTCACCTGCCCAAAGATGTGTAACAGAAATTTTGCTATCAATCCAATAAAAACCACGGATTTTCGGACAGAGCAAATTTTTCTCGGTCGACAATCTCGGTTTTGACAACAAAAAATAACCGCCTTCCTGCTTCTCAAAATAAGCTTCAAACCATTCTTTTTTCTCGAAAGTAAAATTTTTATAAAATTTCTAACAATGCGTTCACATAGACACTCGGGTAGACAATTAAAACTTCAAAGGAACTTATACTAAAATTTTCCTTGAACAAAAAAATGATGCAAAAAAGGTAATGCTGATCGAAAATTTTCTTTTTTCTTCTCCTTATCTACTGGAGAACCGATAACAATTGTAGTGTTTTTATTCTCAGGTCTTTTTTATTGCACAAATAAATAAAGAAAAGTCGAGAATCTGGCAAATACGATATACATTAAGTGCCGCATCACTTGTCGAAATAGAAGGGAACATAATTTAGCAGCGAACGACTTCTATGAGCAAACACGAGAACCCCGATTCTACAGCGCCGCTTTAATGGAGAGTTGACACTTCAATAAGTACGGCGACTGCGAATTCGGCGCGGAATCCTTCCACTGTCTCGTCCACTACTAAACACTCTCTCAACAAGTGTGATCCTGAGCTAATCGGAGTGGAATCGATGTATGGATGCGACAAAGAAGTCACCTTTTCCGACACCAGAACTCCAGGCCGGAAGATTTCGCCAAAATTTTATTGGGAATGCTATACATGATCGAACATAGTCGTCTTTCGACTAAGGCATTTCGGAGTGAATGCTGCTCGGAGTAAGCCTGAATCTGAGTCTAACTTCCGACGAACCTAGCGCTAGCAAATGGCATCTTTCGATGGGTAACAAGCTAACGGCCTAACATAAAATGATAACTCAAAGTTGAAAACTCGGCTGTAAAGATAGCGTGTGTCCCACATCAAACACGAACAGTCGCCTCTCCTTCTCCAGTAGAGAAAGGTGTTCGGTAAAAAAATGAACGCTTCTTCTTTTTTTTACTAACGACTAAGGAAATAAGTCTTCACAGGTTCTACTTCCCAGAAGTATTCACTTTCACAAAGATCTACGCCAGAGGCGCAAGTGCATTTAGCAAGAAAAATGCAAAAAAGAAAATTTTAGCTCTGCGATCTTGGTCGGAGGATACTGTAGATTCTAGGGCTTCGTATGTTTTCAGTCCTGTTTCTTCATCTACCTGCCCACATGTAGTATTTCTTAGCGAAGCTCACCGAAAACGTTCGAAATCAAACCCTAACTTCTTGCTCACACTTTTACCACTATATAGTGAACCAAAAATTATGATTGCAAAATAAACAAAAAGTCATCGAAAACATGACATATGATAGGCAATCATCCCCATAGTATGACGACGGCAAACAGAAGTTCCCCTTCACTAACTTTTTTTTTGGAGAAAATTCTGGTCTGAAACTAGCTCCCATTTCACAACAACAGCATCGTCTAGAAAAAAGTGAATGAGAACCTTTTTCGGCGTGAGCAGCGTAGGTGAGCCAGGAGATGCCGCTATATTGAGAAACCAGTTCAGGTCCGGAAGCCGATCCGAGTAGAGCCCCACCATCGTCCTCTCCACTCCTGACTGGTCTCCACTGAAAACTTATGATGTGGAAAATAACGAACAGTAGGCAAAGCGAGGAACTGAGAAGCGTAACAAGAATGCGAGAACCACTGACAGAGCATTAACTATTCGGAATCTCCAAACGCTCCGGTCTCGCCATCAGAAGTAGACGAACAAGTAGTAGGGGTATGAGGGCTATGCTCCAGCAAATGTTGTCAAGGATCAATGATTCTAAGAAGTAAAGGAGAAAGTAGAGGAGAGTAGAGGACAAGGACAAGTAGCCGGAGAACAAGAGATGGACGATCGAATTCCACCCGGAAAGATAAGGGTTTAAAAAAATCGACTGCGCTTCAGTAACCTAGAATGTCTAATAAGGCACATTGTATGTTCTATAGATGTCAAATATAGCATGTCGATAAATGGTGTTTTTACAGCTGCTCGAGCTCCGAGCTTCAGACTTGGGTGCTCGAAATAACGCAAATTCGCCTCTTTTCCCAAACTCTTTTTTGCTCAAAGCTGTGAGCAGCTAAAATCCTCATTAACACCAAAAATTTATGATCTGCTTCGAAAGAAAATGTAACCCCAACGGGGCCTTCATGAGGCACATATGAAAGGGGATAGGCGTCATGAACTCGGAAAAGTTCTATAGAGAAATGACCGCCAAAGAAGTGCACATACACTTCATAAGATTTGTTTCAAAGCTGTGTGACATGGGCATCCGGTTTCCAAGTGAACTATGTAAAAACTCTTTTATGAACAGTGAAGTATTTCAATTTTCAAAGTTCTCCAAGAAATCAGGACCTCAGGTTCCCAAAATTATTCAGGTGAGACTTATTAAAGATGTCCCCCAATAGCTGTTTGCCAATTTTTCTTCAGCTGACCATTAACATAAAACTCTGACTGTACAGTGTAAGCAATTTAATAATAGGAAAATGCTAAAGCGACATAATCTTTGTTAATTAATTCAAGGTTTGAACTTCATGTGTGATGTACACGAAAAAAACATGAAGCAGAGCAAGGAACGAAAGGCCCAATACACATTTGAAGACAAAGTGTCTACAACAGATCTTTCTGAACAGGAAACACTTAAAGCGCAGTAAAATGCACGAAAAAATACTGGAAAATTGATAGTCCTCTTCGGCATCCATTTCTTAGGATAGTCGTCCGCATTTATTACCACCATTTATTATAAAAACGGTGTCGAATCCAGCTACCGTTTTCCATAGCATTGGTGCCCATTGTGACCAAGCAGTGTCAGGAGTATCAGGATGTTTCCTTTTTTCAAGACTCTGAAAAAGGCGAAAGCTCTGAAACGTGAGCTGTACTAGATTAGAGATTAGAGCGTTTTATCAATCTCGGTCAACCGCTCTAAGAAACCCCCGTAATTAGTCTGAATTTAACATGCCAAGAGTCACCAAAGGCT
This sequence comes from Heligmosomoides polygyrus bakeri, assembly GCA_947359475.1. Classification (NCBI taxonomy): domain Eukaryota; kingdom Metazoa; phylum Nematoda; class Chromadorea; order Rhabditida; family Heligmosomidae; genus Heligmosomoides; species Heligmosomoides polygyrus. The sequence goes on along the minus strand of OX375870.1, from coordinate 588,886 downwards.
GAATTGGACAGACAGTAAGAAATAAAAATAAACAAAAGACATTAACACAACGCATAATGACAGCTTTCATGTCCTCCATAACGTAACCCTCCATAAAGCAGCTGTGAGCGAGAAGATGACAGTAACTGTGCGACGGAAGGACCCCAACATACAACTTTCCAACTGCACTCGCAAGGATTGTCCTCCAAAAAAATCCCTCACTGAAAACTGAAAAAACTCTCTCTGGGAGGTCGTTACGCGAAGAAGAGAACAGAATGGAGAAGATAGGCGCTATTCTACACCTTAACGGGACGTGTCATGCGTTCTACTTCTATCAGATATCGAGGAGAAAATCTGAGCACCAATTTGGCCCTACATTGGACTTTACGGCTGATGCTTAAGTCAGTATTTTGCCGTTTCAAAACAAGCCTAGTACCAATTAACCGATTCCAGAGGCCTTAAACGCTTTGATGGCTTGGCCGGGAACCAAACTAAGAGTCTCAGCCATCGCCTCCTCCGAATGTGCTTCTGCGCCCCTTCGTCAAACAGGAGAACTAGACAAATCGCCGACAGAACCTGAATGCGGGTAGTAGACCACCAGTATGCCACATGAAGCACTGCTCAGTAAGCTTTTTCAACTCTTATCCACTGCAAATCTGGCCAGGAACGCTCTGATCAGTTGGCCATAGGTCCGCTTCTCATAAAGATAAAGATACTTATAGGTTTCCGGGAACGCGTGGGACAGCCTTCCACCCTGAGCGGATGCACATTGGCTCAAAAGGTACACACTTGCAGGTAGCTTAAAACTTCACTCGTGGAACGCTCGGCTGAAAGGCGATGAAGAATTAGCCGAATAAGGGAGATACCCTTGTCGGGGAAGAGCATCCATCGACGGTTAGTTATCTACATAATTGTTTCTCAAAACTGCAAGAAAAGCGAATCGAAGGCAATGCCCTGTATCGTAAACAAGGGCTAATGTCATGACAATTTCTAGCCGAGGACGGGCAATCGCAGCAAGTGACCGGGGTTCGTCCTCTCTCCCTTTCAGAATACCTAGAGAATTTATCCCAAAACGTTAAAAATATAACAAAACACTTAGTGAATACATATACAAAGCTTGTAGAGAGGCATTTCAGAGGCGGATAAATGCTTACCTTCCTATGAGTGGGGAAATTTGTCAGAGTTTTTCAAATATTCGACTGATCTTACAACGGTATGAAACTTATGTCTGAGCGGGTCGTTAAATGGAAGGAGTAAGGTGTTCCTGGAACAATGGAATCGGCGCCTCACGAGTTCTGGGGTCTCTTGTACGCCGCGATGCATCTGCCGGCAAGCGGATCCGAGCGCAACGTATAGTGGCGTTGCTTCATGAGGGGGAGGTCGGGGTTCGGTTACCCTGCACCGATGTAATTTTGCATTTCAACTTACTTTAGATTTGGAGGATTCCGACGTCAACACCATTTTCAGAGGTTTTTTGCAAATTGCAAATGCATGAAGCTGCACTGGTCACAATACGGACAGCGAATGAAAGCTACAGGCTCCTCACAGTTTGTTTCCCTACATGGACCAATGACCTCGGGATAAACCATCCTGCTCGGATTTTCAAAAGAAATCAGGATGTGACGTTAGAGGTGGTTGAAATGTGAAATGAGGTCTGTGGATTCCGCAAATTGACCTAAACGGCCGTCGATAAACTCTTTCCCTCATCTTTACCACGTGCTAACTGGTTATACGACGGTACATCCTGGTCTCTTTGAAAACTCGTTGCAGGATGGTTTTTCCCGATGTCATTGGTCCATGTAGGGAAGCAAACTGTGAGGATCCTATGGCTTTTATACGCTTACGCTATCCGTATGCACCGCACCCAGTGCTCCTGTTCCATGCACATTGATACCTGCGTATCACTGGTGTTGATGTTTGATGTGTTGGTCATTATGTTAAATATCTTTCTCATTGCCTTTTGGTTAAAAAACTGAGCAGTAATAAACAAGTCGCAAGAAACTTACTCTCCAGAGCTGGAAAATGCGCAGAAAACGTCTGAAAATGATATAGAGTCAGGATCAGGGATGAGCGGATTAACCGTTATCCGTTATCCGGTTTCCGGTGGGTTTTGGCCTATCCGTTTTGTTGTTCATTATCCGGGGATTTTTCGCAGGATAATGAACAACAAAATGTGGCAAGCTTTGATTAACTTAGTTGAATATAAGGACAATTTTGAAAAAATCATTTTGTGTTTTTTTATTCACTGGCAGTCGAGATAGGCTTGCAATGCCAGGTCGGTGCCTTCTCAGAGTTCTCAATGCCATAATTAGACTAGACTATCTAGTTTCTCATAGTGCGTATTGAAATGCTGAACACTGCCTTGCTCATTTCTATTTGTGGGGTTTTCACCAAAATTCCCTCTAGCATAATGTACGATCTGGAAAAAACCAGTCGATCGGTGGAGAAAAGGACAAACGTCCATACGATACGCCAGATACTCTACATCTACACGACCTTTTAGCGCTTTTTGAAACTATGTGTGGCGCTAGCAGCAAATTACAATTTACCATTTCTCAAGCAATAGAGAGAGTTTTATTCGATCTGACAAGAATTGTTGTTAAATTTAATTGTGGAGTGAACAAAAAGCGACCCTTTTTAACGACTGCCCCACCCAAGCCCAGAAATTCCCATGGAATCTATCCATAATGACTTCACTGCAGCTGAAAAACATGAATAAAGGATATAAGGAGAAGGTAGTGTCGAATGCGACACGCATTCTACTCTTATGTGATATGCTTGAAACACTTTGAATGCGTATTTGGCCAATACAATGACTTGCGGTGGTCAGCCAATGGACAATTCAGTGCATTATCCTGCCTGGACAAGCCTGTTACCAATACATCGAGCCCGAAAGGATGGAAGGCTTGGTTGACCTGGAGTGAAAATCCGAACGAAGAACATGAGTCGGAGAGCATACGACAGGCGGCACTTCCGACTGCACTACCACGTGCCTTGAAGAAAAACACCAATAGGAATCTCCAACTTCTCTCTTCTTCAAACCTCGGCATTGTAAGTTGTTGGTCAGTTAAGCTTTTTGTGCTAACACGAGGTATTAGGTTTATCTTTAATCAGCAGGGCCTGACGTTTTGACTTCTCGTCGTCTTCAGAGGCCTGAAGGTGGTGCATAAGTTTTCATTTGCGCTTTACCCCACCAAGCGCCTGGGGGGGGGGGGGGTAGAGCGCAAATGAAAACTTATGCACCACGTTCAGGCCTCTGAAGACGACAAGAAGTCGAAACGTCAGGCCCTGCTGAATAAAGATCTACCTAAAACCTCGTGTTAACACAAAAAGCTTAACTGACCAACAACCAATAGGAATGTATAAGTGGCTTATTTGACATGTGACATGGACATTGTTACAATTACCGACCTGCCATTGGAGAAAGAATGGTTTAAAAGTAGTTTTAATTTTTGTTGTTTGTTCGTTATCCGTTTTTCCGTTATCCGGTGATTCTTAGGCAAAATTGTCTAAAAATCACCGGATAACGGAAAAACGAACGTTATCCATTAACCGGGTTTCAAACTTTTATTATCCGCTCATCCCTGGTCAGGATCCCTCAAATCTCAACCAATCAGTTAAAATGCATGAATGGAGCAGCGTAGAAGAATCGAACCCCCGGCCTCCCTCGCATGAAGCAACGTCACTATCCACTGCGATCGGAACCGATTGCCCGCAGGGGCATCGCGGACGTAGAAGAGACCTCAGCACTCGTGAGGCGCCGATCCTATTGTACCTTCAAGGAACCCTACTCCTTGGCTTTGACAACTTGGCAAAAAAGAAACCATTTTTATAATAATCGAAGGGTGGGGATTTTTCCTATACGACACGCTCTCCCCGTTCAGGTATACGCTTCAGATCATCCCCTTGTTATTTCGTGTCCATCATGTTTCCTTCTTGTGACTACTTTTCTTGTTGAAGTTTAGTACCCTTCACATACTGCTTGTTTTGCGTGAATTTCACGTACAAGTAACTAAACACGTACATGCATCATAACCATAGAAGGACATCTAAGCTTTGTTGTCGTTACACTAAGGTTGTCAGTTACGGAAAGATGCAGAGTGAACCTCTTGCGACTTGCATGAGCAAAAAAAGAATCTACAGAGGAACCACGTTCTATTTAGGTGAAAATACGACACAAATTGCATTCCGATTATTTCGTATATTATTAAGTTGGCAACTAATTTCGTGGACTCTCAAGCGCCTTCAACAAAAGTGTTCATAAACAAATAACAAATAACAGTTTTCAACCAAAGTAAGGTCTGTTGGAACGCGGGACTGCTTCCCATTTATCAGCTACCTGGCCCGTCCCACAGCTGTAGAATTCTTGGGCTTTTGAAGCCAAGAATCCTTGGAGGCGCATTTTGACCCCGTCCACATTAATAAATCGTCCTCCAACCAAGAAGTGCTGCAGCGAGCTATGAAGGTGCTAGTCATTTGGCGCACAGCCTGCGCTGTAAGGTGGGTGAGTTAGAAGCTCCCAGCTAAGGTCTTCGATTTTTTGAAGCTCCCGATTCGTGACGTGTGATGTGGCGTTATCTTGCTGATAGATAATTCCGCTCCTGAAAATGTGTCTGAACCGAATCAAGCGGAGTTCAGCCTGCGCGCGCCCAGGTTGAGAAGAGTAGATTTCAGCATTAATGCTGGAACCGTTCTTGACGAGCTAGCAGAAGTTAATAGCTTCTTGACACCACCAAACGGAGGGAACGTAGCGAACCGGACGCCTCAAAAAATAGAAGACCTTGAATGGGAGCGTCAAACTTATCCACCTTACAGCCCAGACCTTGCGCCGAGTGACTGCCACATTTTTAGTTCGGTGTAGTACTTCTTGGTTGGAAGACGATTTAATAATGTGGACCAGGTCAAAATGCACCTCCAAAGATTCTTGGCATTAAAAGCACAATAATTCTGTGGCCGTGGGATAGAGCAGCTACCTGATATATGGGAAGCACTTCTGCGTTCCGAGGGATCTTATTTTAATTAAAGATTGTCATCAGTTATTTGTTAATAAGTACTTTTGCTGAAGATTCTTGAGAGTCCACGAAATTAGTTGCCAACCTAATATATATGGTGGGATTCAACAGTTGCTCTCGTTATTCTCGCAATTGTTGCACACCGCGTTAAATACGAATTGCCATCTTTTACCACACGTGATATAGATTAGTTATGCGACGGCCTTTCCCAGTTAGGATAGATGCATGAGAGCAAGACGAATACGAAACAGGCAGCAAACATAAGGAAGAATGTAAGTTATAGCGCTAACATAAAGTAGTGATGGCAAGAAGAGTATATCAGAAAGGCAGGAATTTGATGTTCAACTTAAGAGAAGAACAAGGCATTGATACAGGTCCGGAAATTAGATCGAGGGATGAATCGGTTAAGGCATCGTGGAGGAGGGGTGGCAGGTGCGTGTTCATGGGACGGGGCTAACCCGCTCTGCTCGCTCCGCACCGCTCGGCACCTCTCCGTCGCTCTCGACCGCTCCCTAGATGAGGCCTGTGAGGCTCGTTAATGTGCACCTGTCGGTGAGTCTCAGCAGCAGGCCACCTCCGCCCTTACGAGGACCTCGGTGTCCCCGGCGTGGACGGACGACGTTGCCGCCAGCCTCGCCGACACCCGTCTCCTCGCTCTCGCCCGCCGGCCGCACGCATACATGTGAAACCCTCCGCCGCATGGTCATTAGGTCAGCGACGATGAAATTAGTCATTACGAGTCTCGTCAAGCCGATAATACCCCCGTGATAGCACACCTTAAATGAGTACCCACTGCGAGTCGCTGGCGCGGTCGGCTGTTGGACACTGCACGCTGATTGTCGGCCTGACTGCAGGTACGACGACAACGACAACGACGACAATCAGCGTCCACATAGCCGGCCACTCACACGCATATTCGATTTACGGCGAGCTCAGTACGTACGTGAAAGCCGCGTAGAAACACGTGCTCGCTAGGGTGCTGCACAGCAGACATGAACGCGGAAAATGAGACAAAGCACTCCAGATTGTAGTTATCACGTCGGCGACGAACGGGCATAGGCTTGTCGAGTAGGCCACGTCTGGCTGGGCATGTCCGGTGAAAAAAGGAGTCAAGTGACATGATCACCCATTAACAGCCAAATGACAGAGCAGCGACATAGCATGACGGTGAGATAACAGCAAAGACGAGGAGCAACCTAACATTTTTCCGACTCAACAGAAGCCTACAGGACACGTTGAGATGGACTGCTCACCGGCCTAGTGAGTGCGACTGGATGGCCGACAGGATAGCGTCGCGGACTCTCAGGAGTAGGGGCAGGGGTTCGGGTCTCGTGTTGGGACTCATGTGTTGTTGGAGGCGGTGCTTCCGCGTTTGCCAGTATAGAACGCAATTTGATTACGGCAGCCTAATGTTGTCGATTTCTAATCCTGCTTTCGTTCAAGTTAAAGGCATTACATTTGGCACTTTGTGTTGGCGTCATGCTGAGTTGCGAACTGCTCTGCGAGTTTCATTATATGACAATCATATGTACTGTCTATGTAACGCAGTGTATCAAATAATAAGAAGAAAAACGACGGCGTCTTTAGTCAAGTTCTTTGCGGGAAGCGCCACTCATTCACTTCTACGGGATATCGTCAAGAACGGGATATCCCCTAAAACTAATACTCCTGCAGAATACGTTTTGCCCCGCGTCGGAACGCACCGACGGAAAACGAGGAAGCAGGAGCGCCGCTCTGATGTTTACGAAAGGCTGCTGGCGCCCCACACACGAAGAATAAAGCCCGGAGGGCATAAAACAACTTAATTGGACCACCACGAGCTGTAGAAATAAGGGAACTAATAACTAATTTGAGTGCGTATTTGGTCTATACAGCAGCGTGCGGTGTACAATTTGGAAGATGATCAATATTTTACGCAGTTTTATAGTATTATGGCCTAACATCCTGCACGAAAAGCAGAGGTTGCGGGTTCGAATAGCGGCTGGCGCAAGAGTTCGATCACAAAAAAGAAAAACACCCTTGCAGCGGGTGTTCATTCGAAGAGTATTCAGTGGATAGGAAAATTTCACATGAACGAAGGTGTGTCCACCTTTTCACAACGGATAATTGGTATTAACATTACTGCTGCCAAAACTGTTTATAGTAAGAAGTAACTAAACCTAAGAACTACAAGAAGCACCCTCAATATTAACTCACAGTCAAGCCTATTCAACGGAACCATATACTGAGTAAACGACCCGTCAGCAGATCACACTCGGAGCAGATGAATTGCTTTGGGATACGCCACCTATTCACAAAGTGCAAGTTTTGTTTGTGTGATCCGATTTTTCAGAACGAAAGATCGCTGTGAAATTTACTCGGCTGTAAACTGCCATTATGACAAAGACGCTAAGGAAACACAGTGACTAACTTCCCCCCAAAGATCCTCTACGAGACCTGTATGGTCTTGTAGGGCATCGGACGAGGATCACAAAACTATGTTTCGTTTTTGCTACGGGCCACTGGGTGGTCCGAAAATGGCAAAAAATGGTACCACTTCAGGGCGGGCTGATGAGGCAAAAGTGACGCCTGGAAGACGGCCCTGTCGTACTCAGAACTTGACCTACAAAAGGTTTGGAGCTTAAAGTTAGGTTATAGCAAAATGGTAATTTCCTGCGTTTCCTAGACGAAGCTGCAGTGTACATTCAAGTGATTCATTCGCAACGGTGTCGGCAGCGACTGGGTCGCCGAGTGGATAGCGAATCCGATTTGCGGAAGGCGGGTCGGGGGCTCGATTCCGGGGGTTCGATTTCTGCGTTTCTAGGTGGACTGTCAGTGTTTATGCAAATGAAGATTGACTTTGGCTTCGGTAGGGTACCCTCTTTGCGTCCTAACCTCGCTTTCAACCTGTTGTGTGGAGCGATATCGCGCGTTCATTAAATGATACTCGTCTCGCTGAGGAAGGCTCCAATAGATGCCATCCTCATATGATCTCTTTGGTGTGTTCTCATCTACTTTTGGAAGTGTTTCCCACTGTCACCTCATTCGTGAACACGATCGACAAGCGCTGATTTGACCCATCATCAAGACAAGCTCATTGCTCTTCGGATTTCTTTGCAGACTGCCTTTTATTCTTCTCGCAAATTTCACAATTCTACTAACTGTTACCAAGTTCAGCATATTTTATCCACCTCATGGTATTTATCTAGCTGTGTATTTTTTCCTGACCATTCTTCTACACACTTACAGGATACGGCTCGGGGCATTGCAGATAAGAGCACTTGTACTCACTCCCTAAACTATGGAGATCGAAAACGATTTTTCGTCCGAAATTCATCTCTAGCGTTATCTGGGATGCAGACCACCAAGCTGGCAACCATTTTCGGTGAAACGATGGATGGCGGAAGGTTATGATGGGTATGTGTAAGTAACGGGGTGTACGCAGAATTACCGGCACTGCTGCCTTTCACGACTCCAGAGGTCGAGGAAAGGATGAGGAAAAAATTTCGCCCAAACCTCGCCCACGATTGTTATTTAGGGTGCTGATCACGGATATGATACCTATTTTCAAATTTTCCGTCGATTACGGCAGGTTACGGTAGATCTGGGTGAGTAAAGGTGTCCACGTTAGTAGGATCGTTTTCTTCTCCAATGTATTCGGACTTATTTTCCAACCTTCATTCATTCATTTATTTTTCGATTATTCATTTATTTATTTCTTCGACTTCGACCTTCGATGGAAAGTAGTGCAAACAAAATGATAATTCAGAAAAAGAATGACAGATTCGCAGTGACAGCTTAAATAATTCCCATAGACGGAGTCTGGGCGAAATCGGCAGTCATGACTTCGTCACCCTTATTCACAACTAGCCAATAATACGGTACCCTTCCGCAGCCAAAATGTACTCTTCAGTTGCAAAAATGGGAACGGACGACAGAGTAAATCCCGTAACCTTCTACAGAAACGAGCCACCCCCCCCCCCCTAAGTCCGCATCGCATCCACTCGGCCATCCAGTCGCTACCGCCACCGTTGCAAATGAATTACTTGAACGTCGTACCCCCCCCCCCCCCAGCTTCGTCCAGGAAACGTCGTAAATTACCATATTACTATAATCAAACTTTAATTTGAGCTCCAGACGTCTTGTAGGTTAACTTCTGAGCAGGACAGGGCAATTCCAGGTGGCACTTTTGCCTTATCAGCCCGCTCTGAAGCGGTACCGTTTTTTGCCATTTTCGGACTATCCAGTGGCCCGTAGCAAAAACTAAGCACAGTTCTGTGATCCTCGTTCGATGCGTTGCAAGACCATATAGCTCTGGTTGAGAATCTTTGGGGGAAATTCATTGCTTCCCTTGGTAGTATAAGGCATTAAGTAGTAGTGAAAAAATAAGTGGCAAACCGTAAATTTCAACAAAATCCATGGCTACACTTCGCAATAGGCGGTTCGTTACGCTCAGCAGAAGTTCGGCGCTGTACTCAGGAAACTCGAGCGTTTCCCCTAAAACACCTCATTTTATTATCAGCTGTCGAAGAGATTGACTGATGCATCGACAAACCCATTTTGAAATGAGTGGACAGAAGCACAGACGGTTGCTACCGCAATTACCAAAACCTTGTACCTAGGGTAGCATCTCAGTCTTTTGGCTGCATCTCTTGGTTAGTGTCACGATGTAGTTGACTTGCCAGCAAATCCTTGCGACACGAAGAAAATGGGCTAGCACGTTAACCCTATTTCAGTCCAACGTATTTAGCAAGGAGATGGCGCAGTAAACAGAAGACGTGGATGTCGGGCACAGTAGGACAAGATCCGAGTTCGACTTGCAGACCGTCGGACCACGCTCGAGATTCTCCCAGTCTAGGTGTACCAGTAGCATGTTTGAGCAAATAAATAATGATTCGCTCATTATCCAGTCGCCAGAGGTCGTTATCGTGACCGAATACGTGAGCATTCACGTACACGTGGAAGACGTGATGCGTCCAAATGCGATTCACTGACTTAGACTTCCTCCTCCCGTCGCCTTACTGTTATGTAGATAAAAGCTGGCATTTAGATAGTTCCCACTGCGAACTAGAACAACGTCGAATAAAAGAAAACACGTCCATATGGGTGGCTCTTTGGGTGTGGTAGAATTTCTGATTTAGGCGAGCATGTCTAGAAACCTTGAAAAGACTATTAGTTCGAACAATGAATTATTTGGCCCAATGACCGTATAGATCTGTGCTTTCCTAGACACGTCCCCATAGTTTTCCCTCCACATGAGGAGGCATGACAGGTCCGCAATCATTTTCGACGCAACACTTTTCGCAGGCTCCAGTACTGTTTTCCCAGAAGACACGAAGAGTCACTCAACTGCGATTTCAGCTGTATGGACATACGCTGATTTGTGTATAACGGCTCAAAAACTAACAATTTCGAACATTTCACTGGACTGGAGAGCACGGTATTCACAAGGAAGAACAACGGTTAGAAGGACCAAGACCGAGCTGACCAAAAACGAACGACTAGGCATAGTCGCAGCATAGGAAAAGCATAGAAAATAAGAATTACTGATGATGTAAAGACACTGGCCTCCTCCACGTCCGTCGCTTACAAATCAAATCATCTGCTTGTTAAAGCCCTTCAGTGATTATGAGGAAACCTCTGAATCAGCCAGCGCTAGCAGACAGGAAATAAAAACATGCTCCCGTTTCGTTCAGTATATCACAAATCAAAGGAAAATGTCAAGTGCCTCGGCAGATGAACTCAACTGCAGTGCCTCGCTATTCCTACAGCTGCTACACTTCTGGACTAGAGCACTTATCGATCCGATCTACTAACTATAAATTGTTATTCGAAAAACACCTGTCGCATGTTGTTTCATAGAACCAGAATGCACTAATCCGTACGAAGGCCTTCCACAAACGCATAATATTGCATTCAAGAACTTTTGAAAACAGCAAGGACACGCGGCCAATGGACAGCTTCCAGCTTCTAGTGTTTCTGCTCAACCAGGCGTTAATCAACCTCCATGTGGGATGCCCCATACACTCTTCGCCTACGGGAGATATTGGTCGTAATTTTATACGTATTTTTTAATGTATTATGTAATTATTAACTGGGTCCGACTGAGCCAACATTAAAAGTACTATAATCCCCGTTTATGGTTCAACTGCCTAACCCCACCCCTCCCCCCCCCCCGCGACTCCTCGCCCACACTCGGCACTGTTTGGCAAGCTCTAGGTTTGTCCCTATCAGGAAGTGCTATCACCGGTTCTCACGCCACTCGTCCTCGCTTGGCAGGTGTCTTCGTTGAGTGTTGGCCCAAAGGCATCAATTTTGCTGAGACCCCTCTACGCCAGCTCTGCTTAAATACATAGCTGGCTCTTCCTAATCAGTGTGCGTAATTACAAGCCGCAGAGTTTACCTCTGCGACTACACTTCAGAGTCACGTCTTTCGTAATCACGATCTGTTTTGAATTTACAGGGTGCGCTTTAGTTATGGGTCCCAGCGCGAGTTCGCGGAATTGAACCGCGAGCGACTTCCTTGAAAATTTAATTGTTTAATTTTATTATTTTGTGTTTTGTTTATATTATGCTACCCGAAACTTTTATCTACATTATTCGCATTCTAGACTATGATTGAACCTCACCTGAAGCGCGCCGCGCCGGGCTTTGAGGAGCTTCGACGTACACCGGAAATGAAAGGACGAGGTAGAAAAGTTTCTGTTGCAACTCCTGACACCGTAAAAAGGTTTAAAAAGGCTGAGAAAAATCGCTTGCCGCTCAATGAGGAAGAGGGGGAAGGGGAAGGCATCAGCGCTGCCTCTGTGAGAAACACTGTCAGAGGGAATCTAGGATTTCACACTCACTGACAACAGATGCCAAGATGCAGGAAATTTTTCAAAAATTTTCACAATGGAACCTATTGTGAATCCACAAAACGATTCGATCCTCGCAGCAGGTAAGAAGCTGGCCATTTCTAGAGGAAAAGTCGACGGGAAAACTGCACATTCGAGCTCAGCATGGTTTGGGGTGTGATAGCTCAGATGGGAAGACGCCACTGGTGTTCGTTGATGCTGGAGTGAAGATCAGTAAGGAAATGTACTTGAAATCGATCCTGGAGAAAGTTCTGAAACCATGGCCCATTTCTCACTTCGGAGACAAGCCATGGTGCTTTCAGCAAGACTAGGCTCCTGCACACAAGTCGAGTGTCGTCCAGCAGTGGGGTCAACGCGAGCTTCCAGATTCCATCGCGCACGCCATCAAACTCACCAGATCTGAATCCTCTTGACTTTTCGGTCTGGTCAGTTTTAGAGGACAAGATTTCAACTACAAGATACAATAACTTGGATTCGCTCAAAGGCGCACTTGCATGTCAAGAAAAACATTTCTGGTAACAGAGGAACTGAAGCAGCTGCAAAAGATCCAAAAATGTGCAATGGTCATTTCAAACAGGGGGCTTCTCAATATCTGGACACCCCTGGAGAAGATGCATTGATCAGAAGTACGCTTATTTCCGGCAGTTTTGAAGGAAATGATCTAGTTATTCGGTCGGCGAAAATAAATCTCCACCACCCAATATCGAGACTACCCAATAAGCCTTCACCAGTCACTTCAGAATATGACAGCGGGCTAAAGCTGGTAAAGAGCTACTCAGAGCCCAATGAGAACCGCTCATGAGGATACAATTGCTCTCTGCAATATAACTGCACTTGATGGAGACAGGTGCGTGGTACATAGCGATTCCAGGTCTTTGGAGTCCCCGCCCAGGCCAGCCAAGCCTTCCATCCCACTGGCGTCGGTGAATTGGTACACCTGTCTCAGAAGGATAAAACACTGTTTACTTACTGTAACTTATTCATCGACTGAACACCATAAATCATTGTATGCGCCAAATTCGCATTCATATTACCCCACGATAACCAATACAAGTAGGATACGTAATGCACCCCGCAAAAGAATTTTCCTGCGCCAAACCTTATTAATTTTTATCCTTTACTAGAGGGGGAGGGAGCGTGGGGAGTGTGTACATTCGGATCCCTCTATTAGAACCCCGTCTTCAACCGGGTATTATAGAAATGCCACCTCAGGGGGATAAAGGATAAAGAACGACGTTAGTCAATCCCTTTGCGGGATACGCCACGCATCCTACTTTTCTATGGAATATTGGGAAGACAATTTGCACGCGCATTTGGCCTATATGGTGACTTGCTGTGGCCAGCAGATGGGCAAGTCAGTGTTTTGTCCTTTCCAGACAACTGTGGCACCAATTAACTGACCAGGAAGGGTTCGAAGCAGGGATGAGCGGATAATAAACTTTTGAAACCCGAATAACGGATAGTTTTGTCCAAAAAATGGCCGGGTAATGGAAAAACGGATCACGAACAAACAGCAAAATTTAAAACTTTTCTTCAAGGCCCGCGGTAGTGCAGTAGGAGAAGGCGTCGGCTGTCGCATGCTCTCCGATTTAATGTTCTCGTTTAGGATTTCCCGTCCAGGTCAACCAAGCCTTCCGTCCATTCGTTCTCGATGGGTTAGTACTAGGCTTATCCGGAAAGGATAATGCACTGACATATGCATTGGCTAACCACCGCAAGTCATTCTACATGCCAAATACCTAGGTGTCTCCCTATTTCTCCACGGGGGAATGGTAGAATATTCATCAAGCTGTGAAACCAACGCCGTTACTTCTCTCGGCTGGTGGAAGCGTCACCCTCAGAGCCTGGATAAGACCAGAAAAGTCAGAGGAATTGCTAATCCAATGATCATTCCAATTCTTGAATTTTCGTATTGATGGGAAAAGAAGATGAAAGAAGCGTTAGACAACGAAACTGTCCTTACGAAGATTAGGGAAAACCTGGTAAGCATCATCGCATAGAAATAGATGCTACTCATGCTCCCCATTCCCTGACATCTGTACACATCCAAGGGTGGCTTACCTGCTAAAAGATCGTGTATTTGTTGAATATCTGGTGCATCCTTAAAACGAAGTGATTCGTATGCACGTTAATCATTTCCTCCACTGACCGGCTGGTCTTTTCCACATGTGCTAAGTAGGAATTTTGGTGAAAACCTACAAAAAGAAATGAGCGAGGCAGTGTTCTGCATTTCAAAACGCGCTATGAGCATGTGGATAGCCTAACCACACCAGGGAAACCAAGAGAAGGCACCGACCTAAGCGTATCTTGACTATCAGTGAAAAAAGCAAAACGATTTCAACGAATTGTCTTTATATTTGACTAACCAATCATAAGGGTGCCAGACTCTGTTGTTCGTTATCCGGCCAAAAATCTCCGGATAACTAACAACAAAACGGATAGACCAAACCCGACGGAAACCGGATAACGAATAAAAGTTATCCCGCTCACCTCAAGTCTGTAGACTTGGTTGGCCTGGACAGGAATCACAAAATTATGAATTTATCGGGATACATGCAAGAGCCAGTGCTTTCTCCGACTGCACTACTCGCGCCCACATCAGATGGATGGATCAGCATTGGTTAATAAGATATCTCGAACGACTATAATGGCAACTCTACCCAGTTCCTGCTCAATGTTCCGAGACGGAATCGCCAAGTCGGTCAACAGCCAACCATCGAAGGATCCATCACTTCCGGGTTATATGTATGTGTTCCAGACTTAGCGCATTCAGATTTTCGGAGGTCCCGCTCACTCCACAATAATCTTCATGGACAGAACCTCATTGGCAAAACGAAACTTAAAATCAAATTCTCCCCTTGAGAAGCTGCCAGCTGAACTCTACAGGAACGGCATCAAGTTTTATTATAGAGCTTCACCAGAATAGGAATTATAGAGATGAGCCCTATATTACTGACTGCACATCATTAGCTTTGCTGGCATAATTACTGGGAATGGAAATTATCATACAAGGCCTGGCAGTGTTGGAGTAACTTACCGAACAGAAAGAAGTAATGAAGTAAAACGCACGACCAATTACAATCGTATATTTTTGGGAGGCAACGCACTAAGCTGAGCACGAGACCACGCAAGTGTTCGCCGCTCGTCAATTACCCTCATTACGGGGGTCAGACTCTATAGGTAGCGCGGGGCAGAAGCCATCAACAACGCCTCGGCGAGCACGGCCACGACTTGCAGGATTTCATGGCGGAATCAGTTCTGGGCGGCAGCTAAAGCGCTGTGTTATTAATTCACTCGCAAAACCGAGGGGCGGACGAGGCGTTTGGGAGCACCGAGAAAAACGAGAAGGGAATCTGATCTGACAGGCCTTTTGCAGCCCATTAGGTGGAACAGAACGTCGTCAGCTTCGGAAAGTCTGTGAAGTGACGTAGAACTAATGAGAGTAATGATATGGGCCCATTTGTGGGCATTGTCAATAACAGACACGTAAAGGCAAAACAGCATGCAGCCGAAGGACTGCTCGCAGCCTCATGTGTCTCATATGCTCAAATAGATGATCGTTGACACCTTTAAAGTCCACAGCTTGGAGCTCAGGAAAGCAATCAGGCACGATTCAGGTGGTCCTTTGCACCTCTGCGGGGCTCAGTGAGCATTCGTGCTCACATGAAAGCAAGAAGAAACGTAGCACGTCAGCAATCCATTAACACACCCAGAGAAGTGTTTCGCTAGAGCCATGGTAAAAAAAATTGGGTGCAATCCTAGTTGGTGGTGGCCACTCTTAAGCGATTTCATAAAAACTGAATGTGTTCAGTAATGAAGCATATTGAGCCTATCACTCCTTAGAAAACAACTGCACTAACGAAACCAGGATAAATGATACTAAGAACTTGAGAATATATATTTGCAAGCCTGGTCGGTATGTTTGCAATTGATTGGGACGTGAAGTAAATTGTCTAGTCAGTGTCCAAAACGTTGGTTGACGGTGTCTTGGCCCAATTTTATTTTATTTTACAGATGTTATCTGTTTTAGCCGCTTGAAATTGATCATCAAAAATATTATAAAAGGGTCCTCCCTTACTAGATTTGCACTGAGAATGACTCTTTTTAGGTTCCCCTCTCCTTACTTGCAACTGTGTCTAACCATGTTGGAGAATTGTGTTTATTTCTACACATTTTGTCACATTTTGTTTATTTCTACATTTCTACAAGTTGTTGCCCATCTACTATGTTTCGTTATATCAGAAAATCGTTTAAGATTGGCCACCACCAACTAGGATTGCACCAAAAATTGGATGCACAAATCTTGAATTTTTTTTCTCATTGCGTAGTTAATAGATGGGCGAAGGCAACATACAAGGTGAACCATAAGTCCGGCGACAAAACTAGGCGACCTGAGTCCTTTCTCAACTGTATAGAACCACATAACAACTGTTACACAACATACCCTTACAACGAAAGGTTCCTAACTCGTCGTGAGCATTTGCGATGCTCTTTTGACAGGATGTAGGACACTATCAGGGGAGTCCAGAACCATATTTATTTTTTGACGAACGCTTTTTCAAAGACTTGAAGAAGAGGTGTGAAGGCGTGTACGCAACAGTCATCAACCCCTCTGGCGCACAACGAGAATGCCTCGGTGGCGCAGGCTGTAGGGGTGCCGCCTCATAGAAGCACATCAACAGGTTTTTGAGTTCGCGTCCGCGTACTGCCGACATTTGTGCCCATATTAGTTTGTTGTTAGTACGCTTTCTCATGATCACAGGAGTCGATTGTAGGCGATCAATGCTAACAACAAACCGAGGCTGTCTATTTATGCCTTCATATGCGCTAGTTTTTCAACAATGTGTATCTGTACCATGTCATTTCTCTGGAAATAAAAGGTCTTATTACTCTTCCTTTTTAGTCAACAGCCAGACTACAAAACTATGAAACAAGTAAAACACAAGCGCGTGTCACACCAGCAGCATCTTACAAAAGTCAGTGGGGAACAGTCTTTTCCATTTTCGCTGAGGTCTTATTTTCATTATACTACCTTTGAAATCCGGTGCGAAGGTGGAAAGTAGTTGAGCGACAGCACGTTCAGGTAAGAACGACATTTTTAGTACGCTTATGTAAATACCAGACGTTCAACGGCCTGCCGGCTGCCAAACGTCTGGTTGGGCTTCGCCCGAAACCCGGAGAATAGAACACCCCGAACGTCTTCTTCTCCTCTTTAGACCTTCTCTCAATCATTACAGTAAAAAACTGGTTTTGCTATATAGAATGGTATAGCGGAATGGGGCAAAACAGGTCCTTCAGCCTCACTGGACCACCCTTAACTGATCCCTTATCACTGGTTCCCCTTTATTGTCAGCCTTTTCCGGTTCACCCTTCACTGGTTACCCGTCCCCCTACTACTGCTCCCACCTTCACTGGACCTCCCCTTACTGGTCCCCTCTTTGCTGGTCATCCTATCCTTCACCGATCCCCATCACTGGTCCCACCCTCACCCGTCCCCCTTTTATTCATCAACCCTTTTCCGGTCCCCCTTCACTGGACCCCTTCCCCCCCCCTCCCATTCACCGGTCCCCATTACTGGTACCTTCCTCACCGGTCCCCCTTCACCTGGTTCCCTCTTTCACTGGTTAACCTTCTATCGGTCCCCCTTCACTGGACCCCTCCCCCTCCTTCACCGGTCCACCCTTCACTGGACCACTCCTCCTCCCCCCCCCCCCTTCACCGGTCCCCATTACTGGTCCCTTCCTCACCGGTCCCATCTTCACTGGACCCCTCCCCCCTCATTCACCGGTCCTCCCCTTCACTGGACCCCTCTCCCCTCCTTCACCTGTTCCCCCTTCACTGGATCCCCCTCACCGGTCTCCATTGCTGGTCCCACCTTCACTGGTCCCTCCTTTATTGGTCAACCCTTTACCGGTCCCCCTTACTGGAACCCATCCTTCACCGGTCCCCCATTACTGGTCCCACCTTCACTGGTAACATGTCCTCTAAATCCAAAACCCTCGCGCGACATCGGTGACACCTCTTCTGAACCCGAACGCCTGTTGAACAACGTCGGTGACATGTGTTCTCAACCTGAACGTGCTTTGCGTGACATCGTTAACACGTTGTGAGAATCCGGAACCCTGGCGCGACATCGGCGACACGACGTCTGAATCAGGAAGGCCTTTCGCGACATCGGTGACACCTCTTCTAAATCCAGGCACCTGATGAACGACGTCGGTGACATGTCTTCTCAAGTCGGGCCTGCTTTGCGCGACATCAGTCACACGTCGTCTGAATCCGAACACCCCTTGCGCGACATCGGTGACACCTCTTCTCAACCTTAACGTTCTTTGCGCTTGGTGACATGTCGTCTGAACATGGACGCCTGTCCACAACTACAACAGTTGACAACTGGTGACAACTACAACCCCTTCCCCCCCCCTTCCCTATACTTCCTCCCAACACACTCCTTCAGCACTTCTGTGCAAACAAACACACCCACAAACACACGCACTCACCCACAGACAAACGACCGTTCTCGTTTATATATAGTAGGATATGGCCAAGGTTCATAATATTCAACCGTAAGGTATGCGAAATTATGTGCAGTTACGGTATCATTGGTGGTATGGTATAACATGGCAGTGGTGCAGATAAACGCAGATAAGCATCATTAAAAAACTAGCACATATCAAGGCGCAAATAGACAACCTTGGTTTGTTGTAAGTGTTGACGGTCTCAAATTGACTTCCCTGATAATGGAAAAGCGTAATAACAACAAATTAATATGTGCAAAAACATTGGCACTACGCAGACTCGAACTCAAAAGCTCGCAGGGGTGCTTGTATGAGGCGCCACTCCTACCGACTGCACCACCGAGACACATCGCGTCGGATATCATCGGGGTTGATGAGTGTTCCGCACACATTTTTACACCTCTTCTTCAGGTCTTTAAAAAAGCGTTCAGCAAAATCTGGCTGTGGTTCTGGACTCCGCTCACAGGGTCCTACATCCTGTCAAAATAGCATCGCAAAAGCCCCCCATGGATTGAACTTTTCGTTGTTTGGGCTATAGTCCTTGCCACTACGGTTGTAACTACTCTTATTTGAAAGTGGTGGGCTCTGACGTCAAACTTCTCTGGCTCCCTGTGGCCAGTGATGGAGCGCTCCCATGCCGACGCGGTTACATTTCCAAAGATTGGATCAAATGCAATACTCAGCCGTGCGCGTAAATTTTTATTATGCAATGTGTAGTTTTAAAAAAAAGACTACAAGGAGAGTGCTACAAGTCTACAAATAAGGCGAAGATCAGTTATGAACAGGAGCGAGTAGAAAGAAAAATTTGATGGCTTCATTCGTAGCGCGTCGCTTAGGCTGGGTATTCAGCCCCACCCATTCATTTGATGAAAAATTTCCCGAAACTGAGCGATTTCAGAAACTTCAAAATAATAGTGCGCTTAATACTATCTCTGGGAAACCTGATGATATTCAGTCCGTTCATTTGCCAAACATCGTACCTGCAAAGGACTAGCTGTAAAATCCTTGCATCTTTAGACTTTTGGTCTTCCTTCATTCAACACCACGATGCCTCCATGTGATGGCGGAGACCCGGAAATCTCGTCCTCGGCGCGCCCCTTGCTCCGCCTCTTTCTGAGTGTAGGGAACGGCTCTCCGCCAATTACTACCACTTTAAGCTCACTTTTTGATGTTTTTTGTGGCTGCTGAAAACACACCTGTTTCAAACCCTGCAACCTCTTCAAGGCCAAAAAACATTGAGTAATCACCGAGCAAATTAGATTTTATGGTTCAGAATACACAGCACATAGCACAACACGATAAAAGATGGTGAGTCAAGATAGGAAGCCCAGTTAGTTTCATAGGCCGCTGACGCACGTTCACCCGTCTATCTCCTAAAAACAGTCAATACAGTTTGATTTCTGCTCTCCGCCTACGTTCTCCAACACAGCTGTTGGGCACGAATGCGTCCCATGCTAAATATGCCCATGATCACGCCTCTTGCACTCAATGTTTGGTGAAGATTGCCCCGCTTCGAGGTGGGTGTGGGCTATACTTATGCTCTCCCAAAAATTTCGAATATTCGAATGGTTTCGAATACCGAAAATTTTCGAGCATTCGAAATCGAATATATTCGAAAAACGCGATTTTTCTGAACATTCGAATTCGAATACATTCGAAAAACGCGATTTTTTGAATATTCGAATTCGAATACATTCGAAAAACGCGATTTTTTGAACATTCGAATTCGAATACATTCGAAAAACGCGATTTTTCGAATATTCGAATTCGAATATTCGATTCGAATATTCGAATTCGAATGAAAAATCAGGCTGTATTATAGACATGATAGAAGGCAACACAGAAGAGAAAAGGGAAGCAATACATAACGGATCCCTTCCTAGTTAAGCGCGAGGTTTTTATCGACAGGCATCTCATAAACCACCATGTGAGTCGTAAAAATGAGATAGAGAACTTACACGTAGAACGATCAAAGGGCTTATGGAAGCGTCTAATTTCCTTGCTTACTGGAATACGAATTTTTCTCAAAGGAATACTAGTGTTTTGTTAATTGCTGCTTATGAGGAACAAACGAAAGGTTTAGAACACATTTGAAGGGAACATTATCTGGTTGAGCCACGGTAAGCTTCTAGGTCACTTTAAAACAATCCTTTTTGAAATTGGTGGCAGACTGACTGTTAAAGAACTTTCATGAAACAATGCTTTTGCCTAGCGGCAGCTAATGAAGGACCGACGACAAAGTACTACATGTAAAACTGTAGCAAGTCTGTCCTGCTCATCTACAAATGTGAAATATCACACTTCGATTTTGCGGCCACAAAATGTATTAAGTAGCTAGGAATAGGCTATCCATGAGGGCCAGTCTCATTTCGTTCTGGTGATTCACCCAAGTAAGTGGTATGAATAAATATTTCTTATTTGCGATGAACTTGTGAATGTAATTACTCTCCGCCAACATATTGATAAACTACGGTAAACTTCAGAAAAATAGATCGATCGATTACATCCGGCCGACATATACTGCCTCCCCTTTGTGAAGTCCGGCATACGGCCAACATATCCATGCGAATCCCACTCCAAGTGGCCAATTCAGAACAAAAATCGATAAAATCGATCGATAACATCAGGCCGACCTACGCCGCCTCCCCTTTGCGAAGTCCGGCATACGGCCGACGTATACATGCGAATCCCACTTCAAATGGCCAATTCAGAACAAAAATCGATAAAATCGATCGATAACATCCGGCCGACCTACGCCGCCTCCTCTTTGTGAAGTCCTACCTTATAATATAGCTTTTGCGGAACTGTAGTCGTTGCAGAAAAGAAATCCAGAAGCAGAGCATTCAGACCACGGAGGAGCAGAAGAGCATTGCGTGACGAAAATTACAAAGCCGACTTCATGAGGTACTCTTCTGCACCAGGAGACACCCGACGTAGCAGAAGACAGAAGCGCACCCTGTTGACCCTCACGCCCATCCTGCAGACATTTGCTAGCTTGTGGTCTCAGACTCTTAACTGCAGCGTAAAGGACAAATAACGTCCGTTTGAAACGCCGCTTGAACCATCATTTTCAATTTTTTTTTTGTTAACAATTCCTACTCTTCCTCGGCCGCTTTGCACAGGCGCAGTAATAAATGTGGAATGTTTGGTACCTCCCAAACAAGAATTTACCTTTATCCTTCCTTCTGCTGTCCTTCATCCTTTACGTTATTACGTTTACGGCGAAAATAGCTTCCAGAACTGCTTGAGTGGAATGCAAAACTGGTCCAGATCAAACTAACCCTTATGTCCATACTCTAAGATCTAAAAAACGTCTGATACTATATAGGAGCGCGCTAAGAGCTGTCGATCGTCGATGCGTCAGAAATTACTGACAGGAACAGGTGCATAAAATTAGCGTAGAATAGGTACACAAAATACTGGAAAATATCCAGACGTCTCCAGCGAGCGCCTTAATTCAGAAGACCATGTCACAGATTGATCAATATCGGTTAATACTATCTATACTTTTATCGGTGAAAGTGGTTTTCTCTCAGAGTTCACCAATCGAGGTGGCGACGATTACTGGTCCCCGATCGGTCATTCACCACTGCAGCGATTCTCCGTGGAAAATTTTTTGCAATTCAACATTGTAAGACGTTGTGGAAGTTCTCCCTCTTAACAGGAAGGCTTTTCGGGAAGTGACTAGTGACGATGAGGCGCTCAGTATCCGGGCACCGAGCCACCATCGTACCACAGCTTTGATTCACAGACAGAACCGTTTTGGCGACCCAAATTACCCGAGAAACCCACCAAGCCTTTTCAAAATACGCCGATACACAAATTCTTGTTGGGCATTCGAATGACACTTTTCGAATACTTGAATAATTTTTGCTTTCTGGGAAATTGCGAATATTCGAATGGTTTCGAATACCGAAAATTTTCGAGCATTCGAAATCGAATATATTCGAAAAACGCGATTTTTCTGAATATTCGAATTCGAATACATTCGAAAAACGCGATTTTTTGAACATTCGAATTCGAATACATTCGAAAAACGCGATTTTTTGAACATTCGAATTCGAATACATTCGAAAAACGCGATTTTTCGAATACTCGAATTCGAATATTCAAATTCGAATGAAAATCATTCGAATACCTATTCGAATGGGTCATTCGAGCATAAGTATAGTGTGGGCATCACCCCGAACAGGGGCTGGGGGTCACGAGAAGGGGTGTGCGTTTAACGATTAACGATTTACCGGATTTACCGGCATTTTTCGTTAAAACTTCTTAACGAAATTTAACGAGGAAATTTTCGTTAAATTGCATTAACGACATTTTACACTCCACATTTTGAAATTTTGCGTTTCTTTCATGCAAATGCACTTTGGACGACTTTTTGGAATAGTTTTCGCAGTATCGTTGCGATAGCGAGGAAACCCTCTACGTACTTGCATCACTGGAAATAGGCAGTTAATAACGTCCTCGTATTTCGAGAATCGTTGGCATTTTTCTTGCTCCTGACCAGTTTGTTTGCCTGGCCATTTTTGGCGTTTGGTTGGTACATATTAGTTCTTCATACTTAACAACCGGTCATTTTTTTCATAGTTTTTTTTTATGATACTTGTTTCCAAGTGATTTTGAAAGGGCATAGAAAACGAGATGAAAACGTTTCGAATCACAAATAGTGCGTGACAAAAAGGATAAGAAGCGAAACAATGAATAAAAAAGGCTTTTTTCTCCTTCTTCGCAAGTTTTCTGAAGATGGACCGGTTCTTCGTGCAGAACCAGGTGATGATGTTAGGAGATTACATCAAGGCAACATTGGACACCGCCTGATAGATAGAGAGTGGCTGCTGGTACTGCCATTGCTCCGTTCTTATTAAATTTCATGCCATGCTGTCAACGATTTTGCACAACCTTTTCGTCTCTTCGAGAGCTCTCGTGGCAGTTTTCTTTTGGAGAAGCGTAGTGAGTAAGCACATGAAATAGTGAACAAATTTACATGAAAGGAATATATTTAAATGAAAAAAGAGAAAGAGATGACATTCTTCGTCAAGTATTATATATGATGTTTGTATAAAAACTGCTACTTTAAGTGGTCTATTGCGTAAAGATTTTTTCAGTTTTTCGAAAAAGGTATATCTTTGCAGGTGCAGGCTTGGCTGTACCATGTTCCCTTGTGTCTGCGAATTCTTTCGCCTAATTTGCGAACTTACCATAACACCTCTTCAATACCAAATGTGCTCTGCAAGAATAGGATGAAATTTAGAAAGCCAAAGCACTTCGAATCTCAAGCAAATGTGCTCTACAGTATGGCACCAGGTGCTTCAATAATACAATCAGAGCAGTCAATTTCTGGAAAGTCACAAAGAGTGATAGATAGTGGCGCATTCTATTTGGAGAAGGAGGAAAAGAACAAGGTAGAACACTGCCAATATAGGGCGAGAAACTCTCTTATATATATATATATATATATATATATATATATATATATATATATATATATATATACGCGTGTTCCACATGTATTTCGTTTAAAAGGCAGAGGAGAAAAGGCTTAACAATTGAAAAGCGTTACTTGGGTGGCGAAGACAAAAATACTCAATGCAATAGAATTCGATTCCATTAAAATTTGGTCAACGGTCCGTGGCCGTTTATTTGATTCTCTGCTGCCGTCTGCAGTAAGAACAGAACCTTTTGGGACAATAGGACCATTCTCTAAAATAGACAGCTCTATGGACTTCGTAAATATCTTCCAAGGACGAACTGTACCAAAGAATTCGGGATCTATCCTAGGGAGTTGGCACTTTGGGGTTGCTCTCCCCCGACTAGGATAGATACATAATTCGCTGTAGACATGTAATATTGCCATGTATATGGAGTCGAAAAAATCAATAAAGTAAAAGATCTGGATTTTTACATATTAAAATGCAGCCAAACTGACTACAGTTCAGGGAAATTTCATTTAACGAATTTACCGATTTTAACGCAAAAATTTTTCGTTAAAAATTGGTCGTTAAAAATTTACCGAAAAAACGCACACCCCTGGTCACGAGCATCCGGGAGGCTGCCAGGGCCCTCCATCCCACCCATCGGGGGAGGCTCGGGGTAGACGAGCATACGGCCCCTGCTGAGTATATTGCGGGACCGCTTCGCGAACGGGCGAACAAGGAATGGAGGAAAACGCTATTGGACATGGGGAACAACTGACCAATTCTTGCTTTGGAGCGTGAAATTGACATCGGGGCACACTTCTCCACAGTAGACGCGCCGCCGCACACGTAGACTGCGTCGACGCCCACATGAAAATTCAATCGATAATAATTCAACCGACGCTGCTTTTTTCACTCTGGTCCCCGCTATTGGTAAAGCTGGTCTGCCACGGAGGAGAGCAAAGAGCCGACCAGCGTCTGGAATCAATCCTACCTCGTAAAGCTGCCCTCGCAGGGACGAGTATATCGAATCGCAGCCACAAGTGATCCTCCCCTTTGCACTAGAAACTTTGACAAGATGGATGGACCACATGACGAAGTTCTCAAAGAGCGCAGAACCCAACCGTACATTTTTCAGATGAGCAATGTGAACAGTTTTCGCACAGGCAGTTAGCTGGAACACTCTCCGGAGTCCCTTCCCTAACCTGATCCTGACCCACACGCCGTATTGCCCACGAGGGAGTAGGACGCTTCACCAAGCAGGCCATGTAGGAAGAGGAAATGTCGGGGCAGGGCGTAACTGCGATTTACGATTTTACGATTTACGGCGATTTTTCGCAAGTTTTTTCACGACTTGCGATTTACATTTTGGGTCGTAAATCGCACGTTTTCGTAAATGTTATCGATCTACGAGCAACCGAAGTCCAAATAATGTGATGCAGCCCGGGTCAAAAAGATGTGTATACTCTTCTTTCTCTAGTAGCTCATTACCGCCTCGTTTCACCGCAGTTTTTCAATGTTCTGATGTGGCACCATGATAGATGACAGTGTCGTACGCATCTTTTTCGAGATCAACCTTTTTGTTGAAACATTTGGCGAAACATCCTTGCATGGTTTGACCGAGCATTGTCGTGAAGAAAGTGAACATTCTTCCGTCAAAGTCGTTTCCGCTGCGTGACCTCATTCGACTTTTGCAGTTGGACAGAGTGAATGTTCGCAGTCACTGAGGTGCCGGTTTCAAGGAACTCTTGGCAGAGCACTCCCTGGAAAACCCACCAACGGCACAGCATTACTTTCTTCTAGTGGAGGTCGGACTTCGACTGCTTCAGAGGCGGTTCCTTGAGGGCCTTCCGAATACGGTTGACGTAAAGGACGCTGAACTCATCTCCCGCAACCACGTTCCCGAGAAGTTCTTATTACCAAAGCGGAGAAGGAGAGACTGAGTGATGCTCAGAGTGTTGGAGATCGCGGGCAGCTAAAGTCGAAACCACCTTTATTATATTTTAGAATACTTTAGAATGTATGGCATTACATTCTAGAATGTTGGAGCTATAAGCTTGTGGTAGTAAGCCAGACTGTTACAGGTTTCGATAAATTTTGAAAAGTTGTTGGAGATTTCGTTGCAGGACTCTTCCAACCTAATAGAAAGTCAAGCACATTTTGGTGCGCCACAGGATAGAGTTGCGCCATGCATCAGTTCGCGATGTTTGTTGAACTGCATGCACAGCTGCTGGCTTCCCCGAGACAATGAGCGGTGAAGTGATTTTTAATTTTTTTCCGATAGTGACTTTTCACTATTGCTTCTGCTAAATCCTAGATTTATACGCATCTAAAGAACTGCTAACGGGTTGGAAATTTAAGATTTCATTGAAACACCATGCATAATTTACGGTAGTGCTTGGATCAACAACTTTTTCGACTTTCTTAAAACGTGTAGAGTTTGCTTTGAAAGTTGTCTGCCCAGAAGGAAAAGGAAAAGTAAAACAAGGAAAAATTTGGCAAGAAAACAGCTCAGTTTGGGCTGGAAATAACACGATAAATCCCGGATCACCTTGTACTAACATCAGCAGAAAAACCCATAAAAGTTCAGTTGTACTGCACTGCAGGTTACGTAACCCTTACGATCTACGATTTACAGAATTTCGAATTTCGTTTACGCACACCCTTGTGTCGGGGGCTAGGGAAGCAAGGAGCCCGAGGGTTCCCGCGCCCCATCGCCAGCGATCGTGTGGGTCAGCCGTCCCCGTGGGCTATAGTTCCCCTCGGAATGGAAGACGTTCACCAGATTCTGGATGTGTAGCACTACACTGCGGCAGCGGGCACGAAGGGACGTTCATGGTCCGCGAGGGGAGCGACCGGTCGCCCAGGCAAAGCGTGCGAATCGATCTCGGCCGGACGACCGCTCGCGATCCCGTCACGGCCCCAGGGTTGGGTCAGCCTTGTGCTCCGATCAATACCTGTGGACGGCTCCGTCTGCGCAGCGAAGACGGTGAATCGGACGGGACTGACGACTCGCGAGGCATTCCTCCACTCGGAAAGCCATGCACTTCAGAACAGCCGTCGGCATAGCCCGTCGACTGGCCTCGATTCGGCCCGCTTTGCTCCTGTGGGTGTAGGTGGCGGAGTGGCGCTCTATCCCCCGCCCTTTAAACAGAGACGTCTCCACTATCTCGCAAGCCAGCCACTGGACTCTCGAGCAAGCCCAGGGCCCGGATTCATCAAGCAATGGGTATAGGTAGAGATACCGCAAGGGAATCGTACCCACTGCCAGCAGTGGGTAGTGAGTACGATTCGTATTTATGAAAGGAATCAAGGGTAAGGTACAACTAGGCCTCTCGCGAGAACAGCTGATCTCACTGGAGCGCCATTTTGTCAATGGGGCGCGAGTGAGTTGCGGGTATAAGGATGTGCCCACTACGATCGGAGGGTTTTTTCTACCCTCTGACATACCCACGATTTGGTGGGTAAGGCTTATCATGAATCGTGGGTATGCCCACATCGTGGGTATCCCCACCCACTATACCCCATACCCGTGGGTATGCGCGCTGATGAATCCGGGCCCAGGAAGTTGGTGGGGGTGGGCGGGCCGGGGCGACAAGGGGGTAGAACGCTCAACCTACGGTGTAGGTCTGTGCCACGCCGCTGCCAGGCCAGGCCATCGCCTTCCTTTCCACGGCTTAAGTGGCCTCCAGCAACACCGGCGCTGTGGATGAGGGCGCCAAGGGGTGCGTAGCGTTCGTATCGGCTGGTCGTGGGCGCCACGGCCGCGCGCCCAGGTGGCCATACCTGCGGCGTCATCCCCCCGCTCGCCGTCTCCGCTCACGCTGTGGCACCCGTTGCGCGCGCGGCGGGTGCCACAGCGTGAGCGGAGACGGCGAGCGGGGGGATGACGCCGCAGGTATGGCCACCTGGGCGTGCGGCCGTGGCGCCTACAACCAGCCGATACGAACGCCCCCCTCCCGGCGCCAAGTGATGGGACTGGGAACCGTCGGTGTCTGTACGTGGCGGAGGCAGCTCGTGGGCGGATCTACCTGAGCTGTGAGAAGAAGCACGAACGACCCACCATGGCTCGGCTTCGCGTCGCCGTTCCTCGGCCATCCTCGACGGTTCGATCCGACGGTGAAGAAGAGGTGGACCGACCCCTGCCACGACGTCGGCGAGACTGGCGAGGAGACCTCGCCCGACCTGAGGGCGAGCCGGAGGGCACATGGCGAGAGAGCGCGGCTTCCTGAGAGGCGGCAGGCGGCTGCGAAGCTGACGTGGTAGGTCAATCGGGTCAGCGACAGATCAAAAAAGTACGCGACGTCGACCGGAAAGCTCCGGCCGCCGCTCACTTCTAGTCTCCAATGGTTATAACTACGTTCTTTGTCAACCATTTCAGTTACGGTAACAACCGTTACACTTGGCTCATCATTCCCAATAGAACACACTAGTGGCGCTATTCTAGTTCTGTGTAATTGGACGCTTGGCGCTGACCAACTGTCGGAAGGCACTTTTGCGCTGCTCTGGTACACGGGGAGAATTCGCCTCTGAAATCATTACAAGAAATGGTCTGTTGTTTTATAAGGCAATAAGACATAAAATTATTGTTTTATCTGATGTCTGTCTTATACAGCGTACGCAAATAAATAAACAAATAAATACGTGAAAACAACGCTGTGAAAACGGCATCTATGGAGATCACACAAACGTGACAATAGCGCTTAACTCGATACCCTACAGCTTTTGTGCGGGTGACGTCTACAATGTGTTATTCGGGGTTGCCGCTCCGAGATGTATGTAGTAACCCTCTATTCATCAGAGTAAGGTAAATCTTCGGCTGATTTTCATACTTTTCTCAGGTTTCGTCAGCATATAGCCCTCTAATCTAGTAGCTTGTTTACGAGACTATACCAGCAGAAGACCATCAATTACAAAAGTGATCACTTCTTACCCAGAAACTTCGCGATAGTTCGAAGCACGTTTCTCCACAAATGCTTTGCAAACCGTTTTCTAGTAATTTTCACGATCCGGTCTTTACAACAAGTAACTACTACTTCGAAGGCATGTTCATTGTTATTCAACTAAAAATCAGCAGGAAGTTGCCGCCAAACGCCCATTTCCTGAGGAGCCAGACCGTAAAATTCGAACTAAATGAACTTCTTTCTCTCCTCTTCCTGTGCAAGGAGACTTCCCAGCAGGATAGCTTGATACCCAAATTCTGAAGCTAATTTATGACACGAATTATACTTTGCTTCTACGCATTTCTCTGTACGGTCGTCTACTCTGTATAAGGCCCTACATCATTCAAAGTTTCTCAACCTCTAGTTTAAAGTGTTGTGAGTTAGTTTTACTTGCTGTTTTTTAGACAATTTTTACGAGCTTGTGTATGTTCAAAGTTCTTAGGAATACATTTTAGGTTTGATTTCTGTTAATACGTCCCATGTTATTGTGCGTGTCGAGATAAAGGTAAAGATAAAGATAATGCCTTCCCGAAATAGCATCCAAATTACGACTTCATTCCGGCTTCGCGTTTCAGAGATGCATGTCATTATGTAGGCTCCATACACCAAAATCGGACCCTTCCACTGCTACAGAAACTCGTCTAAAATCTTCAATTTTTGGCAGACATCTTACATATTCAATGGTTATGAAATTAGATGTTCTTCTATATCATTTTCAGGTCGAATTGGACACTTTTCAAATCAAATTGGACACTTTTCAAACCAAATTGGACATTTTTCACGTCAAATTGGACACTCTTCTAAGCTCGCCTAAGACTTTTTAAATCAAAGAGAACTTTCCGAATTGCAACAACCTTTATACAGGTTGACCTACAGACTCAATAAGATGGTTAGAAAAGAATTTTTGTTCAACGAAAATTTAGAATAACCTTTTTTTTGATTTTTTTTTACTTTAGCTGCTCGACTGGGTGTAATAATTTTATAAAATTTTTACTTTTGGAGAAAAAACAACAATTTGTATTTTGTTTTGAAGCGCAGCAAAGCAGCAACCATAAAATGCACTAAAAGACCGGATTGCGCCATGCACGCGAAAAGCTCGTCACGATTTTTATTGATTGATAGTGTAAATGCTGTTTACATGGAATTACGAGGTATGCGCGTTCTTAACAATTGTACTTGTTGTACTGTCTACAGTTTTTTGTTAGAAGAAGATTTCAGTATGTTTTCTTTAAACCTTTAATTCACTTACCCAATAAGTAAACACTTTATTTGAAATTTTATAAAATTCTAGTTCTTCGTGGAAATATAATGCTTGATACCATGTTTTAAAGAACAGAAAGCCGGAAAATTTTAGTGCCAAGAGGTGAGATTACGCCATGCACTCGCCCAAGACGACTGATTGATAGTGTAAATGCTGCTTACATATAACCACAAAATGGGGATATGCCCGTTCTTCACAATTGTAATTGATGTATTTATTCACTTTGTATTACATTCTTTTACCTACACGGAATGTAAATACACCAGACACAGAATGCTGCTTGCGTAGATTTATATTATGTAGAAGCTGATTATATTTATAATTATACTGATTTATACATGTAGAGAATGCAAGAAGTACAACTGCTATGAACGCGCATACCTCGTAATTCCTTGTAAACAGCATTTACACTATCAATCAAATAAAAATCGCGACGAGATTTTCGAGTGCATGGCGCAATCTGGTCTTTTAATGTACTTTATGGTTGCTGCTTTGTTGCGCTTTAAAAAAAATTTAATATGTTATTTTTTCTCAAAAAGCAAACACTTTGTAAAATTATTACAAGTACAAGTAAAAAATCAAAAAAAGTTATTCTAAATTTTCCTTGAACAAAAAAATTTTTCTAATCATTGTATTGAGTCTGTAGTTCAACCTGTATACAGGTTGTTGCAATTCGGAAAGTTCTCTTTGATTTAAAAAGTCTTAGGCGAGCTTAGCAGAGTGTCCAATTTGACGTGAAAAGTGTCCAATTTGATTTGAAAAGTGTTCAATTTGGTTTGAAAAATGTCCACTTTGGTTTGAAAAGTGTCCAATTCGACCTGAAAATGGTGAAAATATATACGAAATGGTGTCAAAACCTCCTGAGAAGTCGTGGGGTATAAAACTTAACCATTAACACGAATGTTCAAATCTCCAAAACGGCAGGAACTTTTGGTAACGGCAGGAACCTAGAAACCTTGTAGCATTCCCCGAATGGTATGCACACCTAGAGAGCTCGTGCTGCGGATATCACTCTCGTTGGCGTTTCTACCAGATAGGGCTGCCGGAGATGGAATGCATTTGCAAGGTATCTCAGCAGTGAAAACCGCGTGAGAGGAACGGAATGTGGAAAAACGCGCAGTGGTGGCAAGTACCCCAAGAGTTTGGTAGGAAACTGATGCGGTACAAATAGGCCTCGCTTTTGACCCGAAACGTGGATGTCTATGTGGCTTGAGTCCTTCTCACGACTTATAATGAGAGCTGAAGTCGAACGGCCGTCCGTACCAAAGCCCGTAGCCGGATCCAGAAATCTCAAAGGCCGTTCACGGGCTACCTGGAGCATGTATAAAGCTAAACTACAAAACTCTACCTTTATACCAAAAGGACGTGCTCCAGCGCAGACGGAGGAGGCGCCGGCTGTCGCGTGCACCTGATTCCAGGCGTCTGGTTCGGATTTACTGCCCAGACCCCAACCAACCCGTCCATCGCTGAAGGGTCGAATTTGGTACCAAACTCGCCTGGGAAGGATGAAGCCCTGACTTATTCATCGGCTGGTCACTGCAAGTCATTGGTACAGACTTGACTGGGAAGGATCACACACTGGATTGTCCAACGATTGGCAACCGCGAGCCGTTGTATAGGCACTAAAATTGTTCTACGATACCCAGTTGAAGTTGAATGTGTGCGACATCCCAGAAGGGATGCATTGATGCTTCCTTTACACTTTTATTATTCTTCAAGTGGAACTATAGATTCTGTTCACAGTGCTAAACATTTTCCAAAATAGTACTTATAAATGATATATAGAGGAGGATATTGTACTGAGCTAACATTTTTAGGATGTGCATTCTAGGATTGTAGGATTCTACTTCTTCGGGACGTCATGGATGCCATTTGAATGTGTATTTGGCCTATACAATGACTTTCGATGGCCAGCCGATAAGTAAATTAGTGTTTTGTCCTTCCCAGAGAAATCTGGCGTCAATCCACCGAGGGATGGAACGCCTGGTTGACTTGAGGGGTAACATGAACCAGGGACCTGGAATCGGGTTCACGCGACAGATGGCGCCTAGGGTTTTATTGACTTTTTTTTTGCAGATGGACAAAAGGGTAATCCGAGGCATTTACTTGTATGAATTCAAGCTGGGCACTACAGCTAAGGAGGCGGACGAGAAGATCAACGCCGCATTCGGTCAAGGATGTTCCACAATTCGGACGGCGTGTCGTTGGTATCAGAAGTTCCGGAATGGAGATGAGAGCTTGGAAGAACATGAACGTCGTGGGAGGCATAGTGATGTTGATGAGGACAAGCTGAGAGATGTGGTAGAGGAGGATCCACACAAATGTATCAGGGAGATAGCGAAGGTTCTTGGCGTCAGTCACAACACTGCTGCCCGGCATCTGAAGGAAACTGGAAAGACCAAAAAGCTGGAAAGATGGGTGCCTCACGAGCTGTCTGAGGAGCAAAGAAACCGACGATATGAGATCTCGTCCGCACTGCTTCTACGGAACGAAACGGACCCATTCCTTGATCGCATCGTAATCTGTGACGAGAAATGGATAATGTACGACAACAGGCGACGATCGGCACAGTGGGTGGACAGCGATGAGAGCTCCAATGTTTTTGCGAAGCCGGAATTGCACCAAAACAAAGCGATGGTGCCAGTACGGTGGTGTTCGCTGGGAATTACTCACCACAGCTTCCTTCCTCCCGGTGAGTCCATCACGGCAGAGAAGTACTGCATTGAAATTGAAGAAATGATGAAAAAGTTGAAGGATATCCGGCCGGCCTTGGTAAACCGAAGGCGAGTTCTCCTTCTGCACGACAATGCTCGCCCCCATGTAGCACGAATGACGTTGCAGAAATTGAATGAGCTGAGCATTGAAGCTCTACCACATCCTCCGTTCTTTCCCGACCTCTCCCCAACAGACTACCATTTCTTCAAGCATCTTGGCGACTTCTTGGTAGGGAAAATATTCAAATACCAACAGGATGCCGAAAGTGCCTTCGAAGATTTCGTCAATTCCAGAACTTCTGATTTTTATGCTACTGGGATAAAAAAGCTTGTGTCACGTTGGCAAAGGTGTGTAGAATCAGGAGGTTTTTATTTCGATTAATAAACTTGCCTACAAGCCGAGATATTAACTGTTTAAATTTACAGTGGTTCATTTATTTCGTTACAACCTAATAAGAAGCTGGTTTATAAGATGGATTTTATGCTAAAGCTTTCAGGTTCTAGCACTGTGGCTTAGGTTAGTTATTCCGAGCACAAACGTGTATACACGTTTGTGTAAATTTGAGAAGTTGCTGGCTTAAGGCTGAGAATAACAACAGACCCAATACGGGCTAGAGAGCTGCACCGGTGTGAGGATGACTCCTTCTTGCTTCTTTCTTTCTAGGGTCTAGTGCTCCGATACAGTCCTAGTGCTGGAGTAAGCGATAGTTAGGAGCACAACAGTATATCCTATCTACCATGGGTAGTATGCCGAAGATGTCAAGGCCTACGAGCATATCGGTGTTGCGATGAAACTGCCCAATAAATAAATAAATGAAATATAACAAATACACAAGTACAAAGGAACACAGGTCTTGATGGAATGAAGCATTGTTGGCGCTGACTATGAAAGCTCATACGTCGACTGAGTTTAGTAGCTGTGTAGCCTGACCAGTCAAGTCCAGTGGGCCTGTTTCTGGCGAAGTGATGAAATAGAAGAGGAATATCCGAGCGGACGCAAACATATCGAGGCGAACAAAGGCATCGTCTGCAGAAGCAACGTGGAGGATTCCACCGCAACACGGGCCGAGACGGTCGAAGTGTAGGGCAGAGCGGAGGGCGTTCTGGGCCCGCCCTGAGGGGAGGGAGGGGCTATTTACGCGGTCGGCCGGCCGGTGGTCATTCGACTCGCTCGAAGGCCCCCCACTTCCGGTCTCCGTCGAAGGGCACGTAATTGCGGCCACACCGTGTTTCGGAGCACGAACTCGCCCCGCTCCGCTCCCCACGGAGCTCCTCCAGCGCAGGAAGCCGGAGGAGCGCATGTGGAACGGTGGGCCACACCTGCGGCGAGGATGCCTTGCAGACTTGGATTGGAGATTTAGAGAGTAGTCTGACGAGTTAGGGATCTACCCTAGCTGGAGCAGGGCTCCCTATCCTAGTCGACGGGGGGGGGGGGGGGCAGTGCAGGAGGAGATTGCAAAGAAGGAACCTCTCATATACAGAGTCCAGGCCATCGCCTTCGTCAAATAGATTACTTTGAATTTTTAACCCTTGACGAGCAGATAGAGTGAAGTGCCTCCCCTCCCCCCTTAGATCTAGAGTTTGAATTGGGTTAGACCGAAAATTTCCACTGTTTTCTGCTTTTGAATTCAAATGATCATAACTTCTACCAGAGTTAACTTTTTTCGAGTATTCTGGGTAAGTCCTTCCTTCATTTTGCGAATCTCCATCTCTAGCTTAAAGTATCTCATGTGGGTAGTTCAGTACTACGTTTTTATACAATTCATTTCTAACGTAGCGCTCGAATTTCAACTTAGCTTTGTCCTATCTTTTCGGAGATTCAGGCCACAATTTCTTTGGCTCGGAAACCAGCTTTTCATCGCTCACGAGAAGTGGGTTAACCTTTAATTTGCACAAGACATCTCTTATCTTTGATGTGCTTATGGAACTACATGCTCCTCTCTATGAAGCGGTAATAAAACCTACTAAATGGCATAGAAGCAAAGAAACTTGAAACACTGAAACGGCGGAAACTTCCGATCCGATCTAATACAAATGCGTGGGAGTTACGGAAAAGAAGTTTGGGAATAAATACGTAAGCGCTATCCTCTCGATGACTCGTAGTGTCCCTACTTTGTCTATGGTGACGTTCGCCGTCCTTGATGAGAGCCATTCAGTGGCTGAAGAGCAAATGCCTTTCGGAGCGATATCTCCTGGAGGTAGCTATTTCTTCGCCAGGCTTCCTAATCAGTTTCCTTGTCTCTATGAGCTTTTCTCCTGAAAGCGCTTCGACATCCAGAATTCCTTCCTCCGCTCTGCACTTAAACACCGGCAGCCTGGCTGCTGCACGACTTCCTATGGCTGACGTTTCTGCAATTGTCGGTGTACTCAAGATCTCTCCAGGCGCTGGACTTGTGCTAGGCACGGACTCGCCTAGAGAGCGGCCACTCCAACATCGGCTAGCCTTCCGGAAGAAGTTTTCGGCGAAATTTTGCAGCTATGACGTCTTCCGTCCATGAAGGGCGTGTAATCACAAGTGAACGATACAATAAATACTTCAATTCTAAGTGAAAAACACCAGCACATCACACAGAAACCGCCTTAATTCCCAATTCCAACACCAATTTACTGATGGTGATGGTCTCTGCTGCGCTCCACTGTAGACGAAATGGTGAACGAGAACGCTACAGACCTTAAATAACGCATCCTGAAAAAGTGTCCCAAGGGCGAGCATGAGGAAAAGCGGTTTTTTTTTCGCCGAGAAACCGACCACATAACAGATAGAAACCAATGCTTTCGTCATGCTTGCTGCCCTTATAACACTTCCTAGAGCTGGATGACATTCTTTAGGCTGAGAGGCGTTCCCTACACCACCCTCAGAAAGGGGCGGAGCAAGGGGAAGGGACGCGCCAAGCGTCCATCGTGGAGAAGATTTCCTGGTACGTATGAGTAGGGCTCCACGACATCTTTGGGGTTTTTAACTTCGCTTTGATTGTTTGTCCTGCACTGGTTGCCGTTCGTAGGTTCTTTTATCTTAATTTTGCAAGCATGGCAAAGTATTAATCCTTAGTAGTCCGCATTATTATTGTAGTAATCCTTCGCTACTTCCTTTGGTCTCTTCCGAGATTTTTGGGCGTTGTCGCGCCAATTATCGTAGCCACAAACTGCCGCGCGGTTTTCGCGCGATACAAACTCGTCCTAATAAGGGCCTGTTCATACTTCGCGACAAAAGCGACACGAGCGACAAGAGCGACTGGGGCGATGGACATAGTGTGGTGCACGCGAATAATTACGTACTCCACACTCCGTCCGCGACGAATATAGTGTGAAATGCGTAATTATTTGCGTACACCACACTACATCCGTCGCCCCAGTCGCTCCATTCGCTCTTGTCGCGAAGTATAAACAGGCCCTAATGGCCCGTTTATACTTCGACGCCGAGCGACGCGACGTCATGAATAGTGGCCATATTGATTGAGCGGCGCGATCGATCAATTTGGCCACTTTACATGCCGTCGCGTCGCTCGGCGTCGGAAGTATAAACGGGCTTCTGCGCAGACTTCTGCGGCCAGCGGCGGGCGGCGGACGGCGAAATCGATGAATCACGCCGCTCAACGGCGGCTGTCGGCCGGCCGGCGGCGCCGCTCAGCGGCGACGGCGAGCTACTGTAGCCTTTCCAGTCGGGACCAACTGCTTACGCGCCCGTTTCCGCTCTGGATCCCCGCCGCGAAACGGCAGAGCGCAGACAGACTCTCCCGGCTCGGCGGCGCCGCTGCACGGCGCCGTTGGGAGCTCTGCGTCCCTGCCCTATGATGAAGGATAGGGCAGCGGCAATGCCGCAGAAGTCTGTGGGGGCCTTAAGGCGGAGCGGGCAGCGCAGGAAGTTGGCGGTGGGCGGGATCGTGTAGGTAACGCAGCCCCCTCTCCATTCCTTGGGCTCGAACCTGGTCTCAAACCATATGTGAAGATTTTGAAGTTTGAAGTTGCCAATGGACGCGTAGCCCATTCTCGAAGATCTTGAAATGTGGGTATGGCTACATGCTATTCCCAATAGTGAAGTAACAAACAAACAACTTGTACCACAGACACTTTCAACCAGACGAAGAATATACGACCTCGTAATGGCATCAAATTCTCCATGGTTTCTGTGGACTTGAAAAACATGAATTCTTCATGGTGAAACCATCTAGACCCCGAGGTGGAAGATATGAACCTTCATTAAATACTACAACATCTCTCCAAACTGGATTTTCTTTTTGTTAATAGAGCAGGTTCTGAAACTTCTGAAGCTTGACAAAAACACAGTTATTCCATAGAAGCTGGAGCCTTTCATTGAGAATGCAAGTCGATTCATAAATAATTCTAGAACATAACGGGATCTTGTGGCAGAGCTCCTCTTGGTTTGTTCTCCCTTCTACTCTTCATTTATTTCTGGGTGTTTGTTATTGCATGTTCTTTCTAAGTATCCCACTTTGACCTAGAACGCTAGCCTACGTCATATGGATGTCATTTAATGCCGCTTCTGATTGCATTGTTCTTCACATGGATTTTAGCCTTAATAATAATAATAGTGCTGAAAACGTTGAAGACTGTTGCGAAAGGTGACAGAACGATTTCGTGATGTAGATTTCGAGATCTGCTTCATCTACTCTCCCCATAGCTCTAGATGATCAACGTCGCTCTGTGTTGTGTTCATACTGCATCCAATGCTTGCCTAGTAAACGCATGTGGAGCAGTCAGCAGAAGGTGCCGCTTTTATGCGCACAACGAACCGGGTTCAGGTTCGGATCCCACTCATCTCAATGAGATGCTCATCCTTCCCGAATCGGTCAATACTATCGAGTCAAGGACAAAGAACTGGCCTTTCCATGAGATGGTCATAGCAACTCGTAGTATCCGTGTTCAAACTAAGTGTTCAAACTTCCTCCACGACATCCCGTGCTGGCAGAATGCATGGCGTATCACATCAAGGGATTGTTTGACGCCAACCAATAAGGATAAAGGATAAAGGACGGTGTTACTCATTCCCTTCTGGGATGCGCCAGCGCATTCTACTTCTACGGGATGTCGTGGAGGCGACATGAATGCGTATTTGGCCATACAATGACTTGCGGTGGCCAGCCGATGAACAAGTCGGCGCTCTATCCTTCCCAGACAAGGCTGGTACCAATTCACCGACCCCGGAGGGATGGAAGGCTTGGTTGGCCTGGGAGGGAAATCCGAACCAGGAACCTGGTATGGGGTGCACACGACAGTCGCGCCTCCTCCAACTGCGCTACACGCGCCCAATGCCAACAAATACAGTGCATTATTTGTGCGCCGATGAGCTTTCTCTTTCCAAGTATGCGCTACTCGGCCATGAAGGTTCGTTCTGGAGAGAATTTATAAGTCGTTGTGTTGAGCGAATCTTCTTATGCTGTTTTCGGAAACCTTGACTTTCTATTGCTTGCCTATTGTTTGTCGCTATTTTCTCTGATCTATTTGTGCATTTATCTTTCCTCGCTTGCAACTTGCTGCCCATTTACATAGTTGTCAGCGAAATTCAGTTGTTGTAGTCTAGAAACGAACTCCGGCTCTAATCCCTCTTTTCGGTTCGTTTACATTTCCATGCTCGCCATGACCACACCCATGACGGTGAAATGTTCCACAGTCAATTCCACATTTTAAAAAAACACACACTCATCGACGTCGTCACCGGAGAAATACCAGCCACGTGGTGTGGGTGCTCTTATCGCTTTCGAGCGATTTATCAACAGCGCTTGGCTAGTTCCTCTCCGAGGCCCGCTCACACTGCATTTCTCTTCATGGACAAAGCTGAGACGAACTACGTCTTCAAGGAAAAATTTGTAGAGGTAACAGTTTAGCCTCACCAGCTACCTTTATCGCGTCCTTTATTTTCTGTTCGTATGCTGCTTTCTTGACAAAAAATGCCACGACTGTTCGAAACGCTTCCCCTTCAGTGTATGAATTGGGCTCGAGCGCTCATGATTTCGGTTATGACAATCGCATGCCTCTTCCTCCGATGAGAGAGAATATGTGATTTCAAGTCTCCCAAGGCTTCTGCTCTACATCGCTTATTTAAGGTTTTGTAAAAGATCGAAATTTTAAAAGGGGCTTGGGACACCCTAGTAGAGAGGACAATGAAGTTCTTAAAGCATAGTATTGGGATTTGTAGAGTACTGCCTTTAGGGAATGTCTTCACATCCCATGAAGCAGAATGCACGGCGCATCCTTCAGCGCCCGTGATTACTGCCGACCTGCATCGTTTGTCCTGGTTCCACGTAACCAACGGCTAACTCCATAAAACCATGACAGAGACAGATCAAACGATGTAGGTTGGTGGTAATGAACCCTGCTCAGGAATGCGCCATGCATTCTACGTTGCGGGATATCGTGAGGACTATGTCAATTCGAACATGGTTTATACTATGAATTACAATAGCCAGCTGGTAAGGAACACAGTGTTACATCCTTTCTAGGAAAATATGGTACCATTTCACCAACCCTGGAGGAGTCCCTTCACGCCTGGATCGACTCGAAGTGAATGTGAAAGCTGGCGCATGCACCTACCGCGCTAGATGTGGCCTAGAATGAGGGAAGGAATGCTTCGTGCGAAAAGAATGTTGTCGTTCACTGATCAACTTCGCGAGAATACATATGATTTCTATGAATCCAACAACGCAAATGTCACGATTTAGAAGAGGGTGAGGGAGAGGCTTTGATTGGCTGGCGCCTCCCTCGCTGCAACTTGTGCATTCGGTGGGGCATAGACCCCTGCTGTACCCGAGCTTGTAACCACTCACGTTGTTTGGACAGTCCTTCCAGTAACGCTCTTTTTTCTTCTACCGAGCACATTTGACAAACCTTTTACGGTGAATACTCGATGCCTCAGAATTACGTTAGGGACATCAGGCAACTCCGATTCAAGGTCCGAAATGGAGAGCTGATCATCAAGTGCTACTACTTCCCAATCTGCACGGACAAAGTGGTGCCGGTGAAGGACGTGA
Source organism: Heligmosomoides polygyrus bakeri (assembly GCA_947359475.1). Classification (NCBI taxonomy): domain Eukaryota; kingdom Metazoa; phylum Nematoda; class Chromadorea; order Rhabditida; family Heligmosomidae; genus Heligmosomoides; species Heligmosomoides polygyrus. The sequence continues at coordinate 549,220 of OX375870.1, read as the reverse complement.
GACGCCTGAGGTACGTCAAGCAGAGCAACTCCTACGCGAAGAGCTGGGGCAGCAGCGGCGACCCGGTCTGGTGGGCGTGTGACATGAAAAGGTGAAGATTCCCTTCAACTGGGCCACCTACCTCCTGCAAGCGCTCGTCTTCTTTGCAACAGGAATGGGACTCAGTCAGACCTGCCCAAACCGGAGACTTTTCAGGAACTTTCGCCAGCGTTCGGACGAGTTCTACAACGTAATGATTGACGACGGAAAATGGCTCGAGAAAGGATTCACTGTCCACGATATTGTCGGATTTCAGCGCGCTCTACGAAATGATCTGCAAAATTGTTCCATAGAAGCTCTGCCAACGTACTAACACTTCCATCTTGCACGAAATAAATGCCCAGTCATGAACGTTTGTTACTTAGACCTGAAATTGGTTAATAATAGATTTGATGTATGTATGTACTGCACCACTTAATGTATGTTTTGCGTTTCTGTGTCCTCATTTCACTGAGTGATGTTCTTGCGATTGTCATAGTGTTTGTTTTCTAACGTATTGCCTCTTGCAATCGTAATAAACAACAACAATAACAGATTACGAATAAAGTGTGTTCTACTCAATTTGCCTACGATATTTCTTGCTGCCAGAGCTCACCTGATACACACATTTGAGTCAGAGCATAGCCCCTGCTGGCTAAGATTCGCCACCCTGCTATTTATGCCGAGAGAGCCATTGACATGAACGCCAGTATTAATCGCCACCCTTCCTTTGGCGCTTCTCTCCGAAACTGGAATACGCATTCTACAGCCACTTTACAACAGAGGTCACGCGGAGCGAGACAACAGCGCTCCCTTTCTATGGACGAAATCCGTTTGTTCCCTACTCCGAGTGCCTCCACATTACCAAACAAACAACCATCCGACTAAAGTAACTAATCAAGAACAACCCGCACATTTGAGATTCAAGACAACTGAAGTCTTGGCGGTCTCGAGCGGATCCGCTGCGCCCAGTATCAGCCTGCACTCGCCGACTGCCACCCCGCGGTGCGGTTTATCGATCGACGTTCCCACTTGCGGGTGTCCCGTAGTCATTGTGAGGGGTTGAGTCAACGGACGAATGTAGACGGTAATTGGGTGCTAGAAGCACGTGCGATAGTTGTAGGCGTAGAACAGTGACTGCTCCACGACTGTAATCCAGCGGTGATGCGGCTCGCCCCAGAACGGTGCTCTCAGCTGGCAGCGATTGACGGAATCTCGCCGTCCTGTGGAGTCGTGCGTTTTCGCGCCGGTTTTTTATGACGTTCCTAGCCATGCTTCTCTTGGTTACGCTGCTTGTCCGCGCTCACATTTGGTAGGCTGAGGTGCAAGAGACTAGTAGGCGAAGGTCGAACCTGCTTCTTTTGCCGTAGACGTGTGGGGGATTTCGTGAAACACCAGGGCGGTCACGAATTCTGCACGTATTTTTCCCCGTCTCGGCTCTAGGGATGTACGTCATTCCGTCTCGGCGACAGTTCTGCTCAGGCGATTCTGTCTTCAGAGAGCTCGCCGAGATCGGTGGCAAATGCGATGGGATCGTGGCCGTCGCCCGAGGAGGTGGCCCGCCAGGGTCTTCAGACCGCCACCGCGCACATCCTCGACAACATCGGCTTCTCGTCCTCATCTGGCGAATCCCTCAATGTGCTCACCGATGTGATGCGTCGATTCATGATCGAGCTGTGGTCTCGAGGCAAACTGTTTGCTGAGCACGGTAAGTCACTGTTCTCGCTGCTTCTTCGTTCCTTCTATGATAGTTTCTACTGTTCTTTGTGTTTTTTTTTGTTGAGATTTTTCTACGTTAGGAAGTGCAGTTCCCAAGAGGACTTTAGTAGTACGAGTCTAAATTCAACCGTTGAAGGTGTATAAAGAGGGAGGGGGGAGGTCTGCAGAGCGTATTTTCACGGGGTTACCTGTTGCCGTGCAAATACTCGAGCGAGTTGGCTACTAGTACAACAGCAAAGCAGCAAAAATATCGAACACCACAAGGGTTGGGGTGGGAGGTCCACCTGATATTCTCATAAAAATCATAGTAGGCGTCAACATAAAGTGCAACCGTGCTAACCTTCTCTCTTCTTGTTGTGATAGTTACTTCAGTAGATGCCCAAAACTGCATTCCCATTAAGGGGGGGGGGGGTGGTGAAAAACAAGGCGGGATGCAACTAAATCTGTAAAAAATTCGAACAGCTCTTCCTATCGCACAGTCAAGCAGTCAACACGAACTCATCTGGTTAGAAGCTGCGTATGGAAATGATGCGACAAGGGGAAACATGCTGACGTGAAGACGTAGGAGGAGTTATTGGTTTTAACGAGAAAATATCAGGTGGACCCCCCTCCAGTAAGCTTGCGCCTGGGTGCGCTTTCTTCTAGTCACAGATGTTCTCGATGCATAGCGTGCACTAGGATAACATGTTGTCCTTTTCCGTCGGAGTAGTAAACTTTAGGACGACAATCGGGGAGATAAGTCATCGTCATAGAGGTGTCTTCCTCCCCCCCCCCCCCCTCCCCCCTATTCAATCTGTATTGACCCCATTCTTTTTTGAACTTGAATCCTCGAGCAAGTCACTTTTTATCGTTTTATACTAGGATATATCGTAGTGGGAAGGGTACCGCTAGGAAAGCAATCAAGCACAAGGTTCATCTGGCGAATTTTAGAGCGCACTATTCTTGTAGGATGTTCCTCATGTCTTGATGAAACCTAGAGCGGATGTTATAAAGGTCATAAGCTGGTATAAGTGTTACTGGTTGCGTTATTGCGCACAAATAGGGTTGGGGTGGGGGTCACTGCTACTCAGTGGTTGTCTGCCTTCGTCGGAAAGCATGTGTGTCCCGTTACATCCGAAATGGCCTACCTCAGTTCACCAGTTCACTGTAGGGATAGCACACGCCAGTGCTGCAAGAAAATTTCAGTTTCGTATAGCACAAACCGTTGTGTAGAGCTGTCAACATGGTGAGCCCCCCGACCCTATTTGCGCTCGTTATTGTTATTGTGCCCTCTGGAGCTTGAACCGAACCTCCTCGCTTTCCGGGCAGGATGCTAGTCCGCTATATCACCAGCGCTGTTTGACAGGATGCAACACCCACAATATTCTAATGACCAATCAGTGCTTACCACCAGTGCTCACCAGTGATATCTGAGATTTGGTCGCAACTAACCAACCCCTTTTAAACAGTTTCCACTGTGTGTGTGTGTTGGCGCCCTTGTCAAACAGACAGCTCCCGCCTCAACTAGGACTGATGTTTTTGTTGCTCAGAAAGCTGATTCTGCAGAATTCACAGATGTGGGCATGAACGCGTCAAAGCAATTCAAAATTTGCTCTTTTTCTTCTGCTTTCTTTCTTTTCTGAACATTCAAATTCGAGATACTTTACAAGTGCCGTATTAAACACTTGGAGGAGCGGAGCGCTGACTTCATAAGGAGCACATTCGAGCGGGAGTCAGTGCTTCTCTATATTTCTTAACAAGACGCAGGAGATATTCTCAGGACAACTGGCTGTGTCGAGGTCCTTGATTATCGGGAGCATCCGTCCGGTTCGGGCGTCGCTCTAGCTTGTTCTGGCCAAACTTCCTTTCTTGGTCAACAAGGCACTATTTTGGAACGAGCTATTTTCCTTTTAAGTCATTTAGTCACTATACATCGTAAAGTAAACGTGAGAACGAGTAGTTGCTGCAAATAAATTCTAGCTCAATTGCCTGCTCACCTCGCCACGTTTCATTTTTAACAGGTCAAGTTTTTTTTTACGAACCTATTTTACGCTGTTTATTAGCAGCGGGTAGAACTAAACACGTATTCTTTGGTTTGCGGTCTGGCACATTCGAGAAAGCGAGGTTCGAGTTTTGCATGGAGCAAAAGCTTCCCTCTGGTTCTAAGTCAATTCTTTTTGTTCTAAAAGTTGTTTTCAGATATAAAATCATTGGTGTTTTATTCCAGCTGGCCGAACGGAGTTATGCCCGGATGACATAAATCTGTCCTTCAGGGATCTGAAATTTTCACCGGTTGAATTGCGAGATTACTTGGCACAAGTGGGCAACGTTGGCCAGCCCAAACCTGTAAGAGTTTTTATCGACTTTCTTTTCGATTTGTGGTGAGGATTTGCCACATGTTGCTTCTTACAGTGAAACATTTGCTCTCGTTTTCAGTTGCCTCATTTTCCAATTGCTCACCCGAACATGAGACCACTTTTTGCTCCTCAGCCAAGCTCGAAGGAACTTGAAGTTAGTGTCTTATCGCTCAATCACTTTTCCGAGGGCGTTCCTCATTTCGGTAACCGTCGATTGTGTTCAGGATCGTCCTGAGCACATTCCTCCTTTCTACCCCGCTGCCCATCCAGACTGGACGACAGAGGGTACATTTCCAGCTATCTTTAACCGCGATTTCTTTTTTATTAGGCGTCTCTTCTTAGGTGCGGATTATCTTGCTGTGATGAAGCCCTCAACCTCAGTCGAAAAGAAGGGGTTTGTTCAGTGAGACCCCTTTTGGCGGTTATTCCAGTATTCTTTTCTGTCGTCACTTCAGTGGTCCGGCCGACTTTCCCGACTTCTCCAGCATGGACGCAAAGTCACTTGGCTTACTGCGGCGAGGACACGAAGAGCCGTCATTCCTAGACACTAGCAAGGATCATAGCTCGGCAACAGGTGCGTCTCTGGGATTATTCGTGTACATGGGATAATTTGTTTGTTACGTTCATTTTTTACTGGTGTTTTGATTTTTTACTGATAATTTGGTTTTGTTTTTATTTCGTCTCGACTCTACTTGAACTTCTCATATCCCAGGCTATGTCTGTCTCTGATATTTTTCTCTAAAGACTTACATCAACGTTCCTATATCTGCTATTGGCACTACTGAAATATTAGCCGCCTCTTTTCATCCAAGTTTTGTAGTATTACATAATTATGTTGTCACATTAGTTTCATGATTTCAAGGTGCTTTATTATCGGCCTTCACAAATTTTCGGAGACGATACGTTGAAATTCCTCAAAGTTAACCACTTTAACTCAGTTATAGCCCATGGGTTTTGTTCTAACAGGGTTATAGTGTTTGACGTCACTTCAGTTTTTAATGAAGGAATAGAGTTTGCTGTGCATAACAAAAGACCCATAAAAACTGTCATTCAGAGGCATGAAGCAGATATAAATCTCGAAGAAGTTGTGTGTACCCTGTGCTTAACTGCTGTCTGGAGCTTTTATCTCTACCTTTTTGAAGGAAGACTATACGGAGGTCTGATTACAGTACACTACACGAACTCAACTCACATCATATCAACTCATGGCAAAGTTTTCATCGACTCGTCCAACTTTTGCGAATTACTTGGATCTATCCTTGTCCGGGGGGGGGGGGGCACATAACTAAAAAGTAGGTAACAAAATAAATTGAGACTTACCGAGCGCCTCCTAGAGAACAAGCTGGAACCTAAAAGAAACAAAAACGAACGAACAAACAAAAAATAGAAACCGCCGCGGTTTACAACCGTCTCGGCGGGCAAAGAGCGACGGAATGGAGGCATGACGCGTGCTGACCGCCGGCTGACATGTTATAACCAGGACCCAACATGGTGAGGAGGGCACACAACTTTGCCGGCTTACAACCGCAACAAATGTAATTTTTCGTTTTTTCTTTGTGACTTTTCCTTATTTAGGGTCCTATGTTGTTCTGTAGGAGCCGCTCGGTAAGTCTCAAGTGAACTTGTTACATATAATACTTTTTAGTTATGTGCCCCCTGGACTAGGATAGATCCAACTACTTTCCTGTTGCAATAGTGGGGGGGGGGGCGGGCGGTGGCGGGACTAGTTGGCCGTTCTGTGGACGGAGAGCTTCGGCAGGTTGCATTCCTTCGCAACTTCGACAAGAAAAGCCACATGGAATGCTGCCGCTCTATCCTCTTTTTCCTCGATCAGATCTCACTGGAAGTCTATTCAGCGCTTGCCTGTTATTTTCTTCATGGAAGTGCGAAGCTTTATGGTTTAAATATCATTATGTTACGTCCATCCCAAACAACGTAATAAGCATATTAGGTTCGTATAGTCGAACGGACACGTACGCATACAAAGAACTCTGGCGTGTGGTCCAATTACCACACCTGTGTCAAAGTTTGCCACATCCTTATCTTACTCAGTCTGTGCTTTCCTCCGCGTCAGTGAAAGAGTGAAAGTACCTAGCCTAAAGAGCTTGCTTTTCGGCCCGATCCCGCTTTCCTGTAAGTACCGTATGTTATATTACTATCATTTCTTAGTTTCTTTGTAAGCCCATGCGAGTATTACCCCAGTAGATAACAAGGTAGATTACTTTTTGTGATAATGTTCAGCGCAACAGTTTTAATATTGTAAGCGTGGTGTACTTTTGTGCCTTGGTTTTATCCTCTATTTTACATTAACAATTTTCCACAAAAAAATCTTTAGGGCCTACGAGTCCTTCGAAGGAACAAAACTGGGTTTTTCAACTCGAAGTGTCCTTTCAAGCTGTTCAGCAGAAGTCTCTTTTGTTTTCGAGTATTGCGCTTGACCCGATTCCCACTAAACGTTTGTAACGCTTGGAAGTAGACCTCGTCATTTTTTTTCTTGCGAGGATATGGTCTAATTTTTTCAAACTTGGTGTCGGTACATACTGCTGCGGAGTTGTTCACAAATTTTCCTTCCTTCAAGATCATAGCTGGAGACATTTTGCAATGTTTGAGAAAATGTATGTGTAGGAGGAGTTGTCTACCTTAATTTACTTTAGTGGTGCTTTAGGTATTCGAAGTAGCGCTAATCTTGTATCTCTGAAGCTTCAACAAAGCGGCAGTAGTGAACTAACGGTTAACACTTCGTCACCTCGAAAGAAATTCAAAGGAACTGGGAACTACGTAAGTTCTCATTTGTTTACTTCGGTTCAAAGAATCGGCTTAGTTTTCCTTTTTAGAAGGATCTTCACAGCAGTTATTCGCCTTCGCCGTCTCCATCGCCTTTGCCGGCTCACCTCGTTAAGCGTACTGAGCCGTCTTCCAGCAGATCAGAAGTATGTGCATGTTTAATATACATTTCTTCATACGTTCCTCACTTTCCTGATCACTTATACCCTATTCCAGTCGCCTTCCTCTCGAGCAACTGCTGTAATACCTAGAAAGCATGAACAGAAACACTCAAAATCAGCGCAGCAGGCTAAAAATAAAAAGGTAGCTGGAGCGTGGCACTTATGAATACACCGTTTTCTTATTTAAAACTCTGTATCTCGTAGGCTATCATTCCGGATATGCAAACTCCAAGCTCATCACCTATGCCGAAACTGGAAAGTCAAAGCCCTGGTAAGTGATATGGTTCTCCAGCTTTTTTTTAATTTGATGGTTTAAATGTTCAGGTGTTCGCAACATCATTTATTTATTTATTTCGTACATTACAGAGAGTGTGCCATAAAGCAACTAAACAAAACATAGTGCCAACACACAAATTATAGAGAGTGGGGTAAAAGAAAAACAACAATAATCGTAATAGTATTATTGTATTAATCGTAATAGTGTTTATCGTTTTCATTCTAAACTGGACGTCTTCCTGATCATCTAGGGCTTTTTTTCTTCAAGCCATTATATTTGCTGCGAATTGCCTGTAGTTCTTCCTGACAGCGTATTATTAGTTTTTAACGAAAAATGGGCGCGTGTAGCGCAGTCGGAGGAGGCGTGACTATCGCGTGCACCCGATACCAGGTTTCTGGTTCGGATTTCCCGCCCAGGCCAACCAAGCCTTCCATCCCTCCGGGGTCGGTGAATTGGTACCAGACTTGTCTGGGAAGGATAAAGCGCTGACTTGTTCATCGGCTGGCCACCGCAAGTCATTGTATGGCCAAATACGCATTGATGTCGCCTCCACGACATCCCGTAGAAGTAGAATGCGCTGGCGCATCCCAGAAGGGATTGAATAACGCCGTCCTTTATCCTTATCCTTATCCAAACGAAAAAATTAGTGGATTTTTGTTAGAGACAAATAAACGGAGACAGACAAATATTGTAGAAAGCAGGGTTGAAAGCGCAAGAGACTAGAATTTCCGAGCGTCTGTGGAAGCACCGGCTAAGCCCACTCGTCAATTCCTGCCACGCGCGACGATCATCTGGGTCAGAACAGTGTCGAGCGCATCGGGATATTTCGCGGCAGCCGCGCAGTGTTCGCCACCAATTCGACGGAGTCGTTCTGCTGCGTATAAACAGGGCCTAGTTTAAAATGATTCGCCAAGTGAAGTAACTTCAGTCGGCATTTTCCGAAAAGTGTTTCCTTTTTTCGCTGCTAGGTTTAGTATTTAGTATTTCAGCTTGACGAACAAGCTAGGATAAACTTATTTGGATGTGGAAATGACGAGAAGCTCAACTTTTTGATATTTGGAAGAATGACTCGAACCACTGTCCATGCTCGGCTTTCAGTGAACATTTACATGAAGAATTAGACTGTTGGTGTCTTGTTTAGCTGTCAACCAAGATTGACACAGGCTTTATTGAGGCCGATGTTTCGACGTCTTCGACTTCTTAGGGGCCTGGAAAATTCCAAATCGTCATGATTGCTTTACAGATAGAATGGTGTGCTACAGAGTAGACATCAATAGTGGCTTATCGTAATTTCTGTGAAGCGTATGTGTCAGTGGGATCAAATCCATAGTGATACGCAAAAGGCTTTGTTACCTTCTTTTAATTGTCTGCAACTCAAGACTGCTATGTCACTTATTTCTTTGCATATGATAATTATTTGAATACCTCTTTCATAAGGTAATCTTCCATTAATTTTGCAGCTGCAGCCGCGCCACCGCCGACAGTTGCTGAAGTGCCACCGCCTCGGATTTCGCCTGCTCCCAAGTACGTCATTTACATGCCGTTCCAGTTCTTAGTGAAAATGTTGCGCCCGAATGACGTTACAATGAAACGTTATAGAGATGTCGCACCACAGAGGGTCTCCACTCCTAAGACGGAGGTTGCAGTTCAGAGGTGGCATTTTGCACTCCACATTGATCTCGTATCCTGTTTTCACAACGTCCATCCTATATGTTTTCAGTCCTTCATTGGCTAAAGTGAGTGAGGTGAAGAAGGAAAAGAAACCACGGGAAAAGAAGATGAAACCCAAGGAGAAGAGAAAGGTGAGAGCTGCGCTTGTGGCTCCTAAGCGCAGATGAATCATGCACATAACTGTGTTTGCAGTTCCAGAAACAGCTAGAGGAGCAGGAGCAGTCCAGCAAAGAGAAGCAGGCGCTCGAACAACTACGTCTGGCTGAAGAACGCTTACAACGGGAGAGAATTGAGCAACAGCGAGCCGAGGAAATGGCTCGGCTGCATCTGCTCGAACTCGCTCGTGACACAGCGACGCCTCCGATGAGACAAGAAGTTCCTGAAGGTTCGCTTGCACCTTCTAACACGTTATTGGTAGCTATTTAGTGATTTCCGCTAACAGTCAACTTCAGAATCTCCGAAGCACCTGAAGATCGTGATAAGCAATCCTCATAGTGATTCGGCCAGTTCTGCGTTTTCTCCTCCTCGTAAGTTATTTTCTAGATCTGTTAATTATCTTTTACGTGATTGCGATGTTGGTCATCGGTTTCTACAACAAACGAATTAGAGTAGATCATTTTATTATTCGGCATTTTAAACAGTGTGAAAGTCCATGGACAGTATGTGGACGCACCGTGTGAACGTGGGGTCGCCAGAGTGAATCTCGAAAATTGAACTAATCGATTTGTGAGGTCTGCTCGTGAGACCATTTGATGCCATAGCGGATTCTAAATTAGTCCCAAGGACGGGAAGTCAATGTGTTCCAGCGTTTCCTTCCTTGCGCATCAGTGCTGCAGTTAGTGGTTACTTTTGAGCTATGACCATCTCGTTCTTTTGCAAGCACAAATAAGCCGTTGCACGTGCAGCTGAACCTGGAAGGAGTACTTCACCAAAATGAGGTTCTGAGTGATCGCGGCGGGACCCCTTAATCGCTTTATTCTCGCAAATGAAATATGGCTGCTGTTGACGTACCATTTTCTCCTTTCTTTTCTTTATTTTTATTCGTTTTTTGTGTTTCCTGACCGAACGTGCTAGCTGAAACGTGAAAACCGCGAGCAAAACCGTATAGAAACACTAAGAAAAGAATTCGAAGGGAGCAACAAAAACAATAGCGATAGCATCATCAGCGGCTACATTCCATTGCTTCATGTGAGCGGTGAGTTTTTGCGAACGGTCGCCCGAAATCTCAATGAGCTCGTCGTCTTTCGTGGAAGGTTCTCACTATTTTTTGTTCAGTCAGGAGCACGTGTTTCTTGCCAACTCTTTCCATTCCTTTCCAACCTTCTCCTAGATGTTTTTTGTCATGTTCATATCTTCCACGTTCATCACGAGTTTATGGAGGCGAGATAATGAGTTTGTTGTGATCTAGTTGCTTAGTGGTTTCATGTAGCGAAATGGTGGTCCGTTGCTTTTCATCAGTATGCATTATCGTTATTTCTTCCTGTTCAAAGTTGAAAAATTCAGCTTTTCAGCTCAAACTCCACAAGCCACCTCTGAAATGCGACTTCCGGATCCATCACCAACAGCAGGTAAACCAGTGCTTGATAAGAATATTCTCTCGCAGAAGAGGCTCCGCTCCATTTAAGCGTTTCCAGTATTTCGTTCCAATGTGTAACTAAGCAGCACAAAATCTAGGGCCTTTAGTTTTTTTTTCGCTCTACAATTCTGCACCTCAGTGTGTTAATAAATTTTTACTTCAAAACGTCCAATTTCTTTGAGCACACGATATTCTTTTCCGTTCATCCGCGTACTTCTGGAAGTTAATTTGATGAGAGGAATTGTAGTTGTTGCTATCCAAATATCCCTCCCTCTCTTCGTTTCTGAGACATCCTGTACTCTGAATCAAGGAGGGACCATTTCTCCCATATATTGTGAAATGAACAAACAGTTCTTCCTCGCTTCAGAGTATAGGATGTCTTCGAAACATGAACGCCGTGTGGGTGATCATAAAATTCTTGTCCCTTTAACTACATCAATCATTATGGTTTGAAATCAAAAAGAAGTAGTGTAATCTTCTCATGTGTTAGATTGTGTCAATCCATTTACATGGTGTTTCAAAGGATTGATTTAAAAGACTTTGGTGTTTAGATCCACCGAAACTTTCTTTTGGTCAGCAATTTCCATCATCTAACCAGGGAAGGGTCTCGCGTATGTCTGAGCGGCGAAAATGAATGCCATTGAGAGAATCTCCATCCTCGAAATAGCAGAAAAATGTCTATTTTTGCTGAATCCTTGATCACAAGGAGCTAGAAGCGTTCAAGATTCACTACTTGATCGCCCCGTCAGTGCGTACATACGTGCTATGTGCCACGTGCGTTGATTTAAGAGAAGCGGCGAAAGATGCAAAGTCGCAAGCGCATCTATGGCTCAGGGGGAAGTGACGCCGCTTCATAGGTGAGAGACCAGGTGTTCGACTCTCGTGTCCAGTCAGATTTTTGCACTTTAATGTTCATTCCTTGTTTTGTATTTATCACACTTCCAACTTTTCATGGGGATATTAGGTTGGAAACCAAGTCCCGTCGTTTTTGTGTTTTGTTCCAAATTTCGCTGAAAGTTTTCTGCACAATGTTATGGGCCATTCCAAAGAAAACTAATTGTTTTATCAGGAAGTATATCTCACTTTTTTCCATTTCGATGTTTGCACATTTTTAAATCAATAAAGTGGAAGGTAAAAAATGGTGACATTCGCCAACAGCTACTTTTCTGTGATTACTTTTCAGATTTTTTCACATAGTTATACACCCTTCGAATGACGATGACTTGCTTTACAAAACATGTGTTGGTTGTGTTCGTTTATTTTCATTCCCATTAATTTTCTGGACATTAAAGTGGAGTGTCCAGAAGACATGCATTATTTTTACCAATAGCTACTATTGGGTTATTTTTTTAAAACCTGAGCCTGATGACCTAAAAGGTCATCATGATAAGCAAAATTCAGAATGACCAAAGAATAAAACATATCCTGATAGTGCAAGCATTATCTTTCGAACGACATATAACACTGTCCAAAAAATTTAACAAAAGACTAAGAGCTGTTGATTAAAAAAATGTCCTCTGGACACTCCACTATAATGACCTGAAAATTAACGAAAATCAAAACGAGCGAAAAACCTTACACACTTTCTTGTAGAACAAATCAACGTATTTCGAACGGTATATAACATTGTGCAAAAAATCTCAAACATAAGCAGAGAGAAAAGGAAAAACTTTTTTTTTTTTGAAAGTGCAAATCATTTTCTTTCGAATGGGATACAACGTTATGCAAAAAACTTTCAGGGAAATTTAGAGTAAAATGTTTGAAAAAACGGCGGGATTTGGTTTCCCACCCAATGTCTATCGCATACCTACCTGTATTCGCATTTATTACATTGTATTGTGCATACACCTGTATTTATTACACGTATTTGAAATCTTTTTTTCAGCAAAGTTTCTTCTTTATTAAACTCGACATAACGAGGACTATTCTAATTTTTCGTTCTTCTTGAAGCACTTGCTGATGCATTATTTAGTAGTAATGTGATAACTCAACATCACATCCCAAAGTGAAAACTTAGCAAATATTTAATTGACATTCTCATTCTTGAAGCTTACCATATCGGATTTTCGGATTCTTGCTCTTTGATTCAAGTCATATAGCTAGACAATAGCTGAAAGGATAAGAATTTTAAGGTCGTTCAAGCACTGTATACATTTTTTTGAGATGGCCTGTTCCGCTTTAAAGCAGATTCAAACTGTGGAAAATAAAATACGGGAAAATGGGTGGTCTGAATAACATGAGTATAGGAGGCTAATGAGGAATCAAAGTGCCTGTTGGTCTTCTTGTAGGGGACGGTTCACGTCTACTACGTAAGAATATGTATGCCTCCCTCCTCTTCACTTCTTACGTGTTTTTAAATCGGCAGTGTTCACGAGTAGACGGTACTAGTGTCTTATGTTCCCCTGAGCTCCCATGAGCTATCCTTTGCACTGTCTTAAAACCAGCGCGTTTGTTACAGTGGATCCATCCTATGATAACGATTCGGACACCATTCCATTCTTCGATGACGCTGTTGCGAAGACAGAAGAGGTGTCTAATGATCCCTTGGAGACGACGTTCCCGTTCAACATCAGCATGGATGAGTCCACTTCACCTCATAAGAAGAAGAAGAGGAAGGATAAGGTTTGCCCTGCTTGCCCTGCTGAATGCACCAGACGAAGACGGCAACGCTATGCTGTTGTTTTCAGGAGAAAGATCGTTCAAGGTCACCTCACAGAAGAGACAAGAAACGAGAAAAGGAGCATAAGAAGAAGAGGAAGAAGAAGGAGCGCGAGAGCGAAGACGGTGATGAGCACCGGCATGGTCGCAGCTCTTCTGCCAAAGAGTGTAAGCTTGTGGTTTTACCTTCATTTATTTGCATTACTTCGTCCAATTCCGTAGTCCTAACATTTACTGCTTCCTATTTCTCCATCTTTAGCATCACACGAACCGAAGTTCACACTGAAAATACGTATCGGTGACCAGACATCTACTACGGAGACTGTCGTCGCTGAAGCCAGTCCTCAGCCGGAACCAGTGAAGATCAAGTTTAAGAACATCTCGCCGTACGTCGTTTTTTCACAAGCTGTGTTGCAATGTTCAGGGTGTCGTAACCCACCCTTCTTCAGAGAGGAGCCGAAGAAGGAGGATCCGAAAATGGTGCCGCCACTGAAACTTGGTAAAGAGGTGAAACGGGAACCGAGTGTTGAACCGAAACGAAAGTTCTACACAAAGGCGGAGGTGCGCGCTACTGGTGTATTGAGTGTATGCTTGCTCTTATTCTGTTTTATCTCGTCCGTGCCTTTATATATGTATTCTCATGATAGCTGTATCTATCTATGGAGGAGAACCACTTAAAGGTGTTCATCGTAGAATTCACTGATTCTGAATCAGTTTTAAGCAGGGTTTATTCTTCTGTCGCTGGCGAACTCAGCAGCGCGAGCAGCTGGGGTGTGCGTAAATAAAATTCGATATTTCGTAAATCGTAAGAGTTACCTGACATGTAGTGCAGTACAGCTGAAACTTTACAGGTTTGCTGCTAATATTGATTCAAAATGATCCAATAGTTGTTTATTTGTCATGTTATTTCTCAGATTTCTGGGAAACTGGGCGGCTTTCTTGCCAAACTTTTTTCTTGTTTACTTTCGCTTTTCCTTTTGGTCAGGCGAAGGGGCGGCGCTCTTAAATCAAACTTTATATGTTTTATATGTTTTAAGAAGGCCGGAAAAGTTGTTGATTCGAAAATTCTACCATAACCTATGCACCTGTGGTGTTTCCCAATTTCGTAACATCTGTTGCAAAGCGCTTTTCCTTAGCGTTTACCGCGAAATACGGCTTGTCAAGTACGCCGCACACCTAATTTCGGATTACGTTCAGTAGGCACTGTTCTGACGTAATCTATATTTCTGTTTCCCTCGAGGCTGCTAAGCCAGCGGACGTTCCCGCGCCGTTGCCGCCACTACACGGTGCGCAAGCGCGCGCCACAGCGAAAGCTTGACCCAATCGATTGCACAGGGGGGTGTTTTTACGTGCCATCCATAACGTCATACATTCTAGAAAGGTCTAGGACATAATAAAGGTGGTCTCGACTTGAGTGGACCACGATCTCCACGACTAAGCTTCGCTGTTTCTCCTTTTTTTCCTGTTAAGAACTTTCTGGGGAAACTAAGCCACGGAAGATGAGTCCGGGTCTTCTACGACACCCATGCCCGGAAAGCCCAGTTGCTCCCCTAACGAGGACCACCTCCGAAGCAATCAAAGTTCGACCCCTGTCAGAATAAGGTAATGCTGTACTACTGGTGGGACTCTCAGTGCCCTACCACGAGCTCCTTGGAGCTGACACCACATTGACTGCGCTACCATATCTACGCTGTCCAACTGCAAAATTTGAGTGAGGCCATGAAGCGGAAACAACAATGACGGAAGGATTTTTACTTACTTCACGACAGTTCTCGGCCGCATGTTGCAAAGACATCTCGAAGAAAGTTTCAGGAAAGTTAAGTCTAGCTCGAATAAACTGCGCACGACACAGTGTCATCTGTCATGGTGCTACATCACAACATTAAAAAAAAAATTATGCTGAAACAAAATGGGAATGAGCTATTAGAGGAAATAGAGTGGGCACATCTTTCTTACCCGTGCTGCGTCACTTCGTTTGGACCTTCGTTGCCCGTTGATCGATAACATTTACGTAAATTTACGATTTACGACCCAAAATGTCGTAAATCGTAAAAAAATCGCCTAAATCGTAGGTCGTAGTTACGCACACCCCTGGCGCGATGGGCACCGATGTCGATCTGTCGCGCTGCCTAATCGATATCGGTGGATTTCACGCGTCGCTCGAAGCTCAAGTGTAAATCGTGGCTTAGGCATATGCTGGATGGCTTTTCATAAATCAGCTTTCTTTACAGCTGAAAGCACCAGCTCCCGCTTTCTCAAGTTTCGGAGACAAGCATTTGAAGGAGGAGCGGAAGAAAAAGAAGAAGGAAGAAGAAGAAAGGAAGCGAGAGAAGGAAGAGCGGAGACAACGGGAGAAAGAAGAGAAGAAGCGGCTGGAAGCAGAACGTGAGATGGAATTGCAGAAGGAGCGGGAACGAGAGCGTGAGCGCGAACGTCAGCGGGAACGTGAGCGCGAGCGTGAGCGCGAACATGAGCGTGAACGTGAACGCGAACGCGAACGCGAGCGTGAACGTGAACGTGAACGTGAAAAAGAACGAGAACGAGAAAGGGAAAAGGAACGAGAAAAGGATCGAGAGGTTTCGGAGCAAAAGGAAAGAGAGCGTCGAGAAAAGGAGCAACGCGAGAAGGAACGAGAGAAGGACAGAGAGAAAGATCGAGAGAAGCAACGACGCGAAAAGGAGACACACTTGCCACCTCCGGTGACTGCTTTTGTTAAAGCAGGTGTGTTTTCACCCTTTGCCATCTTGTCCTTATTTATTGTTTTGCGTTTTTCGTTTTGGAACATTTTGAGGTCCTCTCGAACGCTAATTTCAGAAAAGAAAAAAGTAAAGAAGAACAAGGAAAAACATCGCAGCAAGGACGAGCGGAAGAGTCAGGTGATTTATTATTTTCAACTTCATGCTCTTTTTGCAGATTTTATGCTCCTAAGCAAATATTCTGGAGTGAAATACTGTTGCAGGTAGAGGTGGTCACGCCTGTTCCTGACGATAACTCTGATGGAGACGACGATAGCTCTGACGTTGTTAGTTGTCTTCATTCCAATGTTATCGTCGTATGCTTGCAAAGTAGCGGCTTCTATTGAGCTCAACTACATATACAGGTCTGGATTTGTCCATCGTGCTCTGTTGCTTGGACGGAAGGAGCGACCATGGTTTGCTGTGATATGTGCGATAACTGGTTTCACTGGTGCGTCCTTTCTAATTTTGAGTCTAAGAAATGTTTTTGTAACCTTCAAGGCTAACGATCATCTATGCTTTACCGTTTATTTTTTTAGTTATTTATTTATTGTGGGTGCCGATAACGACACTAGAAACAAACAACCCAAGGAGAACCAAGGATACAAATCAAGAATAGAAACTAACTCAATGCTAGGAATTAAGAGATATCATTAGAGTATTGGAACAATTCAATACTCTAATGAGAGAAGGAGTAAATTGAACCGAAACAGTAAAACGAAGATTTCATAACTATAAAACTACAAACTTGGCAACCTGATTTTTGAGAGAAGCATAACTCAATAACCAGCTGGAAGATCTGAGAACTCTATTAAAACTTGTCCGTGTCTTAACGCTGAAAAACTTTGATCTGACCAAGCTACTAGCACCTGTACTGACTTTAACATTGGTGCCTCTTGTGGAGGAGGGAACCAGAATGAAAAAATCCGAAATCCTGAGATTTGTGGTGCCATTTAGCATCTTAAAGGCTATAAGCAAATCATATATTTTTCTTCTCCATTCCAAAGAAGATAGGGATAATCTCTTATTTCTGTCGCATGAGCTAGAAATATCAGCGTATGACATCCTGAATGAAAAATAATTTGCGTGTAAACGTGTTTTGAACTCCTTCGATTGCGAGAATATCTTTCTTCTTATGAGGGCAGAAGACTGTAGTATTTCGAATTAGAGTTCGCCGATACTTCTATCATTTAAGTTAAATTATGTTATTTAATTATGTAAACTAAATTTTTATTCTTTAAATTAAGTCAAGCATTACTTCATAACTTCATGCTTGCGCATTGTTGGATCATCCGTATTGTTTCTTCTCTAATTTGTTCGTCATAGGCATTGTGTTGGTCTCATTGTCGCTCCGCCTGATGACGTGCCATGGTTTTGCCAGAAGTGTGCTAGCAAAAAGCAGAGTGAGAAGTCCGGCAAAAGACCCGGAAGCAAGATAGAAGGATCGGTTCGGAAGAAGAAGAAACTGCCTTAGTACCCCTGCAAGTTCGCATATCTGTCATTTGTCCTCAGTCAAAGTTGGCTTCGCGCGTCGATTCTGGTCACGATTTTGTTTTCTCCTTTTTTCTTGAGTGGGCGATAGGGTAAACACTTTTTGATCTCAAGTAGAGGTCGATGCTAGAGCATAATCCGATACAGTGCTTCTATGTATTTTGTAAGGTAGTGATTCGTGTATGAGTGATTTTGTACTCGGCGGTAGCATGTTGGTGCGGCATTTCATAGCGCTCTTTTCTGCAACTTCCTGAAATTTCTCCAGTTGTGATACTCCATATTCGATGTGACATGGTTTACGTTTACAAGTTTGCTCGTGTGCTCAAGATAGACTCTGTGATTTTCTCAAGGCAGTTGTGCTCCCTATTCTTATTACTAACATCAATCGATCTACTCCACGTCCCTAGCTGGTATTAGGTAGAGCATTCTATGCTGAGTGGTAATCATATTTCTTGGCTACCGCTGGGGTTTCAGTTCCCAGTGGATATTCAGCCTTGGGAATATCCTGGCATTGTATCAGGAAGACGATACATATGTACGCTGACAACTGCTCTCAACCCGGGGCCAGATATTTGCGATGGAGTACGTTGGGATGTAGTAGAAGTCATGGCTGTCAAGCTACCCTGGGTACGCTATTAAATTTTCTTGCTCGCAAAGTCCATATAGGAATGCAAATAAGAGGCTTATTTGGCTTCCAGAATGAGAGTGAGCGAACGATGGCTACTCGCTCAGAATTTGCAGTTTCGAAAAGAAAAGAATCAGTTTAAAAGCCTAGATCGGAAACGGATAGGAGTGTGATAACAATCACCAGACGAATTGCATATAGATTGTAGTGGTAAGATTCCAGCTTTGCAGCTTAGTGGTTCCTCTGGGACTCTAATTACTTCTCAGTAACGTTAGCGATGCAGGAGAAGGAGGGGAGCATTGAAGACTGCGTTGTGTACTCTCCTTTCTTTCGCTCTTAGCGGTGGCGCTTATACATGTATGTCGTTTCCTCATTTACTTTTGTTTGGATGCTCCGAAACGGAGTTGCCCGAAATGGTGGACTTCGTTGGCTGAGCTACATTATTCCCTAACGTCGCGCTCCGTTTCAAGTCTCTGTCCCGCCCTTCTGCGTGAGGTTCAGGATTCTCAGATTCTATTATAGGTAGTGATCCGTGAGCACGTAGTCTTTCCGTCCTCGATGTGTGTAGAATGCTCTGCCTAGAACTCCGCTGGGTGCGCAGCACTCACAGTTTTCATCTGTTTAGGTAGTTGTTCTCTTGCTATACGTGACCGTCTGAAATGCAGGTATGTTGTATCAAAAGCGTTCGTTTTATTGGAGTGTTAGAAGGTCGATGCTCATCACTCGCCTCGCTAGTTCTTAACATGTAACCTAGTTCTGACATCTCTCGCATTCTTACCGCCGTTATGTCTTACGCCTCTTCTTTTTGTCACAGTTCACTCGACGCTCTGTCTCCGTTCTCACTGTGTCTACGTCACTCTGTTGTGTTTACCAATGAAGGTCCGTTTTATTGTATATAGTAGTGCTGCTGGATGTTAAAAAGTGCCACGATGTCTTGGTCCGAAAAGGGCTGTGTAGGGAGGCAGGTTCGTTATTCTTCTACCCTTTATGTTTCCACCCCTTTTTTTCTCTAGTGAAGTTACTAACAGTACTGTGGAGAGTTAGGAAGTGATTCACCAGACCTGTGTAGAATCTATACTGTTATGTTGCTAATGCTTTCTGAACAGTGTTTCCTTTGAGAGTTTCATGAATTGTTATTGATCAACACTGTGATGAGCATATGGTGACCTGCGAAGTTGTGCAGTGGGAGCAGACCGAGCCGACTCGAGCCACGTCCGGCCCGCCGCTGCGTGAGGGAAAATGCGTTTGAGTTCTAATAGTGTTCGTTGGGACGCCCCCTCCGGGGGCGCGTGGTAGTGCAGCCGGAGGAGGTGCCGACTGTCGCGTGCGGCCGAGTCCAGGTGCTTGGTTCGGATTTCTCACCCAGGCCAACGAAGTCTTCCATCCCTCTGGAGGTGTTATCGTATCAGACTTGTCTGGGAATGATTAAACTGTACATCGGATTGTCGCTGCAGCTCAGCCCAGATACGCGATCAAGTAGCATTCACGACATGCCGTAGAAGTACAATGCGTAGCGCATGCCAAAAGGGATTCGTTAACGCTGCACTTTATCATTAATCTTATCGTGTTACTCTTATCTCAAGGTGGAGTGTTTTCTTGTCGAACTGTCTTCTCTTCTTTAGTCACACATTTTTCACACTAAATTTAACACGTTTTAAGAAAGTCGAAAAATTATTGATTCAAAAGCTCGACTTTGGCCTATGTATGGTGCTCCAGCTAGATGATAGACTGCTTCACCTCTCAGCCCTATCCCCTCTAGTACGTCTTAGAAGCCAAGATCTGGGTTTATATACACCCATAACTGGTTAAGGTAAGGCGGGAGGTGGTACAGGTCATGGTTTATTAGGCCAGAGGTGAAGAGCAAAAAGCTTGTCGTCTGATATTGATATTTATTAAGACTGTTTAAGGCAGACGCATGAAAAATATGGTAACATGAATACCTAGCCAAAGATACAGAAACGATGTTATGCTGGAAGAACACAATATTAGTATAGTAGCAGTATCACCTGTATCACCTGTCGTCCCGTTGATCATCGACTTGCTCGAGCGGGCGCCAGCAGCGTCTCCATTCGTCCCTGTCGCGTGCCAGAGTGGTCCAATGGATCCTCCTCGCTCGAGGAACACGAAGAGCGTCATATCGGTCGTTCAGGGCTTTCACGAAGAAGTCCGACCAACGCGTTGGTGGGCGTCCTGGTGTTCTTTTGACATCCCGCGGAATCCAGTCTGTGACGGCTCTCGTCCAGCGGGTGTCTGCGAATCGCATTACGTGGCCGGCCCACCTAATTTTCGACGACTTGGCCCATGCGACAGCGTCTCTGATCTTCGAACGTCGGCGAAGCTCGGAACTCCGGAGGCCTTCTCTCACTTGCGTGAGTCGTGTCACTCCGAGCATCGTCCTCTCGATTCCACGCTGCGCGACGCTGATCGCGTGTTCATCCTGCTTTCGTATAGCCCAGGTCTCTGAGGCGTATGTTAGGGCAGGAAGAACAGTGGAGTCGAATAGGTGGGCACGGAGTCGGACGTTCTTCGTTTTCTTCACGACTTCTTCGACGCTCTTGAAAGCTCCCCAAGCCGCTCGTTTCCTCCTGCTCAGCTCTGGTGCTAGGTCGTTGGCCATGTTGACTTCGCGACCCAGATACACATAGCTGGCGCATTCGGAGATGTTCGTTCCGTTGAGCGAGAATGGGGCATCAGAAACCCATCCGTTCTTCATGAACATCGTCTTCGTAAGATTCAGCTGCAGTCCAACGCTTCCACATACACGATCGAAGTCGGCCAGCATTCGCTCCGCCTGAGTGATGCTCGGTGTTATGAGCACGATGTCGTCAGCGAAGCGAAGATGGTGCAGTTGCCGGCCGTCGACCTTCACTCCCATGTCATCCCATTCTAGTTCGCGCATGACGTTTTCGAGGGTGGCGCTGAAGAGCTTCGGGGATATGGTATCCCCTTGTCGAACCCCTCTCTTCACGTCAATGACGACGTCGTTGTAGAATGGTGAGATCTTGGTCGTGAATCCACTGTACAGCTCTCGAAGGACTCTGATGTACTGAGTAGGAACGCCCTGGGTGAGCAGGGCTTCCATAACCGCTTCAGTCTCGACGGAGTCGAATGCCTTCTTCAGGTCAATGAACGTAAGGCACAGCGGCAGCTTGTACTCTCGCGACACTTCGATGAGCTTCGTAATGGTGTGTATGTGGTCGATCGTGCTGAATCCTCTCCGAAATCCTGCTTGTTCGCATGGCTGTCCTTCGTCCAGCGTTCTACTAATCCTATTCAGGATGACTCGAGTGAACAGCTTGTAGACTACCGACAGCAGGCAGATCGGGCGATAGTTGCCAATGTCGTGCACGTCTCCCTTCTTGTACAGCAAGACGGTCTTGCTGGTCTTCCACTGAGATGGAACCTTGCATTCGGATAGGTAGCGTGTGAAGAGCCGCGCCAAGGTGTTGATGAGCGCTGGCGGGAGGTTCTTCAGGTGTTCAGCTCTGATCCTGTCAGGACCGGGTGCTGTACGTTTCTTCACCGACGAGATGGCGTGTCGGATCTCGGAAGGGAGAACAGAGGGGATGACGTATCCATCCTGCGGAAGATGGCGTAGGGGCAGGTGGACGTGGCTATCGAAGAGATCGGAGTAGAAGTCGTGGATGACTTTCTCCATGGTCCTTCTGGAAGAGGTGACGGTTCCGTCAGGACGTCGGAGAGCGGTCATCTTGGTCTTGAAGTTGGCGAAGTTCCGGCGGGCATTGCGGATGCTCAGCCCTGCCTCTGCTGCTTCAGCCAACACTTCCGCCCTTCTCTCCTTCAGATCTTCCTTTATCGCCGCTCTGCATAGCTTTGCAAGCTCGGACGTCAGTTGATAGTTGCCTGACGCTCGTGCTGCTCCACGTTGGCGTATCAGCTCGAGAGTTTCCGGAGACAGGCGTCTCTTGGTGGTCTTCAAGCTCTCGGCTCCCTTAGCACTATCGTGGAGATGGTGCACGAAGCGATCGTATTCCTCGTCGACGTTGTCCATGACGGCATCTTCCCAAAGGCCGACAAGAGAGGTGTAGAGATCCCAGTTGATGGTCGTTCTGGGACTCCTCTTCTTGAACTTCGCGGCCTTCTCTCCTTGACGCGAAAAGCGGAACCTCGCGCGAAGGAGGCGGTGGTCCGATCCCGTGTAGAACTTGGGGACAACGGAGACATCGGTCAGGCAATACTTGCGATTGAAGATGATGTGGTCGATCTCGTTGTGGAACTGGCCACCGGGGGATTCCCAGGTCCATCGTAGGGAGGGAGGCTTCTGGAACTGCGAGTTTCCATGGATGGTCTTGGTCGACATGATAAACTCAGACAGCCTTTCACCTTGCTCGTTCCACTCCAAACCGTGGGTTCCGATGTGAAGTTCTTCCAGCGACCTTCGTGGCCCGATCTTGGCATTGAAGTCGCCGACGATCACCTTGTAGAAGGTGTGATCTTCCTTATAGAACTTCTCCAGCTCCACGTAGAAAGCCTCGACGTCTTCGTCGTCGTAGTCGGATGTTGGGGCATACGCGACGAACACAGTCAAGGCTGGCACGGAGCCACATCGCTTCAGTCGCAGACGTCCGATTCGGCTTGTCAGAGACTCGTACGAATCGATGTTCATGGCCAAGTGCGTGTTGACGAGGACACCAACGCCGCCTACTCCCCTGCTGTCGCATGTTCCGAGGAACAGTTCTTCTCCGGAGTCGTAGGCGGCGTGTAGGGGGTGGTGTCTTCTCGTCTCGGTCAGTCCGATGACGTCGTACTTGATCTTCCTGGCTTGCATCATCAGGTCCTCGACGGATGCTTCCGACGCAAGCGTGCGGGCGTTGTAAGTACAGATCGTCATCCTAGTCCTTCTCAGTTTGCGCAGCCTGGTTAGGCCCTGAGATTTTAGCAGCCTCTCCGTACTCGTCCTTCCCATCGCTGCAGAAATGGGGGCTCTTTCGGGGTCAGGGGAATGAGGCCCTTTAGTGCTGCTGTGTTTGACTGGAATACAACACGGGTAGCTAGTCAGGCTCTGTCGTGCGGGCGGGGTACTCCGGGCAGCCAGCCAGACTGCCCGAAGGGACGGGGCGAGACTTAAGGCGGCCTCGAATCGCCTTACATGTACTCCCAGTCTACCGAGTGCAAGCTTTTGGCCGAGCCGACACAGTTACAATCCGCACAGTCACGGACACATCCACGCACACTGTGCACGAACATGCCGCTCCCACGCACAAGGAACGCATCGACCCGACACAGCAGGAGCAAGGAGTCCATCCCCTGCATCCCACCTGCGTCTCTGGGCAGTACACGGTCGCATTTGGTTCGCGTTTAATTCCCCTATCCACCACCCGGGGACGCGCCACGTGGCCCTGCGACAAGCGGCCCGAGATCCCTCTTAACAAGAGAGCCCGAAGGCTCTCTATCGAGGGAGATCCGTGGATAGTAGCAGTACACTATAAAAAAAACCCATTCATAAAGGCCTGTACCATTCTTGATCTGACTGGGCTTTGAAGAAGCGAAGCTTGAGAGAGGGCAGTGGCCGCGGGAGTTCAACGTTTTTACTGAGCTTCAGGTACGCCAACCGAGCTCTTACAATGATTGAGTGTTTTCTCATCGGCGTTTTTGGCCTGGACGAAGATACTCAAATTCCACCTCCTCTTATCCGAGACGATAGTAGGTCAGAGACTGGACTACGCTCATACCAGCCTCTCTATGAAGGAGTTCGTGAACCACACACACATCTGCAGTTAGACGTCTACTATTTAATGTGCAAGGTTCAAATATATGTTGCGAATTCAAATCAGTTTCCTTAAGCCTCAAGTGGCTGGTATCGAGGTAGCAGGCTGTCACAATGATGTTTTGCTGCGATCAAAACTTCTAGCGCCAGGCGGGACTCGAACCCGCACCTCCACCTCTGACCGGGCGGGAATGCTCTACGCCTTTACACCATCGGCGCCGGTTGAATTGTTTCTATCAAGATCATCAGCTTAACTGGTTCCATGCTGATATCAGCGGCCAGCTCAGCCCGGATACGGGTGAGTGCTGATCGATCCCACGGTGAGGTGTGGATGTTGCGTTCGATTAACCGGCGCCGGTTGTGTAAAGGCGTAGAGCATTCCCGCGCGGTCAGAGGGGGTGCGGGTTCGAGTCCCGCCTGGCGCTAGAAGTTTTGATCGCAGCAAAACATCATTGTAACAGCCTATGTTACGGAATCTTATCTCGGAGGATTCGTGAATGTAAGAAACCACCAATCCTGATAATGGTTTTCCTTGTAAAGTCGTTCAGCAGTTTTTTCAAGGACAGCAATACCCTTCCGTTTATGAGTGAAGAACAGTGCTGCATCACTCAACGATAGGTGCTGAGTTTTGTTAGCGAAAAGAGCGGCTTTTGGTGTTGCTACTAAAGGCTTTGAAAATGTGATAGGTGCGAGTGATAGCCTTTGTTGCGATTTCTTTGTGATGCAACGACAAGTCGGGTCTGTGGAAGTGTAGGAAACCTAGGTCTTTCACCCTTTAGATCGGACAATCGTTGAATGAATGGCTGCCAAACTCCCCGTCTACTGCTTTTGTTTCACTATCTCCACTTTCAAATTACGATTGCGATTACGACCCAAAATGTCGGAAACCGTGAAAGGAGAATTGCCAAAGGTCGCCGAGACTCCCAGGGGCGGATTCATCAACAATTAAACCCGTGGGCATGCGGAGTATAAGGCGTAGAAATAAGATAAGAGTCAGGTAGAGATAAGATAAGAGCCAGAGACGCAGGCTCCGTCGTGGGTATCTCTACCCCCCATATACCCGCCGCGGGTTAGTCGTTGATGATTCCGGCCGCAGGTGCGCACACTATCGCTCCCGCCAAGGACCATGAACAGGCGTGGGGCCCGTGGCTCGAGCGGATCGATGGGCGAGATTATCGATCGACGGCTTCTCCCGCAGGGTTTGCGCACGCGTCACTTGTCGCCCGGCTCTGCCTATGTACGCCCGTCAGTCCTCGTTTTACGATGGTTCTCACGAGCTCTGTTCCCTCGTTTCTATCTTCCGCTGAAGAATCGGAATTCTGAGCGGGTTCCGAGATTGGACCGCCCTCGAATTAGTTATTGGGTCTTTCTATTCGGAATTCTGAATTTCATGGTTCCACGTGACAGTATTCGACATTTGTCAAAGCTGAATATTCAAAGAACCTGTTCGACGTATTCTGCTCTGTCGAGTTCGGTCGTGGTTTCATAACGGAAGGAATCGGTTAGGCAATTATACTCGCGAAATGAATCGGTAGCATGTATCTAGAAGCTGCAGGAACCCTCATGAGCCTAGCTAAATTACCGATGAACGGGAGTTAGGAGACATTCCCGAGTTTCTTCCTTCCTGTAAATTCTGCTCTTTCCAGACTCGAGTCCAGTACTCTATCCAGTAACATTAACATTAGAACGGAGGAGCTGTGAAATAACTAAAAGGAGACCAGCCAACGTGCAGAATGCTCTGAAAGCGTAGTTGCATATAGGTTTGAACTAGCATCACAATTACACACAATTCCAGTACTTTCTGGGTGCGTGGTGTCGCAGTAGTAGAGGCGATGGTTGTCACGTGCACCCCAATCAAGGTTCTTGGTTCGACTTCCTCCCTTGCTAAATACGTCTTTCGTCCCTCCGACGTCGATCAACTGGTACCGACCCTTAGGTCGGGGGCATACTTCCATCGCCGAGATGCCATTGCGGCGCTCAGTTCATGGCCATTCCACCGCACGCGGTCGAATAGTCAAAGGAAACTTCGCCGCGGCCGCCGCAACAGTGGTGGTCGGCATGCGCGATGGCCTCCCGCGCCCATCGCCGGTATGGCATACTTTTTCGCGCCGCGCGCGGTGTTTAGCGTTGGTCCTGGACGGATCGCCGTCGCGCTCCCTTGCAGAGCGATAAGCGATGACGAGCACTGACAAGTTCATATTCTTTCGCGTCGCTCTGCAGAACTCATCACCGCGATTCCATCGCGGCGACGGGAAGTATGCACGAGGTCTTATGGGAGGAAGAATACATCGATTTCTCCATCAGCTGGGCAATCCAAAACATTGTATTTTCTATGTATTTATTGATTGCACTCGAACCCGTGCCATCTTCCCGCTCTTACGTGAGTTTGACTTGTGAGCTCGCCAGCATTGGTCGACAAACTCCTTGAACATATCTCAACACTTCTTCTTCCGTAATGTATGGGATTTTTTGCGGCACGATTTTTTCGGAGAATCGAGGGTTATGGCATTGTTGACATGACCGGGCCATCTAAAAAAGGTGTGACCCGGCCGCGAAAGGTCAAGCCCCAGGGCAGGCGCCACGGTCACTCGATGGGCGCTGCGTCCATCTCGCATTTCTATGTGAGTCGTCTTCGTTTCAGTAACTGATTCTCTATCTCCTCCGCTTTTCTTCCTCTGAGCACCCTTCTGTTTTCATCCGTCATTTTCTCGGCTAGTGACACAATACGTTTATATTTCTTCGGATATTGACATCACTTTCCCTTTACCCTATATTGAGGGTTGGAAGACGGCTTTTACTACGTGTAGGGATGGTTCCAGGGTGGCGCTATCGCTTTTTCCCCTTCTGATGTAGTTTTACAAGTACTAGCGTTTACGAGTAGCAGCTCATCAAAATAATTTAACCCACGGAGAAATTGCGGAGGTTGGTGTATTCCTCGTAGTTTTGGATTGGACTGGCAAGTATCCTTATCCGCGAGGAACAAGATGTGCGGCAGAGTGAATTTAACACTACCACAAAAAAATCCTTGCTGATGCTAGGTTTAGTTCGGAGCTTAAGCTCTAATTCTGTGCCAAATTTGCTACTTATTTTTACACCCACAGTGCACTTTGCAGTCTTTCAACATTCCCTACGGTGCCTCTCGTAGTGTAACTTTGTGTTGTTCCCCGTACCAAACCTAGACGAATAGCTAGCGATTCTTGTATAGTCGACTTTCAAACCACGAGTCGAAGGAGAAGAAAAGACATCCACGTACTTCTCCCTCCTGCCATTTTTTTCTTTCGTCGGCTGTCATTGAAACCATTTGCGAACGGATGGTCGAAAATAATTAGGAGATTGAGCTTCAGCGGAAATTGCATTGGTATTTGTAGGATGTGTTTCACGATAAGACTGGCTTCTGCAGGATTCTTATTAGTTGCTGTCTTAGGGGGCGTTTAGTGTGCACGCGATGCGCGACGCGATGTAATGAGAAGCGCCCACATCGATTCATCGCGTCGCGCAATCGATAAGCGGTCGTTTAGTGTGCGCGCGACGCGATGCCATGTGTAGTGGCCGAATTGATCAATCGTGTCAGTTTGGCCCCTGCACGTGCATTGCGTCGCGCGTTGCGCGTACACTAAACGATCCCTTATAATGGCAGGGTGCGGGATAGTGCAGTCAGAAGAGATGCCAACTGTCACGTGCACCCTATTCCATGTTCCTGGTTTGGGTTTCCTGCTCAATCCAACCAAGCCTTTCAACCCTCCGGGGGCGGCGTACTAGTACCAGGTTTGTCCAGGAAGCATAAAACACTGACTTGTTGATCGGCTGACCACCGTAAATTATTCTGTGTATGGGCAGACACGCATTCAAAGTGCCTCCGCGGCATCGCGCAAAACTGGCATGCGTGGCTCATCCGCAAAAGGATTAACTAATTCCGAAATGCATGCTTTCCCTATCCTGATAATGGCAGTTTTGATGATTTCTTCGCAATGAATTCCATGAAGTACCTTTTCTGGGCTTGGTGGAACATTCTCTGAAGCACGTTGATGATTGATAGATTTTTTCCTCGTCTGGTGCAGTTTAGCCGTTGGCGATTGAAGCTATCATGTTTCCAGCATCTGCTTTGCTCTTCAAAACTCAAATCGCTTCGAAATTCGTCTACGGGTTGATTTGTCAATTGCAGCTTTGCATGACAAGGGCCGCTTTCCAGTGCTGAAGGATACATTCCCTGTTTCGTTGAGGTCGCAGGGTGTCATACCTACGTTCCCTTAAGATGACCTCGCCGTTGACTGCGTTGCCAAGTGCAGACCCTAACTGCAATCTTCTTTTTAAGGTCGTCACTCATAAGTTCGTCGATTGACTGATTGTGCACTGCTTTGCTAGCTATGGGCACAGGCATTACAATGTTACGAGGAAACTTGGATAATACAGTTTCGGCCCAAACTGAATCATATGTGGAGCTAACGTCATATCCTGCGGATCGCATCTGGTTAATCAGGATATGAATTTTCCCGCGGAATGTTCGCAAAATTACTAGCTGGCTTTAAAATGAGCAGCTTTCGAACGATTTCCGACCCGTTAGTTGAATAGCCGCAGTATCTCTGTGCGTGTACTGTCCACTCTTGGTTATGCGGCAGTAGCTGAATCTTTGCGATGGAGTGAATCTGAACGTTATGGTGAGCAGTGGTCTCAAAAACTGCCAAGTGCTCCGGAAATCCCTCTGCATGCCCAAAGATATGAGTAGCGATTGCTTCGCGGTTTTTATGGCGCGGTGCCTTTCTTGTCCTGACCACTTTGTTTCAGCTGCAACGTTAAGGCCCATGCACACTACTGCGATACCGCGGCGGGGCAAGTGGGGCGACGGCTACCTCCGCGAAATCCGGCCGGTTGCGGCGCGGTCGCGTTAGAGCACCGTTTTAGGCAACGGGACCTACGTCCCCGTGGATGTCGCGCCGCCAGGAATGGTTTGAACCATTCCAGCCTGCGGCACTCAGCGCGGCGTCGCCTGCGATAGCCGCCGCGACAGCCGCAAGAGTGTGCATGCCCCTCCCTGCGGCACGTGTCGCAGTGTCGCGCCGCGGTCGTCGCGGCCCTATGCTTCATCATGGCCGCGCCGCGCTGTCGCAGAAGTGTGCATGGGCCTTTACGGGGCTAGTATTAGCTTCAGCTTGTTCGTATTTCAATTGGCTACCTTGAACCACTAACTTTATGCAGGTGAGATTCCCTGCAGCCAGTTCCAGTTCAATCACAATCTCTTCTTTTCTTTGCCTTATGTCCGCAGTCTTTGTAAAAATCTACAATTCAATTAGAGTTTCAATTAATGGGCTTTCTTCACTCTTTTTGGTTGCCTTGTGCACTGTTCTAGACCGTATGGTGTTTCAGCATTTCTCATCGTTACGTTCACTCGCAACTGCGTGGTCTAGACTTACGGCATACTCTTTGTAGGAACTGAATCACTGAGCATTGTTGAGCTCAACCTGATCGCGAATCTCTTTGCACGGAGATCCATTTTTTATGACAAATCGCCTGCTTAGCACGCATTACAGTGCAATGGAGGCGTGGACCTGCAACTCAAGACTTTTTCTCAAGTTAGAAGGAAAATTGTTTTAACCTTGATATAGAGCTGCGTAGGCCAAATATGCATTTGCCTCGACTATATTCTATAGAAATAAGCTGCAAAATGCGTGGCGCATCCCAAATAAGGATTGATTAGCGGCGTCCTCTATCCTTTTTTCTAGCATATTCAGGAGTAGGTGGCATTTTAAAATTTCTGTTTTTTGTTTCCATCTACGTCATCTGGTATGAGCAAGAAAGGCTGTTATTTTCTACACCGCTAACTTAGGAAGAATTTCCGATCCAAGCGGCATTACGCTTCTTTTTAAAATCTGTACTCAACTTCGAAAATAAAATCCATCGAAACTGCATGTGTCGGCAGTCCTGATACGTGAAATTGCATGATTGGTACATGTGCTCCTAGTACATAGTTTGCCTAAGCAAGTGTTTACCCAAGAAGTTGACAGAAAATGAATTGTGGAGCTGAGAATTCCTGCCATCGAATTCATAAGCTGGACAGAGCTGTCGATCAGTCGTCAGCAAAAATGTTTCGTACAAGAAAAAAGAAAAAACGAATTGTTGCTGCAGTTTGAAGAGTACAACTGCCGCCCGCATCGTTGCTCCTTCAGACGACAAATTCAAAAGTGGGAATCGGTAGTGACTCATCTGGCTGCCCGTTGTTGGAACGGCATCTGTTCCCCGCCTACGATGGCATTACTCATCCGTAGCTGTCCGGCTGCCCTTAAATGGGACCGGAAGCGCAGATAAAGGCGACCTCGCCATTTGTCCTTCAGTGGCTGTCCACCGTCCCTCTTCCAGCCCCCCCCCCCCGACTCTCCCCCTCTCTCTTTGCAAACCTATCTTTGCGGTCGTGCTTGTCAGCTCGCTGATGAATGTTTTTGCGCGGTTCTGAAGTGGAAGCTCGACAACGTTCGCGCTGTCATGTCGGTGCGGATGACGCAGAAGCTTGTCGGCCATCGAGAAGGGTCATATTTCTTGGCTCATTAGCGTGACGATAGCGTGGATCGGCTCGATGCGCGACGAGGATGGGACAGGGCAGTGGATGAGAGGAGTGGACCCGCAAAAAGCTGAAAAGGAGTGAAGCCATGAAAAGCTGAGCTTGAACCACTTCAAGTATCGAAGCAAAAAGCAAAGAGCCGACGCACACCAGTAGATAAACCTGCTCAACTCGATTAACATCTCAACTCTATGCCTTCCTTTTGCAAGGGAGCCTGCTAACTAACCACCTAATCCTCGAACTTTTCAGTGGGAAATATCCTGTCTGACACTTCCCCGTTGCTGATCTCCAGCATGAAATCAGCATTTGCTGGAGTTATTTTGAGCATAAGTAAAGACAGATCAAAGTTTACGGGCGCAAAATAAAAGCTTCTCTAGCTGATGCAATCGTGTACAATTTATCCGTCAGTTGGTGGCACTATTATCTACACCCACGTGTCGTGACACGACCTAACCCAGGCGTGTGGTTACGCGGTCGGAGGAGCCGGCTATCGCGTGCATCCAATTCCAGGACTTGTACATCAGCTGACCACCGCAATCCTTTGTGAAAAGGACAGGACATGTCCCATAGAAAAGTTCGGAGATAAGTTGGCCACCTTCCCCGGTTAGGACTGACTGCCTCGCCGGGAAAAAGTAATTCGGTTGTAATGCTGCACTGTGACGCCTTACAAGGGAAGGGTCTGAAGCGTATCTCTGAAGGGGGAGCGACTCTACATATAGGGAGAATCCCCACCCCTCAATTAGTATAAGAATGCATTTTTTTACCAATTCGTTAAACCCAAGGAGTAGGGGGTCACAATGGAATACGGCGCATCACGAGTTTGGGGGTCTTTTACGCCCGCGATGCCTCTAGTGGCATGCGGCTCGGAGCGCAGTGGAAGTGCGGTTGCTTTGTGCGATGGAGGTCCGGCGTTTGGTTCCTCTGCGCTGCTGCCTCTTTGCATTTCAACTGAGTGGTTGAGATTTGGGCGATTCTGACGTCTGTAGGTTTTCAGACGTTTTCTGCGCATTTTCCAGCTGTACGCTGTGGAGAGTACCTTTCTTGCGACTTGTTTATTACTGACCGGTTTTCTAACCACCAGACAATGAGAAAGCTATTCAACATAATGATGTATAGACGCTCAACACCAGTGATAGACAGGTAGAAAGTGCATGAAACAGAAGCACTGGTCACAATGCGGACAGCATATAAAACCTACAGACTCCTGTGCCCACTGCTGCCCACTGCTTGCTTGCCTCTCCACGTCCATCAGTTCATCTTGCGGATCCCAATCTTCTTCTTGTTCTTCCACCACTTCCAGCTGTTCGTCTTCGTCAACTTCAAGTTGACGTGCTTCGAAGTCCTTGAGTATGCTGGCCATCCGTTCGCCCAGCTTGATTTCTTCCATCGAAGGCTTCTTGTTGAAAGGTGGGCCACTTCAGCGTGAGCAGGTGGATCACCACTCGAGCATCGGCGGTTGGTGGTAGGTTTAAAAAACCTTCAGCAGACCTCTTATTTCCAGGTGACAGGCAGAGATGAAGGAAAGATTGTATCGATGCCGTTTAGCTTAATTTGCGGGATCCGCACACCCCGTTTCTCATTTTAACCACCTCCGACGTCACATCCTGGTCGCTTTTGAAAATTCGAGCAGGATAGTTTTTCCTGAGAGCATTGGTCCATGTATGGAAACGAACTGTGAGAGCCTGTTTATACGCTGCCCGTGTTGTGCCCAGTGCTAATTCATGCACTTTGCACTTGTGTATCACTGGTGTTGAACATTTATACATCACCATGTTGAATACCACAGCTTACAGCTGAAAAATACACACAAAACGTCTGAAAACGGTGTAGACGTCAGAATCCCCCAAATCTCAAGCAGTCCGTTGAAATGCAAAAATGCAGCAGCGCAGACGAGCCAAACCCCTGATCTCTCTCCCATGAGTCAACCCTCTACCCACCTGCGCTCCGAGCCACTGGCTGCAGAAGCATCGCGGGCGTACAAGACCCCTAAACTCGTGATGCGCCGTGTCCCATTGTGACCCCCTACTCCTTGGGTTTAACGACTTGGCAAAAAATAAACACATTTTCATACTAACTGAGAGGTGGGGATTCTCCCTATATGAGCCGCTCCTCCGTTCAGACATACACTTCAGACCCTTCACTTGTTAGTGCGTGTTCCTGTCACCTCTTTCGACGGGTCTCTGCCCGACCTTCTTCCGTCTGCCTTCTCCCTCGCATTTGTCTGTCCACCGTCCAGCCCATGAATCACGTGCACTCTAAGCTACCACTTCTTGCAAGAGTTTTCATGTTTCACTGAGCATTAGGCACACCCTTCTACACGACCTGGGAAAGTCTGGAGCCTTTTCGGATTTCTGCTACCTTTATCAACATTTTCGGTCGCAACTTTGAAGTGTTTAGTTGCTATGCAGTTAAGAGATAG
Source organism: Heligmosomoides polygyrus bakeri (assembly GCA_947359475.1). Lineage (NCBI taxonomy): Eukaryota > Metazoa > Nematoda > Chromadorea > Rhabditida > Heligmosomidae > Heligmosomoides > Heligmosomoides polygyrus. Next base: position 516,472 of record OX375870.1, on the reverse strand, counting down.
ACGGTTTTCGCTAAAACCTTCACATCCGTGGTCGGACCTTTAATCTCAGCTCTCATACGGCTGAACTGAGTACAGAATGAGATCGAAAGTGAATTTCGGTACCACCAGTATCGCCGAAAAACAGCCATTTGCGACGTAAAAATGATAACTACTTTCATTGTAAGGATTTCTTCATAAAACATTACAGTGTTCTTTGGCATCGTCAATCCTATCATACGGCATGCGGTGGCCGTTTAAGAGTGGGTGAAAAAAGCAATAGCGAAATTAAGATCCCACTTAATTGTATGGAATTGACCCGCATCAATCGCTGAGTCTGGTTTGATTGTGCCTTCTGTCAAGTCGACATTTCATTTTTTATCTTAACTTTTAAAATCCTAAAACTTTTTTGGCGTTTGCAAAAGCTTCCTCTAGCACACCATTATTCATCTGATGTCAGTGTTGGTCGGTTGATGCCCATCTTGAGTCAGCCTCTGCTTCAAGATTCGACGAAAGGATTCTCAGCGTTAAACCTGCAATTGTGGCCTACTGTCTGCTCATGTTACAGGTATGCGAAGGGGCATAGAAACTTCTGGTTGTGGTTCATTTTAGGCATTCACGTGCTGGATGCCTATTGTCAAATTCCTGAGTAAGCGAACTTTGGTGGACAGTACTCTCTGTCGGCGATTTCAGGCATGGACAACTTTTTTCATGTCCCTCATATCTCATTTCCCGCCCGGCTGCAAATATGATTAATTGCATGTTGAGAGGATGGTTTATCTACAGCGTCTATATATCTTCTGTAAGTACGTTATCGACTATAGTTGTGCTCGAATGACCTATTCGAATAGGTATTGGAATGACTTTCATTTGAATTTGAGCATTCGAATTCGATTGTTCAAAAAATCGCGTTTTTCGAATATATTCGAATTGGAATATTCAGAAGAACCGTCTTTTGAACTCGAATATTCGAAATGTGTAGGCATTCGAAACCATTCGAGTATACGAAAAAATCTCGTGAGCCCAGCTATATTATCGACGCACATTTATCAAGTATTACCCATTTCGTTGACATGATTTTGAAGTACAGAAGTGTGTAAAAAGAGCGGCAGGATAAGTTCTTCTTGGAAAACACTACTGCTGTTTGTGAGGAATTCCTTAGAGAACTGCCCCTTAATTTTGTCTTGATATGTCCTTCTACTAGTGGGTAAGGTGTGTTTATGAGGTAGAGCGAGTGTAGTACAGCAAGCGAATCCTCCATTTACCAACCCGACCCGTCGGTATCTGAAAGTGGCCGACGACTTCCCTGGCTTTGAATCTCTGCTGGTCTCCAGTGCATTTTTCAGTCTCGGATGCGCGTCTCTCGTATGGCCTGTCTGAGTGCCGGCAAGTGCTCCTGCCCAGGGCTCTGGATGTGCAATTTGCAGCAAAGGGCGACCACCATCGCCATCTCGGCAACCACGTCGTCCCGTGCAGTGGCGAAGGGTAGGGCCGTGCCGACAGCCGTCGTCGTCGGCGTCGTCGTCGCAGGCGTCGCCCCCGTCGTCGCTCCGACTACTCGTCGCAGCTGACGACGACGACGGCGCGGCGCTCTCTGGCGCGCTCCGCCCGGACACCGCGTCTCGCCGTCGTCTCTCGGGTTCGCATCCTCCACCTCTGCTAGCGCTCTTTCTGCTCGCATGACTCCTTAATCTGAATCGCCGCCGCGGTCGCTCGCCTCCCACATCGATATGCTCTATACGAATCGCCGAGTATCTCTGGCCTCCTTGATGACTCGCCCTCTTTCTCACGCTCCATCCCTCGCGGTCAGAGCCACCAACGGTCGTCCCAGCATCTATCTCATTGGCGACGTCGCCACTGGTTATCAGGTCCTCATCGTCTACCTATCGTTCCAACCATTTTCTGGACAGCTAAGCCAGTTATAAAGTCACTTTCTACGCTAGTAGATCGATGACTCACCAGCTATACAGCTGATTCTGAAGTAATCTGAGCAGCACCGCTTGGCATTCTGAAGCCGTGCTGTTGGTCGGACGAGTCCATTTCGTCACAACACCTTTTGTTGATGGCCTGCCTGCCCTCAGGTATTCATAGATTTTCGGACGCTGTTGTGCTGGCGGTTGCGTATCTCGCTTAGCCGCGCCCACCGCAACTTGTCTGGTTCGTCGTCGCTCTGCGGATGACTTCGGCGTCTGCGCCAGGGATAGCTGATGGCCGTAGGATTTCACAGAATGAAGTCTCATGGCCCTTCAGAACATTGGTCTGCTGCTATTTACAGAGGCACACCCATGCATGCACTTGTGACTTTTAAGACATTACAGCTCATCGAGCGACCGTTGGAAAGGCCTAGTGGTGGGTATGAGACCAAATTCGTAGAATCAGTGAGGGCACAACGCCGTCAAGCGCGCAGTAGCTCCTTGGCTACGAGGTTCACTACATCCGTGGCCGATCAATAGTGTACTCGTTACTGCAGAGCAACTTGTTAGCATGCCGCATTCGTCAACATTTCAGACGAAGACGGAGGTAGTGGCTCGCTTTCTCTTGAAGGCAGCAAGACTGGACAGAAGACAGTTTCTTGACGAATGCTCGAAGCAGACAAAGTCCAAGCAATTTTCGAGAGACCACGCAAATGTCGCCTCTTCGTGCAGAAGAGAACGCAGACGGGTATCGGAGCAGCAGGCGATATCGTCGTCGTCGAGATCCTAACGTGTACCTCTTATCGCTCCGCCCTGTTACAGGTTGCGGAGGCGACCTGACTGTAGATAGAGTGCTCCTCCCCTGCTCACGAGAGCCCCAACTCAACTCCTATCTCCTCTCCCCGTGCTCTTTCGCCTTCTACCTTCTCCCCCCTCACTATAGCCGCTGCTAGACTACCGCTCTCCTATATATCTCTCGTACCACTATCATATTGCCTGCGGTAATAAACGTAGTACACCAGTTACTCTGTCTGCTGGTTCTCTTCCTCAAAAAGCCACTGAACCACCTCTTCTGGGACACTAAGTTCTAACCGCCTTTATCACCCTCTGTATTTTGGTGCATCGGCCGGGTTCGATGATTTGCCAGACTTCGGACTTTTTAGTCTGATCCGTCCGTCGTCTCTGATACCGATTTGCTTGCTTTTCTCGCTTTTTTGAGATTTCGGAAAGATATTTTTTAGAAGGGGTGCGTGGCGGCGCAGTCGGTGGAGGCGACGGTCTCGGTGACTTGTCTGTGGAGGATAACACATTGAATTATCCATCGGCTGACCATCGCAAGTCATTGTATGGACCGAGTACACATTCAGTTTGCCTTCACGACATTCAGTAGAAGTAGATTACACGGCGCAATGCAGAATCAAATGATTAAAGCCGTCCTTTACCCCTGTAGTCGGGAAGAGGGGTTAGAAGATACATCTGTAAGGTCGCTGAGTAAAACCCTACCAGAACATTTACCGTTTCCACTGCTTACTCGATTTCTCGCCTCTTGCGTCAAGCTCTTCTTCGCAGGCGATGACGTTCCATGAGCGAACGTGTCTGGCTGCTGACTCCTTGTCGTCACTTGCCGTCCGTCACCGTTGACGGTTCATTACCGCTTCGCATGAAATCAGCATTTGCTGTGAATCATTTTGAGCACAAATAAGTACAGGTGAAAGTTTGCGGACGCAAAATAACGTCGTCACTTGCTGTCAACGTAGACGATTCATTACCGCTTCTGTCGCGCCAGCCTTGGGTAAGGCGAGCCAGAAGCTGGCGCACGCGACTTCGTCATTCACCTCTTCCGTCATTTATTCACGAGCTGTCGCTAACCTTTTCACTCAGCTATGGTGCAGCTTCGTCGTGGAAATCCGTATCCGTGTTGTCTGTCCATCTTCGTAAATGATTTGCTTGAATTCAACTAATACACCAGAAGTTCCTAATCCAGAAGAAGTCGTCATCAGGCGAAATTGCTCGTGAAACTCACCACCGTTGAAAAAAGAGGCAGGCACTCTCTACTTGATTATTCTTGAAACTGGGTGGTGAATAGCAACGTGTTCCTTAAATGTCCTTCAAAATACAGAACACTTGCTGTGAAAGGTGAAAGCAATAAAGCGGTTGGCATAATATGCGGTAGACAGCACTTGCCAAGGAATTGCGGCTCGTTGGTGGTGACTTTATAGAGAAGGCCTAAGGCCCCGTTTATACTTCGTCGCGGCGCGATGCGACGCCACTTATAGTGGCTATATTGATTGTGCGACGCGATCGATCAATTTGGCCTCATTGCGTGGCCATCGCATCGCGCCGCGACGAAGTATAAACGGGGCCTAAGGCTGGGTGCATACTTCCATCGCCGCGATGTGATCGCGGCGCTCAGTTCATGGCCATTCCGCCGCACGCGGTCAATTAGTCAAAGGAAACTTCGCCGCGGCTGCCGCAACAGTGGCGGCCGGCATGCGCGATGGCTTCCCGCGCTCATCGCGGACATGGCATACTTTTTCGCGCCGCGCGCGGTGTTTAGCGCTGATCCTGGACGGATCGCCGTCGCGCTCTCTTGCAGAGCGATGAGCGATGCTACGAACGCTGAGAAGTTCAAATTCTTTCCCGTCGCTCTGCAAAACTCATCGCCGCGATTCGATCGCGGCGACGGGAAGTATGCACAAGACCTAACTGTTGATGTCAGCTCCCGATTTGAGCACCTGACAAAGTAACATTTGAAGAGTGAATGTGACGGGCAGAAGTGCAGGGGTCGTCGGAGAAAAGCATCGCTGAGTGCTAGGTACTGTGGTATAAATGTGTTTACTTTCGATTCTCGAAGGGGAGCCCTTGTAGCGTTTGGCAAAAAAAAAAAATCGTATCCTGGAGATCTGGCAGAGCAAGTTTTGTGTGTGAAGAAGCAGCATCTGTAGATGCAACGTCTGCTTTTTCTCCCTTCACGTTGCAAGATCAATCGAACAGACTGCGGCTGTACCGTAGAACTCTGCTCACACTAATCTCTCATTAGAGATTGGTCGAACTGTTTTGTTAATACTAGAGAAAAATCGATGTATCGATACATCGATCGATGTTGAGAGGTGTATCGATTTCATTCACTTGTTCACATGTTGAGAAGCTAGTGGATGTAGACTGATTGGCTGGCCATTCTCGGTGTTGGCAAAGCCGTTCAATAATTTTTCCCGAATGGACAGACCTGCGGACAGAAGAGGATGGTGCATCCTTCATTTGTAGTGGATTGAAGAGCAATTTGGATGAGAAGCAACATGCCAATGTGTAACTTTAGCATAGATGGCATTACATGGATGTCTAGTGTGCGTCCGTTTCATCCTCAGCACTATCCAGCTTCAACGCAAAAAGAACCGTGATGGCTTATATTGTCTTTGTTGTTTGCTCGCTGTATAGAGACACTGAAGGAAACAGAATGTTGGCGAGTGCTGGCGAAGATCCGAAAGTATTTCAGGGCACTCGAAGCTGATTCCGCAAGTACCTTCTCCTTTTCTACGCCTTCCTAGGTACTTGCGATTTCAGCTTTGAGGAAGCCTCGCCCTGACAGGACCTGCACGTGGAATTCTTTTTCATTTGCAACGTAAAGGGCATTTTGGAAAATATTCATTCTTGCCATCCTGAAAATGCTGCCACTCTTCTGGTGAGGAAAGCCAAGAACTTGGCTCTAGTGGGTCTTATTTCTGATTCCTTCAGATGAAGGCGTTCCTGTATGCTATCTAGACAGACAGATTTAGGCGAAGGTGTAAGCTGTGCTTTTGCACTGCGAAACGCTGTTAGGGTGTGCCCTTCGACTAACCGGTGAGAGGTTGAGGCTACGGTTCGGCAACCGTTGCACGTCGTTTCGATGTGTCGAAAGAACCTCGCGGCGCTCCATGCTTTTTGCTGCCGATCGTGCGCAGTCCGTCCGTCGAACGCCTTTCATTGCAACTGCGAGGCGCCACGGTTCACGACGACAAAAAGCAGCCGTCGCTCCTCGTTCCTTTCCAAGAGCCGTACGTTGGAGGCGAGTCTCACTCTCAGCCTCCTCGCCCACGAGTTTGGCTGGCACATCACTTTCCGTGCCGTGCGGCTTCATTTCCGTCGCGGGATGAGGCGGCCAGATGGGTACACCGACGTCGTGCGGAAGACAGCGGCTAGCCGGAGCTCGTCATCTAGGTGAGTGTGACGGCGAACCGCCTGAGGACGACGGTGTCGGTGGTGGTTTGCCTGTTTGTCAGGTGAGCCCCGCTTCCTCTTCGGCCTCCACGCTCGGCCTCCCCCCCCCCCCCCCCCCCCCCCCTCGTTCGGAGCAAACAATTACATAGCGAGGAGTGCGAGGGGCGAAAGCGCGCGGGGCGCTGTGCGGAATGAGAGGAGGGTCGGGTGGCCCCGATTCTGGTTGTGGTCGGAGAGTGTCAGTCTCTCCGTCTGTGTGCTGTGGTGTTTCAATCGATCGGCAACGTTACTATCAGCAAGTTCGACCTCGAGTCACACCCTTCTTGCGTCATAGTCCTCATCGTGCTCCTTATGAGCGTCTCCATCTGTCTGCCAACGCCGGCTAGAAGACTCGACGTCCCTTTGTTCTCCTCCTATCCTTGTGTCGAAGTTGCTCCCAACCAATTTGTCTAGAATGTTCTCGTAGGGTGACGCTCTCTGTAGTATGTACAAGTTCACGGGAACTTTTTATTCACGTTGGAACATCTTCACTGTCGCTTGCCGGCCGCTCACTTCTGGGATACGTATTGTAGGATCGCTTGAATGAGTCCGCAGTCGACTGAACACTATCAAGGCTAGATTCTTGTTTAATGTTGGTACCCTGATGGCGTCTTACTGTTTTGATGGGAGGGGCAGCCCTTATTAACTGTAAGCAGAATAATTAAAATACATTTGTCCACTCAAATCGCATATACACCACCTCAAGAAACCCATTGCTCGAATTCTTACGAGCCACCTCCAGAATCCAGAAACTGTGGAGTCTTGGGGTTTATTCCCTTCCCTTTACTTGTTCTGAAGTAATGTTCAGGCCGCTCCGCCGCGTAACATAAATACAATGCGTTTCATATTAGTAATTCACATTGGTTTCTATGGAAGACATTCCTCCTCTGTACTTGCATATTCCACATTTCTATTATTCTCTTTTCCAAAGCGCATTCTCTAGAATAAAGGTTCTTTCACTTGAGTTTTCCTTGCTCATCGAATAGAAACTGGCTGCCTAAGATGCGTTATGTAGATTTTTTTTGTAAGGTGGACGGTTCGTGTCGTGTTCACAATTTTACGTTCCATGATAAAAGCTGCCTGTTCGAAATCCTTGAATTCCTGTTTCTCGAAGAAAGGATGGGTTTGAGATTATGACCTTCATTCAACACCAAGAGCGAACTTTGAACCTAATTCACTTTCTCGGAAATCGGTTTCCATATTTTTTTATTAAAGGGGATGGTGACATGATTCTTCGTTCCTTTTCTTTCCTTCTGTTTATCTCTGTGCATAATAATTTTTGTGGCTTGTTTTTGTTTTCGTGTGTTATTTTCTGTCTTCACATTGTAGCTAGTTAGTTCCGATGACTTGATACGCCATAGTTCATTAGTGTTTTACTTATTTTGCCACTCACGGTTCACGCCACGCTACAATCTACTTGGTTAAAAATGTCAAGTCGGCATTGTCTTCATGCATCACACGCTTGAAAGTACTTCTATGGTAACTACTTTTGTGTGCCAGTGTTTCTCATTACCATTTGTCCGAAACTTCTGGGCAGTTTCATGACCTCATGCTTCTAGAAGTTTGTTTAAAAAAAAGTCGAGCAAGCAAAGCGCATTTATTCGTCTAGTTCCAATTGTTCTCCGCTTTTGCTTCGAAGAAATTCTCCGATACGTGCGAGTATCAGTACTTTTGAGGAAGCGGTATCTAGCACTGTATCATCATGACATTGAGATTCCAGTTCGCCCAGGTTCAGATTAGAGGAGAGCTGCAGTGTCTGATCCACCTGGAGGGACTGAAAGGCATTGATGAAACGCATTTCTCAGCGGCTGTACGGGAGGTCACCTTACTTCTGCTGCTATCGCTGTTCTAACCCTATTCGCTCCTATCCTACCACGAAGGTGGTGTCGGCATCAGAACTGGTACAGTTCTTTGCATACTCTTAGATTTGCTCTAAAGACGTCTACAGTTTTTACCTATCATAATGTTTTGTATCCCACCGCATTGTCGTATCTTTTTAGCGTCATTTTTTGCATTACACGTAGCTGACTTATTCAAACTTCAGTAAATAAATACATAGTTCAACTAGCGGATAGGAGGGCGACCAGAAGCAGCTCTGGATCGGTGTAAGCTCTCTTTTTCGAGAGAAAAATACGTCTCTTTGCCGAAAACAAATCATCCTAAACCGCTAAGCCAGGTTGAACTCAACGATGAGCTAGAGCCGTCTACACTGTGGGTTGCGACATTTTTCGTGACTAGTAAGGCGACAGGTAGCACAGTCGGGTAGGGAGCCGACTATGGCGAACCCGATTACTGGTTCTTAGTTCGAACTTCCCGCCCAAGACAGCCAAGCTTCCCATCCCCCAGGAGTCGTTGAATAGGTACCAGATTTGTCCGGGAAGGATAAGGCACTGACTTGTCTATCAACTGGCCACCGCACGTCATTGTACAGGCCAGGTACACGTTCAAATTGCCTCCTCGGTGTCACGAAGGAGTAGAATGCGGCAAAGGATTGACTAATGCGGACCTTCACCCTTTATCCTCTTAATAATGCTCAGCATCCAAACTGGTCTGGCGGCCAAATATGCGCGGAATCCAACTCAAGTGTTTTCGGACATTCGGTCGGATTTGTCCGATTCCGAGTTGTCCGAAATCCACCTTCCGAAAATGTCGTCCGAACCATCTGAAAATTCGTGGGTTTTTACAATTCTCGTTATCCAAATGATTCATTTATTCGGGGTATCGAAGAATAAAATGACCAATCCGAAGCCTCCGATTATCCGAAAAATCCTCATCTGATCCAAGTTAAGCGGTCAAATGAGCTGTCTCTCCTTTTTGATGGAAAACCTCCAAAGTGTAGACGTCCGCTTGTGTTCCGTGATGTTGTAGCGTCGTCCGTCTCTGGTATATCTCCTCATTCGATGCGGCGTTGGTGAATACTGATGAATGAAATTAGTATCGGCCGGTTGCAATCAACCGCTCTGCTGCTTCGGCAATCACGCATTCGTTTCACGGCTTGCTGCTCGTGCTGCTGTTGGCGGTATTCCTGAAGTTCTTGTCCAAGCACCGGATCCAGCCTCCACCTCCTTCCCTCCTTCCGGCATCTGTCTGTCCATCCGTCCGTCAAAGAGCGCACTTCATCGCTCAATGTGGCGGACACGAGAAATGTGCTCTCCATCCGGCTGCAGTCAGTCTCATGCATGGACATATATTTCACGTGCGCCGACACTTCGTCCCGAATGGCTGGGTCTCGTCGTACATAGTATTCTGTATGTCAGCGGTGAGCGCTAATTCGCCGCCAGGTATATAGTATTATGGGGGGCCAAAAGTAATGAGACACCCCATGCCGTGTCCATATATCTCGTGGCTGGAGTCTGAATTCGTACTTGTCGTACTTGTATGTTTGTATGCTACTTACTGAAGCCCATCTGAGAAGTTACCACTTCCGCACTTTCCAGAAGCATGCCAAAAACCCCAGCCTGTCTCATGCCGAAACCCCAGTCTGACGAGTCGACCTGTGTCGCGCAAATCTCCCCCAATTCCCAACCCCGAGCAGCCTGGGCTCAATATTCACGCAGGATGAGAAGTACGTCTTCTACCTTAACCCTGCCAAGCAGCGAGTCTGGGTGAGGCCTGATGAATTATTACCGACCTTCGTTCGGCGAGATGTTCACGGCGAGAAGCATCTTTGGAGCTTTTGGGTCTGCGCCCATGGATCGGTTTACCGGAGGCTGTTTCCCAAGAGCACCGCGATGAACTCCAAGGCCATGGAGAACGAAATACAGGAGATGGGCCGGCGACTCGCTCTTATTCATTCGCAGCGCTTCAAGAAGGTTCTCCTCTTCGACGACGCCGCACCCCATCGGGAACAAGTAAGCACGGATAAGCTTGGCCAGCTGGGCTACGTTCACATGCCTCACCCACCGTATTCGCTGGACATCTCTCCATGCGACTACCACTACTATTTGAGCCTACAGGACTTCCTAGTCGGAAGGGACACAAGAACCCAAGCAGTCCTTGACAACCATATCGAGCAGTTGATCAACACCAGGCTCAAGCAGTTCTGGAAGGATGGGATCAGAAAGTTGGCTGAGCGATGGCAGCAAGGTCCTTGCCCTTAATGGCAAATACATTCCTCGGCATCGTTGAGTTGTAATTGAGTTATAAAGAGATAAAGATTTTTTTCATTTTGTCTCATTACTTTTGCCCCCCCCCCCTAATAGATGCTCTCCTTCTCATTGGTACGCATTCTTCTCGCCTCAATGCGTCGTTGTTTTCCTTAGTTATTCTCTTCCACACCCTTGCAGTACCGTTACGCTGGGCTGTCGCTCAGCCCTCCACCCCCGCTATGCTGCTGTGTTACGACGAGGTAAAATAGGCACTTTTTGATACTTTACGGGATGAGCTCTCAGCGCCGTCGGCCTCGCTTCGCGATAAATACGTTTAAACACGGTAAGGTAGCCAGTGCTCTCCTTCGCGTTAATAAAAGGGAGCACAGGGGAAGGCAAGAGAAAGGAATTCCTCGACAGGTCGCTGCCGAGAAGCGCGTGTATCTCCGCCTATCGGCTGGCTGATTCTGGAAAATACCAGCATCAGGGCAAGTGACAAAAAGCCCGTCTTACTTGACAAGGTCAACATTCATTTGCGAGGAAGTCTAATGCATTGTCTACACACAAGTTGTCCTCTAGACGAGGCGAATTGGTAGAAAACTGCGGATGCCCTGATTCAGCAGCGTCGCCTGGCCTGAACTAGTGGAAAATGTTGAAGATCTAGGCGTCCCGTAACAGCAGCAGTAGGCCATTGACAATTTTCTGCGTATTGGAAAGAGATATTTTTGCTGCACTTGTGAGTGCAGATATGCGGAACGTGTATGGATTAGGTTTCAGCATTTTTTGCTTTCTCAGAAAGTGCTTGCACACCTGCTCGCCTCATCCAGAGGGCATCTTGTGTGTTTACAGAGGAATGTTTCACAAACGATTGACATCACGAAAAAGGAAGCGGATTTCCGGTTTCTTGCCATGTGTGTGGCTCCTTCTCTCAACACCGTTTTGCTGCTCTCTACTATTCAGAAAGCTCCATTATTTCAGATCAACTTGTAATGGGTACGCGGCTCCGTGATGCCACACAGGCACAGCCTAGATTCGGGGGGGGGGGGGGGGGGGGGAATTTGCGACGGAGCGTGCTTGCAATAGAGCAGCACAAGGCTTGGGTCAGCTAGGCTCTAAATACAGAAGATGCTCTGTCGTGGAATATTGCTGGGGTTACTGGACTCCAAGTGACAGACAATTGGCATTGTGTCATCGTTTTCCTTATCAAATTCATGGGGAGGAATTCACGAAGTGTACATGGCTTTAAAAAAGAGACATCCTCTTCTCGCATGAGAGTTTGCGTTCTCGAGAAATTTCAAAAAGGTCGGAAACAGGAATGTCTGTCGACTAGTTCGCTCCAGAATTCCTGTAACATAAACCCCGTAATTTCCCCTTACCAGGTTGGACGATGGTTAGACGATTGTGCAGATGTTGTAAGAAGGAGCCGTGCAAATGAGAGACTTGTGAGAACCTTTTTTTAAAGCAACCTGGCAATTAGGATTTTCAGACAAAACGTGGAGGTTGTAGTCTCATGTCCCTCTCCCTGTCGTTTGATCGTAGAAGAAATCCTGTGTGACGTTTTTCCATTAATCAAGGACCCACCGCTGTGAAGGTGGTCGTGCCTTTAGGGCTCATCCATGGTTCGTCAAGAGAGCGACTTCTACCCGGGCGAAGCATACACATCGATTTTTGCAAGGCGGCCGCTCGGTGTCAATCGATCGGCACGCTTTGCACCAATCGCTCAGTCGCTCCCGCCACGGACCGTGGACAGGTCACGGCGTCGCATCGTATTACCTGTCGAAGAGCCTTCCTTGCTCGCAAGTCACAGCTCGAAGCAAGCAGTCGAATGGGGATCTTGCTCAGCATTTGCCGTTATAGCGTGTCGTTGTTTGCGATGTTCCGCAGATTCCCGTGCAGACCCTTCCGACGTCTTATCGCTGCTCCCTCCGTACTATCAACGGTGTTGTTCGGTGTGTTCCGTTGGCGCCAAATGGCTGAGGAAGGCCATCATGGCGGTCGCACCCCACCTCTCTCTTCGCCGCCGCCCTTTCCAACCTTTCCATCGCCGATCCGAAACGACGGAACGGGCGCCTCGGTTCAGCGTCGAAAACCGCCTCCGAATCTTTGCAGAGCTGTTATTTAATGGTTAGTGGGACAGGCACGTCGATTGGACGACGATTGCCTTGCCGATGGCCGTACGAGTTGCGCTGCAATTATCCGTGGGCCCCCCGAACCAGATTCAGACGTCCTTCGCCTGCTCGCCGTTTTTCGCACCTCAGAGAGAATCGCATCCGCATGGCATTACTGCTCTCACGACCTCTGCGCTATTCTTTCGTCCGCTCATTCTCATCGTTCTCGTCTTTTGTCCCTCCGTTCATGCGCCGCCGTGTACAATTGCTTCTTCGGTTCACTTCTTTATAGGTGGGGTAGATAATCAAAACTACCGCTCATAGCAGTGTCTTTGATGGACTCAGGACCTCAGAGGTTTCCAGGATCATTTGAGCCGGTTTCGTTCGATGACATCACTGTTAATTTGGCCTGTTGGCGCCTCATTCACGCCTGAGCATCTATTCCTGTTCGCATTTCACCTGTCGACTGTGGTTTTGTTTACGACAAGGAGGAGAATTTCGCCGATATGTGACTAATATCGTGGAATGTGGGGGTTTCGATTCACCTTGTAATGATACAAGACCTTGACTACTGCGGTTGACAACAGTTTGCCTTCACAACAAGTTCTCGTTAAAGCGTTGTCGTCGTAAGTGAACACGGTCTCCTGACGACGGTCTTCATCTGCAGCGCCTTCAGCGTTGTTCTCCATTTTCATCGACGTCGTGTGGTGTTGAGTGTAATAATGGTCGGTTTGGGCGGTTTCACCAAGATTTCTTCGCCTTACCAACCCAGCTGTCAATTCTTTGTCAGAGCTTCTGTTTCCAGAAATCCTTCTCTCTGTATTTTGAAAAGTTACCTGTGTAGTCAAGCGTTGCCGTGGAGAATTCATATCCTCTGAAGAAGTACTTCCTTTGTGTTCAATTGCATCAGTACGTTTCAATCCTTTCTATTCGAGGTCGTTAAAAGTTGATGGTGACTTCTTTTATGAACACACACACACACACACACACACACACACACACACACACACACACACACACACACACACACACACACACACACACACACACACACACACACACACACACACACACACACACACACACACACACACACACACACACACACACACACACACACACACACACACACACACACTCTCTCTCTCTCTCTCTCTCTCTCTCTCTCTCTCTCTCTTACAAGAACCTTTTTTCCTTAATTTGCCGTCATTTCAACAGAAATTATTGCCCTTGGCACTTTACAACATCCTCTCAATGAATGAGAATATATGTTTTCTATACTTTTATTAAAACTCCGCCTTTGATTCCGTTTTTTTTTCGCTCTAGAACTCAATTCGAAGTGGAAGAATCATCAAGGTTTCTGCTGCAAAGCAATAAGTTTCCATAAAAAGTCTTATTAGTACATGTTCGGCTTTCTAGGAATTGCGGCACAGTGCTCCTTCGTATAAAGGCTGGAAAAGAACCAAGATGACCTTAATCAGCCACCCTTTAGAATGCGTCACGCAGTCCACTTCTACGAGATAAGGTCTGAATGCGTATATTCGTATGCAATGTCCTGTGATGGACAACCTATAGTCAAGTGAGTGATGTCAAGTCCGGCCCCAATTCCATGACCTGACAGGATAGAAGGCTTGGTCAGCGTAAGTGTTGAATCCAACCCATGGTAGATTTATGATACCAAGCAAGATCAGGACTCCTGCCACTGCATTACCCAAGTCGTTTTTAGTTATGCAAACAATATGTTGAGCAGTTGAACGATACTCATAGTGTCCTTTATTAGGATCAAGTTTCGTCGAATTCCGTCTCCTTGAGAGCATGGAAGAATCTGAATAGCGTTTGTCAAACTGTTCGCCCAAACGCTTTTTTCTAGTCCTAATCGAAGAGGCTAATTGAACGGGAGGTAACGGCATGCAAGGACTGTCCTCTCATATGGGCACCGAGGCATCCCATCTCTAATCACCACGGAGGTCCACGGCGGTGAAAGATTTAGAGGTGCGCAGACCTTTGTAAGAACTTTCTTATCCGTGGCACGAAACAGCGCTGGCGAATCAAGTGTCTCCAATATTACTTGGACTTTTCCGTGGGTAAACTGGAATTCTAACTGAGAGGGTTTTCAAAAAATGAAAACTCTCGTTTAAAATAATGAGCGACCTCCCTGAGCAACTGAAATACTCTGTGCTGCTTTCCGGGTGGGATGCTAGTCCATTACACCAGCGGTGCTGTTTAGCCGACCGCATCATCTACGATATCCTCGGGAGCCGTTTCTTGTTCAAGCATTCACCGTTGAATATTCTCGATGTACATATTGGAGGCTATAGGTGCTTCTCAACATGTTATGCATTCTGGTTCATGGTTGTCAATGAATGGACATCACGAAGTTACCTTATGGTGGTCTAGTGATGAACATGCAGGCATGCCCGAAGGGGACATCGAACGAGAGCCACTCGGCTGAGCAATTTGCCTCAAGAAAGTGATAGAAGCCTTCGTTTTCTGTGTTCGGTTGTGTTGGATAGGGAGCGAACAGCTGTGTCGGAAAGAGCCAACGAATTCCGACAAAGTCGGTCGAAGGCGAGCCGGTGATATCTGTTCTCGCTGCAGTGCTCTTTGTATCAAGGCATTGTGACGGGATGGTGGAATGGAACACCTCTTGGTGGACGTTTCTCAGAGCATCATTTTAATGGAATGATCGCTGCTGTGTAAGCCGCAGTCGCATCGTTTTGGATTGTTTGACGGACGATGTTCTTCATACGGCCACATTGATGGCAGCGATGATTCAGCTGCCGAAACCTCACCGATTTGTCGTCGTCCGTGCTGCCTGCTGCCTAGGGCCCGGTTCCGCGAAGTAGTGGTGGCTTCCTACGGTCCGAGCCGTCGCTCTCCAGAGACAAAGCTGCGTGCACTCGCTGCCGCCGAGAAATACTTAGGGCCTCGGTCGGATCGTGCAGCCGCGCGCCCGTTCTCAGCGGGAGCTCGTCCCGAGACGGGAACTCCCCTCCGAGTTCGCCGTTGAACACAGCCAGCAGCGTGAGCTGCAGCCTTGCGCGTAGTACTCCTCCAGCCGGGCTGCTGCGCCGCGCAGGCGAGCGCGACTGCTGGCTGCGACCGCCCTTCGCCGACGCCATGCCTCTGCCCGTGCCACACAACCGGTCTGGTTGGTTAACCGATGATAATGTGATTGATTCCAACAGCACCTGCCACGTTTCGACACTCAGTTTTACCCTCTGCTGCCGGCGGAGCGCTGCTCCGAACTCTTTGGAGAAGCTCCTCCCTTACGTCTCAAAGAACTCGCCTTCTATCTGTTCACGTCGTCCGTAGCTCCTTGTTCGAACCGGCGCTACTGTAATGCAGTCAATCCCTGTTTCTCTTGTGCTTAATCCAGTTGGTCAGCTCCCAGTCGCTCTATTACTTCACCTCCTGCTGCGATTTGTTCTCCTCACTGCCAAAGCAGCTACCCTTCGTTGCTCCGCGACTGGCGCTTTCGTCGTGCAATTATACCTATTGTCATATTCTGGGCGAGAATTTCCTCCGTTGTTTCCTCCACACGAGTCTCCGTTCGGCTCGGCACGTTCGATTTCCTCGCACTGCATCACACAAGGCGCGTGGAAGCGAACGCGCCGAGCTGAGAACTTCTTCAGACGAAAAGAGTGATGCGAGAGATAGAGAATGTGTTCGTCGTGATCAAAAGTGAGCGAGAAGTCGCACCAGCTACTTCCAATGTAGTGTTTCGACACCATGATATTGCAGCATGTGGAGCATGTGGTTTTCCAGGTCGGCGGTAGTGAACGGCCTCCAGTAACGGCTTCCGACTGACGCTCACTTTTGATCACGACAACAATGACCCTTGTTGTCCCAAGCTCTTCTGGTCATCACTTCACCTCCTCGCTTACTCGACATTCTCTCCTGCCGAGTCATTTTCAACACCACCTGTTGGAGTTGTGTTCTCTGATGATTTTTCCAACGTCTAAAGCGCTAAGCTGCTCTCGCAAAAGCGTTATGTGGAGGCCGTGCCATTCTTGCTCCTTGGACCCTGGATAGCTATGCTTCGACGGCGAGGTGTAGTTTCTTCTATAAGTACATTGAAGGCAGTTGTGAAAGCCCGTGCCAGCCACTATGTGGACGAACCTATGTAGTTGTAAGGAAAGTTATACATTTTTAATATTCTGTGTCAGGTGTCACTCCCTGAAAATCTTCTGGGTGTTTTGAACTGCAATGGACTTATTTTCTAATTGGGACTCTTAATTCGTGTTTCTGAATTCGTTCTGCCGACGTCTGGAAATTTCTTATCTCCAGGTAGATGGACGTAGTTTCAGATAATTCTTTCAATTCATACGTATTCCTCGATAAATTACTGGAATTTATTCGAGACAAATCTGCTCCTCATTTCCTTTTTTTTCGCTCGAGATGTGTCTCCTTCGTCTAACATATCTTCCAACTAGCAAGTTAGTGCTCTCTCACCTTTTCATTTCGAAGAGTTTCTTATTTATTTATTTGCACATCGTTACGCGCACAAGCAGTCAACAAATCACGTGGCTACGATATAACTGAGCAGATTGGTGAGGCAGAAAGCTGAGCAATAGTTTCGCAGTTAAAGCTGTTGTAACTTGGCGGAGGATTTCTAGTGAAGGGACGGGGAGCAGTTTAGTACTTTCGAGTAAAAAAGCGCTTGAAAGCGGCGTGGTATGTACCACAGATTGGATGTTGGACCTACTTAGTTTTACTAGATCGAACGGGTACCCATATGCTTTGGTATCCGAGCTAACAGGAAGGAGTAGTCGTTGAGATGAGTAGCTTTCCAGTTGGAGAGATTCTTTAGATTAGTTAGTAACGGTTCCTTGATGAGAATTCGTCTGAATCAGCGCAACGCTGTGAGGGAGGTCGCATCTCCTTTTAGAAACACGAAACTCCTTACCATGTTCGGAGAAGGAAGTGGTGATATAAAGTGAATAATATAATGAAACGCTGGAAATGTCAAAAAAGAGCGAAGGACATTTTTACCACAAGGATATCATCTGTAAGTTCTTCTTCTTCTCCTCCTGAGCGTTTAGTCCCGCGCAGCCGCAGGGTCCGCTGTTCTTGTGATCTGTCGCCACCTCATCCTATCAAGGGCGTCATCTGCCGTGGCGCCGACTTCGCCGAGATCTCTCTTGATGACGTCCTTCCATCTTTTCCTTGGGACTCCTCTCGGACGCTTTCCGGGTGCCTCGAAATCTAGGGCCAACCTTACGGGGTGATTCTCTGGCCTTCTGAGGACGTGTCCGTACCACCTTAGGCGCTGCTCCCTCATCTTCAGCTGGATCGGGGCTGTCTTCATCACTGCCCTAACATCCTCGTTTCGCACCCTGTCCCGACGGGTCCATCCACATGCCCACCTTATCATCCTCATTTCCGCAGCGTGCAGTTGCCGCTCCTGCTCCTTACTCAGGGCCCAGCATTCACTGCCGTAGAGGAGGGCAGGTCTCACAACTGTTCTATACAGCTTGCCTTTGAGCGTCCTGGAGCATCTACGATCGCAGAGGATCCCTGTAGAATCCCTCCACTTGAGCCAGGCTGCGTTTATCCGTCCCCTGACCGCCTGGTCCACAGTTCCTTCCTCGGATAGGTCACTTCCGAGGTAGCGGAATTCTTCCACCTTCACGATCGCTTCCCCTTGGCAATCTAGGATCGATCCAGCGCACTGCTCAGAGCTGATGAACTTCGTCTTCTTCACGTTCAGCCGTAGGCCGTTGTCTGCGAGGGCTCTCTGCCACAGCTGCACCTTCTCCTCCATCTCCTCCTGGTTATCGGCTACTAGGGCGATGTCGTCCGCGTAGAGGATCGTCCTGAGAGGGTCTTCCTGAAGGTGGTTCATTATAGAGTCAAGCGTCAGCAGGAAGAGGAACGGACTCAGAGCCGACCCTTGGTGAACCCCCACTGTGATGTCCAACAAGGATATCATCTGTAAGTATTAAAGTGAAAACTGTTCGTTACAAGGTTCTTGCCACAAGGATATGTTAGTGCAACTATTCGTCAAGTTTTTTTCTTCTTCGGTCAGGCGTTACTAGGCTTCTAGTATTTTGTCAGGTGTCTCAGGTTTGTGAAGTGCTTGAAGTGAAAAGAGCTGTGTCGAAAAATTCGTGCTCTTTTTTTCGTTCTCCGCGTTTTCATCGTTCCTATGCGACTTCAAATGTTCGTACCCGCTTCTCTTACCACTCTCAACCCTCACCAGAGTTGACCTTCGCGATTATCCTTCCTCGCCTCAGTCAAGTGCTTGGCACTCTGAGAACTGAGCTCATTGGGGGTTTTCAGCCCTCCAACTTTCCGGGCCTCTATGACACCGCCCAACGTTTGCTCTTTGCTCTCTCGTTTCTGGCTTTCCGCAAATATCACCTGGCGTTCATTAGAGGCCGGCGTCGTCGATTCCACGTGCTCATCATGACCGCACAGCCTATGCTGGTATGGTGGCCCGGTACCCGCTGTCCTGTGCTATCGCAGTTTCCCGGCATCGCCTGGGTACCATTCGGCGCGCTATGTGACGGGACCGACGAGCCGAAGTCGGAGCTTCTTTTTTCCGGTGCTCCATGCCGTCCTTCTCATCCCGGGCCAGCGCCGTCGACAAATCGCCTCTCGGCCCCACTCGAGGCTGCTCTGAGCCGCGTCGAACAGCAGCTGACTGAGCCGTGCCCCGACAGCAGCTCGCTCCATGCCCCCTCTCCCTCCCGTCCCCACCTGACAGTTTCTTTGCAGTCAGTCTCCTTCGGCCCCGCAGTTCATGCCAGCCGTTGTTGGTTTTTCGTGAGTGTTTCCCGCAGAGAACCGTGTCGCCAGTCCCTTCTTTCACCTTCTTTCATTCGCCTGTCCGAATTCTTCTTCGTACGGTTGCTGGAACGCATACGGTCTACAGTACAGTCGTTCGCGTCCTTCCGATTCCTCGTGTGTGATTCAGAGCATTAGTCACCGGCAACGATGTTCTTCCCACATAATTTGTACGAACTTTTGCCGTATAAACAGTTGCGCTCTCGTTTATTACGATCTTCATCCCCCCCCCCCCCCCCGCTCCGACGATCCCTCACCTGTTCTTCTCATGTAGTTCACACCTCTCACCCTTGAGTCTGGACTCTCCTAGCTAGAATCGCGCATGCACAATTGGTGGTTCTAGTTGATTTGGCTGTTCATTTAGGACTAGTGATGATTCAGTTTCATTCAATTAATCCATGCATCTACGATGCGTTTGGACAACAAATCAAGTACTTGTAACTTGAATTGAACACAACCGAATATAGAAAAGGCACATCACATACGGCCCTCTACTTAGAAGAATGGTAATTCTTTAAGTTAGAGCTGGAACGCTGGCAGTAGGTTAATAAGCCTTTTTAGACTACCGCTATTGACTACAGGTGGCTGAAAAGTTCTGGCAGTTTTTCAAAGCGTTTCAGCTGTACGAAAAATCTACACAAACGAAACAGATTTGCAAACAAAAATAAGAGCAGCTTCATTAGACCAATATCAACAAAATGCAACAGAAAAATTCACAACAAGTGCTCAAAATTGCTTCCTTTGGCTTTAATAAATTTTCGCAGTCATTTTGGGAAGTCGTTGTCGGTGGTCGCACACTGATCCGCTGCAGTCTCGTCCAAGGATCGCATCAACGCTGCTTTCAGCTGCTCTACAGTGGCGTGTCTTGTAGTAGAGATGTTCTCCATGACTGACTACACCGAATAACCCATTGGATTGAGATCAGGCGAGTTGGATGGCCAGATGTCCTTGCTGCAAGCAACAGCCTGGGAAGAGCTCCTCGCAATGGGTAATCGTTGATTTGCGCAATCAGTCCTGCTGAAGAGAAAATCCGGTTTCGCCAAAACGGCACTTCGCCCACGGCTCCAATATGTCGCGGAGGACATATTGCTGGTTGCTGGCAGCGTTGATTTTGACGCTGTGCTCCATGAAGACCAGTGGCGTTTCCTGGTGGCGCACATCCCAGTCCACACCACCGCCGAGGCTGGAAAATGACTGCACCTGACAGACCTTGCGTCTTCTGACTCTTTTTGAGCAGTGGTCGGCTGTTCTGACGGTTGTGAAGCAGCTGGACCGTGAAGATCTTCCCGGCGGAGCAGTGTGCGACCATCATCAACGACTTCCCAAAGCGACTGCAAACATGTATTGAAGCCAAATGAGGCTATTTTGAGCACTTGTTGTAAATTTTTCTGTTGTATTCTGCAGTTGTTCATCTAGTGAAGTTGCTATTATCTTTGTTTGTAAACCTGCTCCGTTTATGTAGTTTTTCGTGGAATACTTTGAAAAATCGCCCGAATTTCCTCAGCTACCCTGTATAAGGCAGTCGGAGGATGCGACGGCTGCCCCGTACAGTCCAATTCAAAGTTCTCGGTTCGGTCGCTCACCGAAGCCGATTAAGCCTTCCACCATCCTGGGGTCGTTGAATCGATGCCAGGCTTGTCCGTGAATGATAAGGCACTGACTTGTCCATCGGCTGTCCACCGCAGGTCACTCTACAGGACAAGTATTCACACTACCTCCACCATATTTGGTAGTAGTAGAATGTGTGGCGTATCCTGCAAGGAGTTGATACCTACCTTTATTCTTTATTTATTTCAAGGCGTCATTCATAGTTTAGCATAAGCGAACAAAGGAATACAAAAAGAACGAACTAGCAAGCTTCTGTCTACAAACAGTAATAATAATGGCAATTACGCAACCGTCAACAGAGAAATGGCTTTATCATATTCCTGGAGTGCAACGGGCAATAGGGCTTTTACATGCTCGCACAGACAGCTTCTCAAGCTCATCGTACTTCCCGTACTTTCCAAGCAACAGATTGAATTCATTGAGCATCCTGCAGGTCAGAAACTCAGATCTTATTCGTGATTCTGCAATCGGGACTCAAAGCTTAAGCTTTCCTCTAACGGTCCTAGTCAGCACTTCCGCAAAAAGGTTAATTGGGTCGATGGACGCCTTACTAGATAGTATTTTGTACATCACGACAAGATCTGAGATTCTTCTTCTATTTCCCAGTGAAGAAGGACCAAAGCGAACAGAACCCTGTACTACCAGACGAACTACTCTTTTGGGATCTTACATATTATAAATGGGAAACGCCTTATGAGCCTCGTGAAGCAGAGATTTCTGCAAGTATTGAGACGGTGTCCATGTTGTGGCTGACATAGGAGATGTGATCGAAAGAAAGGAACGCAGAAAGGGCAAGCAAAGCGCAGAGCTCGTTAATCCGGGTGCGCGGCGTAAGGTAAGGGGAAAAATAAAGGTCATCGTTAGTCACTCTCTTTGCGCGATGCGCCACGGATTCACTTTTACAGAATACCGTGGAGGCAATTTAGATGCGTCTTTGGCCAGTGTTGGAGTTTCAGTGGCCGGCCGATGGACAAGTCAGAGTTTTGTCCTTCCGGGACGTCTCGCAGTAATTTACCGAGCCCGGAGGGATGGATAGCCTGGTTAGCATGGATGGGAAATTCGAACAAAGAACCTTGAATTGAAGTGCACACGACAGGCGGAGCCTTCTTCGACTGCGCTGCCACGCGTCCAATGACGTAGCGTGCGATACAATGTGGTTATAAGCTGCGCAGGAGGTCGTAATAATATGCTACATAATCAAAAACGAAGAATACCCACACAGAGGTTGGAATGTCTAATTTTCGCAAAGTATGTCGGAAACGTTGAAAAGGCAAAACGGTTCGATAAGTCACCAGTCCAAGTACCGTTTTATATCGCAACATAATTTCACAGAGAGACTAGGAAGAACCTTTGTGGGATGCGTCACGCGTTCTACTTCTACGGATATCGCGGGTGCATCTTCTTGAATGCAGATATGGCGTATACAGTGGCTTCCGATATCGAACCGACGGACGAGTCAGCGTTGTTCCCTTACCAGACAAGTCGGTTGGGGGTGCACGCAACTGTCGGCACCTGCTCAGACTGCCACAACTTGGGAGTCACCAGCTTGGAATCTTCAACGAAAGATTAAACGAAAGTTAGAGCAGCTGAGCATGGGATGTTTCACGTCACGCCGCCAACGACCTTGCGTATCGGTTAATCGCTTATTTATCGGTTAATTGATCGGACATCATGCTGTGGTAATGTAGGAAGATGGACATTCTGAGCAACATAACGAGACGTTGAACCCCTCCAGATAAGAAGAGCCAATCCTTTCCGGGTTCTGACGGCGTTCTACTTCTCGACTAAATCTAACGAAGAAGAAGTGCCAGCTGTGGCGTGCACCCGATCAATGTACCTGACTCGTGATTCCCGCCCAAGCCAGCCAAACCTTCGGTCCCTCTGGGGTCGGTGTATGGTGCTAGACTTGTCTGGGGAGGGCAAAACACTGACTTGTCCATCGGGTGGCTATTGCAAGTCATTGTATAGGTTGAATACGCATTCAATTGGCTCGACGACTTCCCGTAGAAATGGAATGCGTGGCGCATCTCAAAAGGGATAGAACATTGCTGCCTTTTATCCTTTTTATAACTACTCATTCGCTTTTTTACCCCTCTTCCCCCCCCCCCCCCTCCACAGGTGCTCACCTGAATATCCTTAGCATAATGAATTAAGGTTCAAGCCTTGATGTTGCCCAGAAACCTGCCCTGCCCTCATCCTTTTTCCTGACCTCTCCAACCAGGGAGAGAGTCTCAGGCGCGTCTGGAGAGCGAAAATGAATACCGCTGCGAGGATCTCCACCCTTCATTTAGTGGAAAAGTGGATTCCATTTTAACGAAGTCCGTGAACCTCCGGAATTAGGAGCTCTGAAACTTCACAGTGGATTCTCTCAGTCGCACAAAGGCATTACCTTCTAAGCATCGAATGGAAAAGGCGAAAACACTGCAAGACTAATGGATTTAACCTGATCCTGCGCATATGAAGCAATATTTTTACGATTCTTCTGCTCTTCTGATCGAGTCCATAGTGAAGTTTAAGGCCGTCTGACTTCGTAGATTCAAGAACTTTGCACAAATGGAGTCTACATTTCTACTGAGTGAAGGGCGGAGATGCTCGCGTGGTGTCTGTTTTCGCCGCCATTTTTACTCCTCCTAATTCAGAATCGCTTAGTCGACGATGAAAACGTCAGCCAGGGTGACACCGCGGCGAGATTATCCCAGCTTCAGGTGTGCGGCTAATCGCGACGTGGTCAGAGTGGTGTCAGTGAGGGAGAGAGAGTGAGAGTGAGAGCCAGCTAGCAGCTTATAAGGGGCTGTTGTTACGGTAACAAAAAGGGAGGGCTCACACCCGGCGACGGCGACGACGGCGACGACACCTCACACTCAACCTCCACCCATTCTCCCGCTCTCCATCTCTCCGCCCATATCTCATCGCAGCACATTGCTGCTCATCGAAGTCGTTCAACCTGAACGTTTGCAGTTCTTCTCAGCTCGTGGCTAGCGTTGTCTGTCCTTCTGACCTGTCGTGCTCACACTCTCACCCTGCTGGAAATGCTCGTTCGCTCCCTCTCCGATGTTGACTTCGTTGTTCGTCTTATATGCGTTCAGCAGATCACCATCGTTTGTTCTTTCAGCCATGACGGTGGGTAGCCTGCTGCTCGCCAGCTTGTTAATACCGTTATCGACCACCACGCATATCAGTGTGAGTTCTGGCTTGATTATTTCTCGATTCATCATTTTTTTTTTATGCGATGGTTCCATTATGATTTTAACTGCGGTAACCTGTAGACGTATATATGTGGTAAGCAGTGTCTTTGATCTAGAGCTGCATTGTCAACGGAGCGCGAAATTCAGCTAGGAGAGAATACTCTGTCGGTGGACAGGCCAATACTTTGTACTCCATCGAAATTTGAGTGAACTGGTGAGCGCTTTTTGTGGGAGATACAGTACCATGAATTCCTGGAGCTTTAACAGCAAGGTGTAACCACCGCGATCATGCGTCGGATAACGGGAAAATTGAATTTGGTCGAATCTTCTAAATCATGGGTTCGTCAGGGGTTGAAGTTAAGAAAAGAAGTACCAGGTATTTGGTTCTACTGGATATGTAAACCTCTCCTCAACGTTTCATTTTGTCAGATGAAGTTGATATGCGGCTTGCCCCGTGGTGTTATTTCAATCCGAAGTGCGTATTTTGCTCCATTACACTTTCCCTGAAAAAGTCTTTACGACAAACAGGCCACGATCTATCCTAGTCGGAGGGGGCATATATGTAGTGATTTGTATTAGGTTGGTGCATAAGTTCTCGGACATTTGATCCCTCCTGAATTGAAAGCGCATTTTCCCGCCAAATTTCTCACATGTATCAACGCGTAAATGATCGATCGATAGAGAAAGGAAAGGGCTACAAAACTGTTCCTAACATTTACTTCTGCGTTGTTAACGTCAGCTATTATGGCTAAGCAATTCATCTTAACTGAGACGCATATTCGGCACGTCATGTTATTCCTGCATCCATCTGGCCTCAATGCCAACGAATCGTATCGTCGCCTGAAGGACGTTTACAACGAGAGTGCTCCTGCTCGAAGTACTGTGTACCAGTGGTTCTCGAAGTTTACAGTTGGTGAATTCTCCGTTGAAGATAATGAACGAGAAGGGCGCCCGATGACACTGGATTTGGATGGCCTCCGAAGTAGAGTGGAAGCGGACCCAAACCAAACCACTAGCGAACTATCAGGCACTTATGGTGTTAGTCACTCAACAGTCGTTCGAGGATTGAAGTCGATGGCAAGGTGCAAAAATTGGGTCGCTGGCTGGGTACCTCACGACTTGACACAACATGACATGGATCGCAGAGCCGATGTCGCTCTGTCTCTCCTTAGCCTCAGACGTACCCACGGATGGCTTGACAACCTTGTCGCCGGGGATGAGAAGTGGATACTCTACTCTAATTATCACCGGCGTGCACAGTGGGTTGACGCAACTGGAGAGGCAGAGGACGTTCCGAAACCCGACCTTCACGTGAAAAAGGTGATGCTATGCATTTGGTGGAGTGTTCATGGCGTAGAATACTGGGAGCTGATGGACGAAGGGATAACGGTGCAGAGGTTTACGTCAACCAACTGAGGAAGTTGAGGGCCCACCTTCAAACCACAGGAGGAGAGCAAGTGAAGGTGTATCTTCAACACGACAACGCTAGACCGCATATTGCTAGAGCGACGGCGGCTGAGTTGGCGGACTACGGATGGACCGTTCTTCCACATCCACCTCACTCATCAGATCTCGCTCCTTCTGATTGTCATTTGTTTTCAAGCCTTCAACGCTATTTGGACGGCCAGCAATCTAGGAACCGAGAGGATGTCAAGGAGGCACTGCTCACATTTTTCGAATCACAACCGGCCACGTTTTGGAGAAAAGGCATCCATGACTTACTAGCACGTTGGCGAAAGACAATTGATAAAGGGTAGTTACTTCAGATGATTTGATATTGTTGTTCGTATGTTGTGATAATAAATATTTCCTGCCCCAAATGTCCGAGAACGTATGCACCAACCTAATATCTTCTATCCCTCACTTGAATTTCTTTGACACCCTCAGCTGCTGGTCCATTACGCGAAGGCTTTTATTTAAATTCAAGGGATATGGTTGTGTAATATCCCTAATAGGACATCACAATTCACTCTACCTTTGTGGAAGGGTTTTTGGTGGTTTTGTTCATCATGTCTTCGTGCAGGTATCACCATTTTTATCCGCCGTGATGCCTGTGCAACAAGCGCTCACCAGCAGACTCAGTGATGGATTGGGCCTCGTGGTGCTTAGCTGGATTTCAGTACTGAGATGCTCGGGAGCTGATGATGAAGCAGGTGTCGCAGAGGTGTCTGAGGGTCGCGACGCGCAGGGGCGCAGTCCGCGATTGCTCGTGGACCGATTGCGGATCGCGGTCGTCGCTCTGCCACGTCGTCCAGCGTCTGTCCGCGCCGCAAGTCGGCTGCGGTTGCGATCTCGGCGCCGCAGCCGCGACGGTGCCCCCCGCGATGCGGTCGGGCGTCGCACGTCTACGCCCGCTCCGCCAGGATTTCCCGGTTTGACGCCGTGATTGAATCAGCTTTCTTGAGGCGTGGACGACGGCAATTTCCGGTGCTCGATACACGTCGTGCACTTTTCGATAATTCGCCACGTCTCTCTGTGTGTGGCTCCCTCTATGTGCACCACCGCTTTTTCATCGAATATGCCGACGCCGTCACCGTCGTGGCGGCGGCCCCGTGTGTCGACGAATAATTAGCGCACAATTTCAACGGCGGTTGCGAATTCGACTACGGAACAGTTGAACTTGGCGCGTGGCCGCGAGGGGGGGGGGGGGCGACGGCCCAGGTGGATCTACATATGTGCGAACCTGGCCCCTGTTCCCACACTGGACGCGTACGGATTTCATTAGCAGCAAGCGGCAGCCGATGTGGATGATGGTGAACAGCGTACACTTCTCTGCGAACACGCACTGCATGAGGTGGAAATTCGATTGACGCTGAGATCTAATTTCGGAGCAGACTTCTTCAGGAGGAAGGGAGGTGTAGGTGAAGGCGAAGGCGTCCAAACATGAAGAACCTTGTTGACCGCGGCATCAGGAAAACTCGTTGGCACAAAGTGCTGACCCGTTCGGATAAACATTTTCGTCCTAGTGACCATGACCACTGTCTATGAGCCTTGACATGGTAAGCAGAAATCGCACTATCAATTGGAACGCAGCAAAAGCGAAGGAATTGGAGGTTAATCACCGTCAAAGCTGCCTTATCAAGCTGCAGCTTTGTAGTTCGCAACGTTGGGAGGAGTTCTGAGTAAGGGTGCCCAAGCAGTGCTGTGCCAATGATTTTCAGCAGACTGCTGAACATTTTCTTGCTCAGCGGGCATAGTCTGCGCATTGGCACTTGATGACCAGCTGATTGACAAGGGTTCTTCCTTCCGAAACCTTTTATTTTCATTCTTATTACATGAGACACCTCATGTCGTAGCAAATAATAAGATCAGAGCCTAAAAATGAACAAATGGATATCACTTGGATATCTACGTTTATGAATGAATACAGCGGAAGAACAAAACAAACCAGAAACAACAAGTGTTGCAAAAATTAGCGTTAATGTACCGATCCAAGGAAAATGAAAGGGCTCGTTGCTCTACGCACAAACCCACCCTCGTGCCGAGGGTTTGGGGCAATAAGGAGACCGACACCTGCCACGCCTCCCGTCCATAACAGTATATTCCGTAGTTATTGATATAGGATCATGCTAATTTTTAGAATTCGAAAAAATTGAGACTGTTTGTAAGGGCTGCTTCTAACTGAGTGGTTTAATTGTCCAAATTTGGGGCTCAAGAAAAAGCGGGAACATCGAAACATGGGCCGGAACAAAGTTCTATACCAATCTTGCCATGCTGTAGTCTAACTAACTGGGACCGTCTTATACTGAAATATGGCAAAGTTCCGAGGCTTGATCTGTCAAAATTGGTGTACCCATGGACTTTATGTCGCTTTTCTTTGGCACCAGTACTTGGCTGTTATAAGTGACAGAAAATTTGCTGTCAGTTACATTGTCGTGACACCTGTGACGTAGTTGTAGGAGCGCCGCGTTCGCGTCGATTTACTTAGGGAGTGGGTGAAGTCCTTCATTGCCTTCTGAATAATCTACGTTTCTGTCATCCGAATATTGACGATTACAGCAGACACGACTGCGAAGAACAGATGAGCTAAGGCACTCATCAGCATTCGGGAAGCTAATTCATGATCATGTCTCTGTTATCGCAGCTGCACGTTGACTCTTTGGGAGGAATTCAGCGTCTCTATTCGCATTTCCTGTAATCAGCGCGGTCCGATTTCTCATTGCTTAACTGAACTAACTGACTACTTCACTGAAGTCATTGTTCGTAATTAGGATTTCAAATCTCTACTACGATCGTTTGGGGTGCATAACGTATGGCGCATTCCAAAACGGCTGAATAACGATGAGGTCCATACTCTATTTTCTAGTGCGCTTTCCTGAAGAAAAGGAGGGAGATTTCACTGCAATGAAATGGGAAGCTGTATGAAGTACAGCCGTCAGTTGGGATCCGGTGTGAGCTGTATTTTCTTGTTTTCAGGGTGTGGCCGCTAACATCGATGGAGCACCAGCCAAGAAGCACGAGAAATTCGTGCCACTCGTTGCGTTCGAATGTGGTTATCGTAACAAGTACATGAACGAGGATGGCGTATGGATGAGCGACGAGAACCGATACGCCACATGCCTCAGCGGGAAGCTGGACATTCTGAAATACTGCAAAAAGGTGGGAGATTGAATTCACCCAGAGTGCTCTCGTCTGCTCATGACTTTGTTGCTTGTCCGGAACCTTCTTTTCGATCTCTTTGCCTGACAACGAGAGATCTTTGTCTGTCCCGTACGATCACTCACCGAGATTATTCTGGCGCGGCATCCATGCCTTTTCGTAGGCTCAGCGCGGCTTATCTAGCTTTGGTGTTATCATCCGTCGTGTTTGGTGCAATTACGCTAATTACATCTTTTTTCCGAAATTCACTTAACGCCAACTGAACGCAGTCCGGGAAAGAAGTGGCAGGGAGTTGGTGGGCTGTCCAGGCACACATACAAGGAGCTGCCAGAATATAATTCCCGTCCCGAGCTGCACGTTCCGCTCGGCCTTGGCGGATCTAATGCGGTTGTGGCATGCTGCTCGGAGGCTTCGAACTCACTGGGAATGCGCGTTGCCGCGTGCCTGAGCAAGGAACGACGACGGCTCGTCGCGCCGTCGTCCCCGTGGGAGCAGTCCACTCGTTCCTCATAACCAGCACCCGAGTCCCGACATAGTTCGGCAGTTGCGATTGCATTGCATATGTATGGCTGGGCTGGCTGCACATACGCTGGTAAGAAGAACTCGATTCACATTCTGCCCCTACTGCTCCCAGAAGGGCATCGAAAGCTTTGCATCGAGTTCCTCGTCTGGCGAAGTCTTGGGGATTTCATTAGGATTGGAACGTACGTTCCGAGATGGCTTTACAACTCCACCGGAAAGCTCGGGTATGCACAGTACTCGGCAGCAGCCAAGCCCGGAGTCGCTCCACTTACCCTACTCCATGCTTTCCCTCGCGTTAGCGATGAAGAAAACAGAAAAAGGAAGAGAAAAACGTCAACACCGGACACTCTTTCGTCAAGAATGCAGTGTGCTTGGGGTCATAGTATTCTTACACCTTTAGCTACAGTGAAGAGCTATGTATATATCGAGGCTCCACGCAGTCGTCCAGTGTTTGACGTCGTTTGTTTGATGGCTAATCCCGTTTGCGTGGGAATTTCCAGTGGAGGAGTCTCTGGGCTAGTGGTTAACTTCCCGGTTTACTCCATGTATAATACTTCTGTTAACTCCAATGTGTTCTTCACGAAGAACGGCTCCGGCTGAGTGGAGCTTTGTAGATGAGAGGCAAGTGTCTAAGTAATGTGATGATCCGCCACTGGAATGTAGTGGTAGTGTTACAGAATTCATTTGGCGAACAATTCTCCTTTAAAGACAAAGATGAGTCCGCTCGAGTAGCGAGCGGCACACTTAACTTGTATGCTGACTTTTGAATGACGAACAGGTCCGTATTTGCTTTTTTTTGGAGGGTAAGGCTGGCATATTTGTCTGGATTCGTCGACGTCACCTATTTCGTATCGCGAATTTATTTTGGTTTCGACTTGAACCAGATGCCATCATGCCTTTCTTTTTCTTTGGAGTAGACGAATTCGTTCGAGACTTGGAAAACTCTGGACTCGTTGATTACTTGCTTCCTGTGGTTAAAATGTTATTGTAGTCTCACCCGGCCAGATATCTTCCCAAGGAATCGGTTGTCATCGAATTTCGCCTGTTTCTTTGGCTGTTTACTATTCATTCAGCAGCGAAACGGAAACTGTTTTCGCACCTGGACCAGGTTCTGAATGCGTGAGAGTTCTGCCTTCACAATGCCATTATATCGCTTTTTGAAGAGGAAGGATCCTTCATCGAGCAAAGCGAGCGAACTGTGACCTGTGGGTTTCTGGCGCCTCTGAAGCGCGAATATCAGTATCAAAGACTAGTCACACGTCCATACCTTGTGCATTTAATATCAGGGAGCATTACACATTACACATTGTAATGTGGACACGTCACGAGCATTTCCCGGGGATGTTTTTGAGGCACGCGGAGGGAGATCATCCAGTGGTTTGTACTCGGCTTAAAGATACGAAACTCCATTAAAGTAAGCGATTCCACGCTGCAGAACGAATTTCGCATTCTGCATCTCACGAGATTTGCCGTGCCATGTTCCACTAAATCAGCCGAGCTGAGGAATGTCGAGATGTTTCTCTGGAGCAGTTTTTTCCTCCCAATGGACAGCTATTAGTGCTTCATGCCCATAGACGGTTCTGTGGCGGAAGCCCTGCCCCGTCCGCACCGAAGAGGGGTTAGGGGTCGAGGACTGGACGGGCCGTGTTTTGTTAACTGCAGTACCTCCGTGGTCACTTAGTCGCTTCAGCTTCCCCGACTGCGTTGAGCCGTTGCGCACTCGGTTCTCTCGAGCGATTTCGGTCGGACAAACAGAGAGGCTCACCGCCGCGATCAGCTGTGGTCCTGGAGCCTCTCGACGACACCTTATTGACAAGTCTCGACTTGTTCAGGGGAAGAAGTGCAGCACTTCACGTGGAAATTTTCCGACCGATCCAAAGAAAGAGGGTGATTTGGTTTGCTTAAATGGCAATTTTTAAAGACATGAACAGGGTGGAAGCTGCAGAAGTTGTGGCTCTTTCTCTCAATCAGTTTAGGCAGTAGACACGTAAAAGTCGCTTGGTTACCCAACTGTTCACGATATCGATTTAGCGATGATCGATATTGAGTTTGTTCGCAATACCACGACTTTCGATGTTTGAACTACTACTACAGCTACCTCTTTCTTTTCTCTCTTTCTCTTTCTCTCTCGTGTATTAAATTATATTGTCAGGTGTTGTTTTGATGATACGATAGCAAATAGTTGTTCAGATTGTGTTCAGCAGCAATTAAAAAAAACTATAGACCTGTGCGTTGTGATTATATCGTTGCTTCTTCTAATTCATTAAATAGTACCGTCTGCTAGCCATAGCTTATTCTACGTTATAGTATACAAGTGCGCTACTTTGCAACATCAACATCACTGGCCTACCCAAGCAGTTTTTGTAAAATCTAAAATTCGCTAACATCTGAAATCTGCTGCGTATTTTATTGACATCAAGCCGTTCACCACTTCCGTACGTTCATCCTAGACATTCTCCCCGGACCGTCCAATAACGCCATTTTTTTGCGCTGCGCAGTACTTCTGCCCTCAAGTTGCTGCTCCGCAGCCGTTCTCATGCTCAACAGCATGTGTTTTCGGATATCGTTGACGCGTTCTCCAACACCCCCTTAGTGGTCCTCCTATGCTCACGGCAGACCTCAGTGACACGTATTCGGAATCAGGACGCTCAGAAACGCGAGCAGATGCCGCAGTGTCAAGCAGAAGGAGGCTGCGCCTATTCTGCTGCAGCAACACCCCATGTTGGACGGTGAACGTTGCCCGCGCGAGGTACGCAGAGGCGTATCTCGCGCGGGTAAAGTATTCCGTTCAGCATGGGGTAAGGCTGAATTCTGATAGTGGTCGCTCGTCGTACGACGACGGCTTCACCTCTTCTGACTCCAGACGCTTATTGCGCGAAGTAGGGGACCCGTCTGCTGGATCCAGACGCACAGAAACGCGCGCAGTTGCCGCAGTGTCAAGCAAGAGGCTGCGCTTCTTCTTTTGTATCAATATCCCATGTTGAACGGTGAACGTTGCCCGCGCGAGGTACGCGGCACATCTTGAAGGGTTTTGTCGGCGCCAGGCTCCATGAGTCGTATCTCACGCAGGTTTCTAGCCTGCGTGAGATACGCCTCATCATCTAGTGGGCAGCTAACTCTATTATATAGTGGTAGATATACTCCATTGCGGTTAGATTTGCTGTTTCGGCTGCCCTTTGCAGATGAAACGCTTCTGGTGCTGTGTTAAGATTTTGTATGGCCGATTTTTGGCGCAACGTTGATCGAGAGGAAGCTCTATATTTCACTTTTATTTTTATTAGCTATGAACTTCGCGCAACATCAAAATATTTTTTCGTTTTGGCTACTGTTTGAATGTGAATACGAAATCAAATAGGATGAGGAATAATGAAGAGGAGAAACATAAGGAGAGAACCAAGGCTTCCAAGAGACACTGAACTTTTCGGTTGTTATGAACTTACACGAAGGCTGTGCAATCTTCATATTCCTCTCTCTTGGGTTCATAATGAAACCTCTCAATAAGACACCTTTCAGGCCTATCCGAAATTGAACATCACGAATATTGTCGAATATTCGCACGAAGTGGCCATTGAGAAGTGGTGCCGTGAGGAGGGTACGCCATGCAAATGGACCCACACCGTCCGACCGTACCAATGTATAGGTACGTCAGTTTAGCCGTCTTTTCCTCTCTTCATCAGTGCCACTTCTGCTGTTCCGCTCGTTCTCACTGTCGCTGAAGAAAATAGCTCGATTGTCTCCAAGGCCTAACTGTGAGTCATATGTTTGCCGTAGAGAAGCTGGCATGAAAAACTGGACAGAATCATGCGCTGACGTGAGAATTCCCTGCTCCATATCAGTTCTCCATGTAGGGTGTATCATATTACTGTCGCTGCAAACTTAAGCGCACCTATCCTGTACCTTAAGTGAGGGACGCAGGGTTTCACGCTCGCACAGTGTACTCCTAGTCCCAGCCTCTCGCCTCAGATGATCGTGAAGCGAATCGTTACAAATCTGCTGAGTTTGACCGGAGAAGCCGTTGATGCTTGACTGGCTTGAGGCTGCAAAGTGAGTTGCCATTTTTGCCGCTGCGCTGTTGCGCCTGGCATCGCCTTGTATTGTTTCCTTGTTGTAATGGAATTAGCGGAGTGCACGCCGTTGCGTTGCTCGAGAAGCAAAAGGAATGCGTTTCTCGTCGTTTTTTGCCGCTCCTTAATCAGATCAGTCAACAGAAAGTGCAGTTCCCGGCTGCTTCTGGGTGCTGTACTATGCACATGCAGCACAGCACAGCACGCCCTCCACTTATCTCCGTAGAGCTGGGAATAAGTTGCATGAGAGCAATTTATTTCCTCCGGAAGAGGAAGGACGAAGAGACTCTTAGCGTCCGAAAGGATTACGACGTCGCTGCTCGGAGGGCTGAACCAACGGGTGTTTTTGACAGCACACACACAGCATCATCGCTAAATGGAGAACGAGGTCCCGGCAAGAGACTACTCAAGGGGTCTCAGCGCTCGGCCCGGTCTGATTTGCGAGCACTTGGCGATAAGAACGACGTTTTAATGGGCGTGCGAAGCGCTTCTGCACAGAGACAGAATTCCGCTTTACGATGCGCAGAATATCTGTGGAGAGCAGACCAAGTAGTGACGGCCTAGTAAAGTTCCATGAATGCAGTTCTATTGTGGGAGCGCTTGGAACTGAAGGATAGAAAAGGACGGTGTCAGCCAGTGACGTGTCGGTGTTTTATCCCATTCAGATGAGTCGGGCAGCAGTGCGTCGACCCTGGAGGGACCAGGGCTTGGTTGGTCTTGGCGGGACTCGAGCACGCGACTGTCGGCGCCATCCTTTCCAACTGCACTACTGCACGCCCATGGAAGAGACTAATGACATTTTCTCGCACATCGCTGAACGGTAAATTCGGATCCAAATGCACAGAATTCTGATCAATGGCGTTTGGATGCCTTTTGGCATAGAATAGCTATTTGTTACCCCAAAAAGTAGTCAGGTTTGTTCATCAGGTCCATGCAGCACTACTTTTTCAAGGGATGTTTCATTCATCTTCATTTCTACTTATAAAAGACTAAAATATAAAAGCTAAAAATAGCCAATTTTTCAATGTTCTCTCTTCCTCAGTAGTTGTCGTTTTGAGTTACTGTTTTGCACTCAATCTTCAGATCTTCTATGTACTAACTATTGATTTGTACACTCTAAAAAAGTATGCAAATTTTATTTATTTATTTATCTAATTGGAAGCATTGACAATGGACAGGCATAAGCAGTATAGGAAAGCGTTAAGGGTAGCAGCCTAAAAGAAAAGGAATGCATTAGGTATCAGTCATTCAAGAAGTGGTCCCTGATTCACGATTTAGTGCATAGGAGTTGAAGTTTCAGACTTCTATTCATGGATTGTGTAAGCATTCCTTCATGGAATTTGTTGGGTCGGTGAGTAACTTATTTGGCAGAGTTGGACATATCATGATGAAGTAGGCCCATTTTACTTCCACTTTGGTGAAGGACGAAAGAGCGCCGTTCATTGACGACCTCTTCTATAGTTGTGCCCGAATGAATATTCGAACATTCGAATTCGAATAATTCTATTCGAAATCGAATACTGGTATTCGAACGTTCGAAAAAACGCGATTTTGGAATGTATTCGAAGTCAGATGGTCGAAAAATCGCGTTTTTCATACATATTCGTTTTTCGAATATTCGAAAATCGTCCCTATTCGAATATATTCCGTTAATCGAAATTTTTGGGAGAGCACAAGTATAATCTCTTGGAGGTAGAATCCGGTGAGAAACGCCTCACCATGACCATCCTGAAGAAGCTGTTTTGAATGTTTTCCAGAGAGTCGTCGTCCTCTTTAGTTGAATTCAATACTGATGCCCCATTTTCCACAGTAGGTCAGTAATTATGGAAAAGAATAATGAGTAAGCAGAAAAGGTGTTCTTTGTGCTTCGTTTTTACCGTTGACAAATAATTACTTGAAGAAGGTCCTTCAAATGCCGAACTCATTATCTATAACACGGCTTGTTATCTTAAGACCACCTCAAAAAGAAGATAGGTAAGTTCAAGCTTTTTGCGCTTCTGACGACGGTCCTTTTTGAATTTTACTGTCTTTTAGTGTAAGCATTCCTCTTATCAGAAGTGGCCATCCAGTAGCTAGAATACTTAACAACAAAAAAGCCAAGCATCAGTACACGGGAGCTTTTATAGACGACATGACGTCGTCTTTAAACACGGCCAGCGCATAATCCCATGAACGATCAGATGTCACTTTCAGACGGTGAATTCAAGTCGGAGGCGTTGCAAGTGCCTCACGACTGTCGCTTTTCTCACGTCAACTCTGGCGAATCGTGCAACGACTACCAACATTGGCGTGACGAGGCCACGAAGCAGTGCTCAGCGAAGGTGACGACGCAGTCAGCTCGCTCCCTCGAACGGTGTCGAGCTCATCTGCGCTTCGTTTCAGACTTTCAACGGAAAGCCGATGACCGTTCGCTCGTTCGCCGTGCTCGAACCGTGCAGCCTCGACCTGTTCACCGGTGTCGAGTTCGTGTGCTGTCCAACTATCGGTGGGTCTTCTGCAGCTACCATCGAAAGCCTTAGGTCGCCTTTTTCACTCGATGATTATGCACGGGGAGTGCGCCGCCGGCGAAACCTCGGCTGCTCGGAACCCGTTCGGGCTCGTATTATGCCGGTTAAATGGCATCGTTAGTGACGAATGCACGTAATTATGGCGTGTTGTGGGAGGGTGGATGAGTGGAGGGGGAGCGGATGCATGAGTCAATCGGCAAACATCGCGTTTGCAGTCAGATGAAGTGCGCTCGCGTTTCCTCGCTGTCAGCTTGTTGCGGTGGTGCAAGCCAGGGGAGGGGAAGCAGGAGCATCGACGGAGAAACGGTAGCGTGTGAGAGAATATTCCATGAAGCGTGCAGCCGCTGCTTCTCTCCGTCTCAGAAACTTCGTAAATACGCTCGTGGGATTAATGAAAGAATCAGTAAGGAGAAGGACGAGGGCTGGCTGCAGATAGGAATTGCTGCTTGCGCCTAGTCAGCAGAGGGTACAGAGGCACAAGCACACTTTCAGACAAAGTTACGGCTCCAGTCATCGGCGCTCGAATGGTTGAAAAGGCGAACAAGCTGTCGAAGAACGAGGAAGACGACGACGACTACGATGAGGAGTACGACGACAGTGATGAGGGTAAGTTGTCAGGTCAAATATGTCAGAAATTCGGAGTTTTCGACAATCACCGTACGAGAAACTGGTTCATCGTGCCACGTTACCGTAAGACGAACGTTCTCCGTTGCCCGGATTGCACACTCGTGAAAAAAACCCGCAACCTGGCCACGGTGTCTGTCAAGGACTACCTACTCCTCCTACATAAGGCGCACCAGGACTGCAGGACGTGGTGACCGAGCCGTGTCTATTGCCCTGGCTATTAACGCTGTGTGTGATATCTAAGCAGCGAAGGAATCGTAATGTTAAGAACAGTTTCACACGGAAACTCATGATCAGGTCAATAGGCTTTAACCACGAAAGCATGCCATCTGCCCTCGAGAGGAATCTCAATCTCAGTCTGCGAACTCTTGCCTCTAGAGGGCATAAGTTCGATTTGCCCATGTTTCACAAAATAATGCACGGGCGAAGTGGTCTACAGCGAGGGTCCTTTCTTCACGTGAGACTTCCTTCTGCCAGATGTATCTCGAGCAAACCTGAATATTTCTTCACCGTTTTCTCTTCGCCGTTTTATTTGGTCTAAGTAAAAAAGTCTCAACATCTCTTCCACTCATTCTTCTTCAAAAACTTTTAAAGGCTCACCTGGGTGTCTAACGAGTACCTCCTATTCAACGCCCAATTAAGTAATTAATTAAATATCGTTATTTGTTTTGACATCTCCTTGCCAATTTTTCTGGCTTGTTCTTGTTTCGTCGTCTTTTTCTATCTACTTCTGCGTCACTATCGTCTTGTCAGCATTTCGACTGGTAATGTGTGTATCGTAGTTTATTTTCATTACTCTCAGCGACATGGGGATACTTCCCTATGTAATAAAGAATAGTAATCATGTTCGTACTTGCAGACGCGTCCGACGAGAAATCATCTGAGGGCCAGGATCCGTACTTCAAGAACAAGGACCCTGCCAACGAGCACGAGAACTTCAAAGACGCCGAGGATCGACTTGATAAGAAACACCGTGAAAAGATCGAGAAGGTCAGAATACTGGAAGAATGACTGAGTTATGAGATTCTCCAACTGACTACTGAACTATGGAAGGCTAGTCAGTAAGATACTTCACGAAGTGATTGGAGGGGTGAGACTGTTACGAGTGGAAAGTGATGGATCATCAGTTAGTTTTCAAATTAGATTCCTAAGCGCATTTCTCGGTTAGTTTTTATACGTAATTTCCGACTGCTGCGAAGTCTACTATTTTGCCATCCTGTTCGCTAGGTGCGAAATTTTTTGGAATAAGAAGTGGAAGCCTGAGTAGACCAGTTTGCACATTGCTCGCTGAAATAGTGCAATCTTCTTTCTTTTTCTTTCTGGCTATTCTTTAAAGATATTCATTTTTAAACCAAAGAATCCTTTTAACATTCGCGAACTTAGTATTTGGAGGGGACTTATAAGTACGCCTTGGTTTAGCTGATTTCATTGCCGGTGGGAGGATTGGAAAGTGTGAACTTTGTTTATGATTAGAATAAATTCATTAGCTGGTTTTAAATTGCGGAATTTTTTGTGCGACGGTATATGCTTATGATCTTATATGACGACGGAGCGAGATGTACTGCTCCTTCCTTGCTATGGCTGCAAAAGTGAAGTGCAAATTTTTGTGGACTCCATAAAAGTCCTCTCTCTTTCTTTTGCTAGTGGCTATTACTACACTTTAATCCTCATGCGAACAAAATATGTTGCAGGTGATGAAAGAATGGGGAGAGTTGGAAGCGCGATACCAACAGATGAAGAAGAAGGATGCGAAGGGAGCCGAGTCATTCAAGGTGTCGATGACGAACCGCTTCCAGAAGGTTCGATGCATTTTCGTTGAAGCATTTATTGGAAAAAAGTACTCATGGAATGCATTAACCTTCAGATTCCGAAATAAGAGCGCACTGTGTCGTTCCTGTAGCTTATCAACTGATTTTTTTAAACTCACCATTTCTTTGAGAGGCTAGCTGTTAGATTAGACCACACGGGAATGAATACATGGGCCAGTTGGTCCCTTCTAACACAAAGGGCATTTGTACTGAATATAAAGGACATTAATCGCCTAGCAGTCACAAAGACACCTTATACTATGTTGTTCGTGGACATGTCATTCAAAACCTGGTTCGGGAACAGCAGCGCCACCTATCCTACCCGAGTAAAGGGGTTTCAGGGATTCTAACATTGATCCACCCACCTTCATCGGAATTTCAGCATCTTCAGCTCGTCACTAGTGCACACGTTGTAGCAACAACTAAGCCTCTTTGTTATTTTGAGCTTTTTCTAGATTTGAGAAGAGCTCGTAGTTCCTTTCTATGACATGTTGAAGAAGCGCGAGGATCCGGCTTTCAATTTGGATGGTGCATTCTCTATCAGCCCTAAATCTTCCCTTTCAGACTGTCGCCTCGCTGGAGGATGAACACAAACGCCTCAAGAAGCAGCTCGAAACCACCCATGAGGAGCGCGTGCAGGCTATTCTCAATGAGAAGAAGAGAACTGTACGCTTCCATTGCGTATTCAGCATTAATTCTTCAAGAACCATCGCGGCCCTTTATGCACTTCACATCTGTAATGTTTCCAGGCGACTCATGAATATCGTCAAGCTCTTGCCATGCATGACAAATCGGCCAACAAACATCACGTACTGAAGACGCTCAAGGTTTTCTTCAGAATTTTTTTTTCGAAGCAATGGGTCAATCCACATAGTTTATATGCCACTTTCAGACGTACATCAGATCAGAGGAGAAGGATCGTATTCACACCATCAACCGATACCGCCACCTTCTGCGTGTCGATCAGGCCGAAGCCGCGGCGTTCAAGCCCACCGTCTTGCACAGGCTCAGGTATGGTAGCCAGGAAGTCGTCGTTCTAGACATTCGTCTGTGGAAGTTCACTTGCATTCCAGGTACATTGACCTGCGCATCAACGGCACTCTGGCCATGCTTCGCGATTTCCCAGACCTTGAGAGCCAGGTTCGCCCGATAGCAGGTGAGAGGCTCTTTCCAGCGGACCAAATGGCGAAATTTTCTCGAAAACACGGAACTGCTCAACAAGAAGACCTATTTCATTCCCCTAGTCTCTGGAGCTGCTAAAGCCACGGGCCTCTGCTTATTTCTTTCCAGCATTTGTTGAGCAGTTCCCTGACGATTTAGGTGGCCATAGTTTATTATAGCTAAGCTATCCACGTTTTAGAAAATTTTAATAGAGTGTGCGGATGGTTGCCCAAATAGGCAGATTTCGGAACGACGAGACGATTTCTCC
Source organism: Heligmosomoides polygyrus bakeri (assembly GCA_947359475.1). Taxonomy (NCBI): domain Eukaryota; kingdom Metazoa; phylum Nematoda; class Chromadorea; order Rhabditida; family Heligmosomidae; genus Heligmosomoides; species Heligmosomoides polygyrus. The sequence goes on along the minus strand of OX375870.1, from coordinate 477,016 downwards.
TTACGACTTCCCACGCTTATTTCGACGTAATCCTTTGACATAGTTTAACTGGACGGCTTCAAAGTGCTACTGTGAGCGCGACTACCTCGGCTTCTTGTTCTCCTAAAAACAAGGAGAATCTGCATTCGTAAATAGAGTTCAAGCTTGCTGCCTCTGGTGTTAGCTATTCATACATGGGGTGCGGATAGCTTGTAACCCTTTTTCCTCTGCAAAGAAACCCTAGCTCAGTTTTAAAACCTTCAATAACCATAGGTCTTCGTTCCTTCGAGAACTTTCCCAATCCATCGTCTGAGCGCTGCGTAATAAATACACACTTCCAGTTGCCTACTGGTCCGACTTCCGACGTGAGAACACACCAGAACTCTCCGACAGTGCTATCGATGCTCTCAACTCTTTGGATAGTGACGCGAAGAACAAGAAGCTCGTCGATCTGTACAAGGTAGTCATATCATTGGAGCGGCACTTGTGATTAGTGCACGAGGATGCTTTTCTAGGAGGCTTACGAGAAACTTCACCCAAGCGCGAAGCTCGACGTGAAGGCGCCGCCAACAACCACGACCACCACGACGTCCACCCAGAAGACCACCCAGGAGCCGGTCAAGGTAATTGCAGCTAGTTTGTCAATGGTTAGGTTGGGGTTAAGGGGTCGGTTGAGGTGAAAGTGCAGTATTCAGAACAGTCGGACATTGAAAGCCACTTGCTGTGCACGATAGCGTTCCCTTCAAGACGGCAGTTTGAAAATCTACAGTTTCACGAAGATAAAACAACACTTGCTATACGAGGCAATATAGCTTGTAGCACTAGCGTGCACGTAAGGATATTGTTCAGCTTCTGTCGGAGGACTCTCACGATTCCGAAGAGGATGACGATGAGTACTACGAGGACGAGGATGATGAGGAGGTCAAGAAGGGCCCCGTATTAAAAAAGCCTAAGGTGAGCAATGAGCGTTTCTAATTTCGCTATCCCTGCATCGCTTTCCAGTCTGCGGTCTATTTGCTTCAGGTGATCGAGATCCAGCGGAAGAAGGAAGTGAAGAAGCCCGAGTCACCCAAGCTTGTTGAGAAGTCGGTACAGACTGAGCCGCTGCCCACGGACGACGACTCCAATTCCGATGAGAGCGATGAGGTAGCGTTGGGATCAGTTCAGTACTCATTTTATCAAGACTATCGATTCAAAACCTGAAGTTTCTTGACTTGAAGGATGCCATCAGTTTTTCAATCGCAGACGTATAAATGAATAATGGAGCTCAAGTGGCTGAGATTACGTTCAAAATGTTAAGTGGTAGAAAATTGTAGTATAGTTTGAAACGGCCAAATCCCAATGTCGGCGTTGTTCGACCAATTCTTGTATGCGCCACGCACCATGCTTCTACATAGTGTCGAGATATTGGGCAATAATTTGGCTTTCATGAATCATTGACTAGTCGATTTGCACCGTATCTTGTGCTCTCATTTCGCTTCGAGATGGAGGTTCAGTCCCACCTTGGTTGACCAAGGTGGGACTGAACCTTAAATCGATACGTGATTCGCATGCGATCGGCGCCACTAGCACAGAAATGGATTTGAAGCCGGCAAAGCTGCTCTCATGGGTTTGAAGCCACACATATTTTGCACTCTCGCTGTACAGCAATATTTATCGTTATTCCCAAAAGAGTGGAAAAATGCGAAAATTAGGGCCGAAAAAACTCTAGGTAATGGACCAATGCAGCACTTTATTACGGTTCTTTTTTAAAAAATAGAGTCTTCGGTTTCTTCTTCAGGAATCTATCAAAGAACTTCGCGTTGATATCGAGCCGATCATCGAGGAGAAGCCAGCGTTCTATCGCCAGGAGAAACTGGTGCAAACGCAGGTTTGTCCACTGTCATCCGTTCCCACTTGCTCGCATCCTTCGAGATTGATCGAGTAGAAATGTTTTTGACGGGGACTCATGGGATTTCGAGAACTATATATCCACACGCGCTGAGGGGTGCGCCTCCCATGGGGTGCATTAATCCGTTTGTTGTTCGACTATTGCTTTCGTCAGAACTCGAAGCGCTGAAGGCATTGGCTCCGCGGAGATTTCGAGTAAACTCCGGAGAACAATGCAACGGCTCTGGGTAATAGCAGCTGCCATTCTGCCAGCGGTGGTGAAAGGTCGGCACGAAAGGTTAAGCAAAGAGCAGAGGACGGGCTGCGGCATTTTCTGGACTCATAGGGCGCTCTGAGAAGCGCCAGTTCATCATTTCCCTCCCCCCCCCCCCTCACAGCGCGATCTCGCGTGGGAGCCGCGACCTTCTCTAGAGAGCGGGGACCGGGTAGCTCTGATGCTCGCCGGAGGTACGAAGTGTTCTGCGTGTTCAGCCGTAATTGCCGTTGTTTAGAAGTCGATGTATCAGGAAAGCGGTCTGCTCTCCTCGTCGCAGGCGGTGTTCCTGGTGGCGGCGGTGGCGCTCGTCTCGCTAACCATGTTGGTCGCCACCATCGTTCGACGTCGACGAGCGCATCACGGGTTCATCGAGGTCAGTTCGCTTCGATTCAAACGTCACGAAGTGCCGCTGTAATTGAATTTCTGCTCACAGGTGTGGCTTCTGGGGCATCTGACTCCGATGAACCGATTATCAGATTTTTTTTCAATTTTTCTGCGATAACTGATGATCACTTTTATAATTGTAGTGAGAAAAGGTGAATTTCGGTCACTTTTTCCTCATTAAAAGTGCAGATTATCCTGCTCTATGCAGCTGAGTTACTTCGATCGTGAGCCTATCCACGTATGTGGCCAAACGCTGAGTGATACCTTCCATATTCATGTGATGACACTATCGAAATATCCCATACCGACTGTGATTATTGGGGAGCGCTTCGTCACAGAAATCGACTCCTTTCGATCGATATTAGTTAGTTTACCGAATTTTGAATTGATTGACACTAGGGTCGAACCTGTTGTGAAGTATCCATAATTAGGTGGAGCCCGTTCGCCAGCCATCGTCTTTGGGCAAATTAACCTCATTTTTTACATGCAGTAGGCTACGCATATATTAAGCACAGTGCATCGCCAGGGGGGCAGCATTGGGGGTGGGAACAAAGTCAATCATTACCACCGTCCGAAACACGCCAACTTATCGAAACACTTCCCTTCTCAGAACGGTGCGCCCATTCGAGGCGCGTTCCCATTTCTCTATGCTGCCCACATTCGCGACTAGCACCCTTGGCTCTCTACCTGCTGTGATAAACTCAAGTCAATAAATCAATGCTTGTTGACTTCTGCCGTCTGCCCGAACTTGCGCGTCACTTCAACGATCTGACGAGGGCAAACTCCAGAAAGTCATTTTCGGTCCACCTTCTGCTTCACATGTATGTGCGTTTCGACGGAGAATCTGCGAAGACGCAGTTATTGACGTCCACTCAACAAGTTCCTTCAACATTCGTAAAACCTCGGCTTTATTTTGGCGTTCAGCAACAATATGTCGAATATTCCTAAAAATTTCACTAGATTGGGCTGCTGGATTCACTACTGGCACTGCTGACTGGAGCTTCACAACCAGAAGTTGAATGTAGAGTTATTTGATATGTAGGAGCAATATTAACGTGCTGGCCATTCCGAAGCAACGTTACTGAGGGCAACGTAATTGCAGGGCGTATTACTAGGTGGCTTTGGAAGACCTATGTTCGAACAGAGCCCACAGCTGGATCACTATGTGCATTTTCCGAAATGAAATGTTCCATTTGGAAATGGTCGTTTGGAGTTTTTAACCACTTTGGTGTGCCATTGTTGAGTGGAAAACCTGTCTATACCAAAGCTATCGTTATATCTAGTATCAGATGGAGAAAATGGTCACGAAAGCTCAATTTGTTCAACCTCTGAACAAATTCTGAGGGCGGTCGAACAGGAGTTTCAGATCGATTTTCTTTCTGGAGATCCAACACTAATTTCACCCAAACCAGATTAGGAGCGCAAAATAAGCCTAATCGTGTATCTTAGAGCGTGAGTTTCAAAATAGTTGTCGCAACGATGCTTCGTTTCGACCAAAACTCCGATGGTGTAGTGGCGTAGAGCGCCCTGCCCACTAAACAGGGTGCGGGTTCGAGTCACTGCTGGCACTAGAGTTTTGGTCGCAGCAAAATGCCGTTATAACAGCAAACAGCCTCATTAACAGCCGCTTGGGGATTAAGGAAGATGAATTGTTTCGGAATGTGTTTCTATTTACGTGGTAGCAGTATGCATGTATTCTTATCCGTGTTATAGTGGCGGTAGTTGTACAGTTCCCTAAAAGCACCCATTCGTTTCTCATAGATTGGGGGGAAAGTCACTGAACAATTTCCCCTGAAATTTCAGCAGCCTGTTGGTTCGTCGGCCATTACGTTCGAGATCTTTTTGTAGGATGGTGCGTTACCAATCGTTTGGGTGCCTGAGGTAGTCCATGGCAAGGCGTCAGATGTGTGTTTTTGTTGCCAAAATCTTGGATATGGCTGTCTGCTTTCAGGTGGACGTCTACACTCCCGAAGAGCGTCACGTTGCCGGTATGCAAGTGAACGGCTACGAGAATCCGACGTACTCATTCTTCGACAGCAAAGCTTAAACGATCGTCGCCGTCGCTTCAGGCGAATTGTGTTTGATGATTTGCACAACCATCTCACACCCTAGTTCTCTTACACTAACGAGCATTCCCCCGTCCCCACTTCTTCCTGGCTTTCGCTTCTTTCCGTCATCACGTCGTCAACACCTGACATGCCTACTAGTCGTCGTCTGATGAAGACGACGAGGTCCGGCAGAGCTGCTCACGCTCGTCGTCATCGTTGCAGCGTCAGCCTTACCGTATGATCGTGCGATCGTCGTGTCTGGACGCGCAGTGCCGCGTCCCACTCTCATCAGTGTCTCGTTGCTCTTACAGTCACCCCACCACCACCTTTCGCTTCTCCGATGACCTTAACTCTCATCCCTGCTCTTCTGGTAACTTCATGAGTCGTACTGGTTCGCGACGAAATCTGTACGTCGTACGTTCATCAGGATCAGAACGTTGAATCCCCCCGTCCGTCCTTCCGTTCGTCATCTGCATACACGCATACAAATACAACCGCAAGCGCAAACGGACAGAAGATGTCTCGTGGTCGTCGTCATACTTGTACAGTTCCAAGATCCATGTAATAATAGTATTGTGCGTGGGTTGTGTTCTTGTCTAACCGTGTCCGAGGACAACTATGTTGTGATGTGGGCTCGAAACAAACTCCGAGGAATATGCGTGGCGTTGTTGTGGTTCGCGAGCATTGTCGCGATTTGCAACATCAAGTGATATCTATTGTGTCGTATATTGTAATGTGTTTTATTATGTGTTTGATCGTCGTCTCCACGTTGATATGTATATGATTCACCATGTTCTCTTCTCATCTCCATAAACGAATCGTCGTCCACTCCTCTCCAAATCAGCTCTGAGCGTCGTAATTGTATGTTGGTTTGGCTTCTTATATTCGTTCTTCATCTCATACTTCATTCATTCTAGACACATTAAGCTTGTGTTGTTCCGCCACAGAAAAGTAGCGATAAATGTTCTTGTTTTATTAGTTCTTTGCTCATCAGCTCTTCCTTTCGCGGATCTGAAATGGCGATAACCTGGAGGACATCCGAAAACACGTCCTTTCAAGGAACAGCGACACATAAGCACATGTAGCTATTGTGGGCTCCTGGTTGAGGGAGAATGAGTTAACGCCACTGCATTGAGGCAGTAAGCGGCCGTTTTATGTCGAGCCAACTAGAAGTTCACTGACCTCGGTACTGTGGAGGTCGTTGCTGCCGCAAACCCGAACGGAACCTAAGATCGCGCGACACCCGCCGACCCCTGCCGACTGCGCTGTATACATCCATTCAACCATTCATTTCGAACATTATCCTAGCACGCCTTACTGGCTGCTTTAAAAGGATAAAGGATAAGAAGACGGCGTTAATCGAACCCCTGTTGGAATGCGCCACGCATTACATTGAGTGGGTGTCGTGAAGGAAAATTGAGCCTTCGCCAGAACGTATCAACGATCGCGTCATGAAATCGAACCTTCTTTTGAATCAACAAGAACTTTGTGAACATTTGAAATGGTTCCTCTAATAGTTTGTGTACGAACTGCAGAAGCAGCTCCAGTGAAGGCAATTTACTGAAATTCGATATGAGAAATAATGGTCTCGTGCTTCCCCAGGAAAGCTGTACATACCAATGGGTAAGCGTTAGCTCTGATCTGGTGGCGAATGCTGGAGCGCGGACAGGGCGCAGGCATTGCAAGCGGACCCTTCCTGACATCGTGCAAAGCCTGGATACTGAGACAGCAAGGTACCCAGGGAACAGCATCCAAGGTGTACCAGGGGAAGCAAGCGCTCGCGTGCTGAGGAGACCTGCTCATCGACCCCGTTCCTTCCTCCCGAGGAGTGACGTTGGAGGACATCAAAAGGGAAACCCTAGCCGGCATCCATGTTTTTTGCACTTGTCAGAAGTGGGAGCTTCGTGCGGACTGCATGAATGCGAAGGAAAGCGGAATGCGCGTCTCACCACAGTTCCTTTCTTCGGTCACTTCCGATGGCTTGCTCCCCTACCGAAGTCCACTGGTGAGCATATGCATAGGGTAAAACGGTGTCCATCCGAACGAAGGGGGCTCCTCCACTTCCGTCCAAGTCATGCAGGGACATCAAAACGCTGCCGCATATGCATAGAGGATACTGGTGGGTAATTAGGCATGCAGCTCCGATGTCGTTACGAGCAGAAGTGCAGCGTGCATCTTGTATGCCCGGCTGGCCTCTGCAAGTAGGGATTGCTTGACATTTACTTTTATTTCACATTCACCATTTTCACGTCAAATTGAACACTTCATAGCAAATTGAACGCGTTCAATCAATCAGTCCAAATTTCAGGCTTATCTAAGCAAGCCTGTCGCTTCTGAAATCAATCTGAAATCTCTTCCAAATCAAGACTTTTACAATGAAAATTTAGTCACACTTTCGAAATTTTTGAAAATCAGTTGTCCCAAAAAGTGAATGAGCTATGCGAAATTTTATGAAAAGTTTTTTTGGGAAAAATTTATTTTAAAGCTTATTCAAGAAGACAGACTCTATCTCTTGCGGAGAATTTCTAGTGCGGTGAGGACGAAGCTCGTTTCGATTTGAATGGTGCTCAGTTTGATTTGGAATAGGAGTCGGGCTGCTAAGATAGTGCGCAATTTGATTTGAATGTCGAATTTAATGAGACTGAAATGTCGAATTTGACGTGAAAATTTTACGATAGCTAGCGGTAAGCGAAAGCAATCGTCAGCAGCATAGAGTCCGCGTTTTGTGCACGTGACGAGTAGCGCATTCTGAAAATTAACGAAGACTTTGGGGCGCAAGGTTCAGATCGCTTAAGGCGTACCTTCCAGCACCTCTTCATAGTTATCCAGGAACATAGAAGCGAGACGGGCAGCAGGGATGCTCGGAAAAAGTCCTTAACTCCTCTTAATAAATGCATCAGTCTCACGGGGATTATAGCTGGAACGAAGAAAAAGGACCGGGAAAGAAATGCGAAGTCAGCAAACTTCTGCACCCATGTATTTCTTTTGAGCTGTTCACTGTGATAAGTGAAGCTAGTTGTCTGCTGCTGGCTTCAAATGCTGTGCAGTTTTGGAATAGTGCAGGAACAGAATCATATGCTTTTGAAAGGATGATCGTATTGCATGTCGAAGAAAGTGTCCAAAAGCACTTGCAAAATGACTTCTCCAAAGGCCGCTTCATTCTGCGGAGTTATCTATAATTTCTTTGAATGCTTCTTCAGAGTTGTGTCCAGGCTAAGAATAAGGCGACAACGCCGAAGCTCTTCCATCTGGATGAAGGAGTCATTTCAATCGCGGCCTGGTTTAATATCTAAAACAGTGGTTATGAAAAGTAGAATTACGTCGAGATTTATTGAATGTCGAGTGGAATTCGGACAAAGTGATCTGTATCAAATTTGGTAAGTCATCACGAACAACAGGATACTGGGTACAATTCATCTATGTACATAACAAAGAGCACAAAACAAGTACACTGCCTTATCCCATATTTAATGGTATATGGGTACTGCGCAAAGCAGCCGCTAAAAGGATGAATGTCGAGTAGTTCAACAATGAATTAAGGAACGAGAAACCTGACTAGTTTTATAAACTGACTGGTGTTCACAAACTTCTGCCTTCCTACCATGTTTAACACTCAGCTGCCCCTGAAATCGCCTCATTATTCAACTCCGACTGATTGCTTAGATTCTGCTTTGGTTGACGAAATAGTTGTCTTTCGGCTGTGTGAAGTACTCCTCCTTGTTGGTGGTCATGGTGGTCGTCATCGGTGGAGCGGGGTAGATTTCATACTGTGGAGGTCGAGAGGTTGTCAGATGCGTCGCACGACTTTTATACTGCTTTCCGGTGAATGGATAGCTCTGAAACAAGCAGTTCTTCTAGTCTGATCGTGAGAGAAGGCCTCTCTCTCTGCCGTCCTCCTATGAGCGGAAACTATTCAAGTGACCCTTTCGAAGGCATCACAAGAGTCACCACTGAATAGATACAGCGTATTCTTTCTTAATGGTCGCCACTATAGTACCGGACATGCCGCTGCGTCCAATAAGCACAAGCGGCGCGAAAGATGAAGAGCGGCGCAAAAGGGCGCCGGAGGGCGCCGTTTTCCGCTCACCACGCGTCGCGTGTGACGCAAGCCGCGTTAGGACGCTGCGCCCTCAACTTCTGGAAGTTAGGCTGATGGAAGGAGCCTATCCACACGTTTGGACGGGCATGGCCGTCCAAACGTGTGGATAGGCTCCTTCCATCAGCCTAACAAAAAGTATTTGGAACGAACTGCTGGCATGGCGCGCGCTGTGAGCAATGCATATAGGCCGGCAGAATTAGACGAGTCGACGCGAGAGAATGGAGCGGAAAATTTTCGACAAATGTTTTTGATAATTTCGCATCGAGTGCAAGGCCGCAGCGGAGGGGCGATGACGTCACCGAAAATCAATATTTTCGAACTTGGCCAAGTAGAGCACCATTCCATAGCGTTTTTGATGGAGAATTGAACGGTGGTACTCAGAGTGGCGAGAACTGTAACCTGAGCGAGTAGGGGCGCGGAGAACATCAATCGTTGATGTGCCAAATTGCACGCGCGGTCGTGTTTGGAGCGCGATAACTCTGCGAAGTGCGAATCCTTCCGACAGCAGCTTGTGGATTTTCTGATAAAACTCCCTAAACGCTCACTCTAAAAGCTGTCGCGCGCACTCGATTGATAGGTTCGTTTCTATACGCATTGTTCACGGCGCACTCCAGATGCAAGCTGGACAGTCTTAGAGCAATTCCTGAGTGGGGAAGGCTAGGAATTTCCTTTAAAACTCCTTCTACGCTCACTCTACAAGCTGTCGCTCGCTCTATGGGTTGTCGCGCCCACTCGATTGATTCTGTCGGGCCTATATGCATTGTTCACAGCACGCCATGCCGGCAGTTAGCTCCAAGCAGTAGTTCATGCTCGTTCAGGCGCATGGGTAGGCTCCTTCCATCAGCCTAACGTCCTGAAGTAGAGGACGCCGCGCCCTAAACGATTTGCAACCGGCGCGACGCGTGACGAGCGGAAAACGGCGCTCTCCGGCACTCCTTTGCGCCGCTTCTCATCTTTGGCGCCGCTTCTGCTTGTTGGACGCAGCAGCATGTCCGGCACTGTATTCCTCCGCCGCTACGCTGCGAGCGGAGTGCGTCGCTTCCACGTGGAAGACGACTTTAAAGAGGACGACGGCACACTCAGTCCTCATCGAAGGTGGCCGTTGGTCGGCCGGCGGTTGGGAACTCTCGCCGCTATTCCGCGGGTGGTCGCGTTGTGTGCATGAGGCGTTTTTGAAAATGGCGGTCGGTCGGTCAGTCCACGAAAACACTGGCGGTCGCTAGGTTAAGGCCCCCACAGACTTCTGCGGCGCCGCTGGCGGCGTCACTGGCGGCGAGCTCTGCGTCTCTGCCCTATGGTTAAGCATAGGGCAGCGGCGACGCCGCAAAAGTCTGCGGGGGCCTTTAGGCTACGGTCCTAATTTGAAGAACGCCGCTCGCTAGGTGGCTCCGGAAGGTCACCTTGTGAATTTCGTTCTAAAAGGCTCGGTGCAAACCTATACCGCGGCGGTGTCCTTGTTTTCCAAGGCATTATTCATGCAAGCTCGTTTAGGACGAAAGCATCAAGCACAGTTCCGCTCACCTTACAACTGCTGAAGGACACCTAAGGCCCGCTCGCTAAGGTAGCAGTTACGAGAAAACATACATGTTGTACCTCCTCCTCTGTGGAATTGTATCGGCATGTTGCGGAACACGCAAAATGAAAGATTCATGTCACGCTAGGGTACTGTTTTCCAGTATTAGAATGACCGTTTCTGCTTGAAGAGAATACCGATCCTTCGAGTAAGTCGTAGCTTGAGAAGGTACCGACAAAAAACTCAACAAGCATCAATATGGTGGTCTCTACCGGTTCCGAAATTGCAAATAAAGTGGTCTAACGGGCGAGTTCACGTAGTTCTTTCAAAATAGTTCCCTTTCACCTTTGACGCCGTTGCCAGAAGGACAGAGTGTGGTGTCTCCATCTGCCCACTAGGATTTCTCCCTTATGAAAGTCGATTACCATAAAATGTACACAAAGAAAAGCTCTTCCTCCTTGACTAATGTCAGACTCGTTGCTAAAGTGCTGTGCCTGTATCGCACCGTATTAGCGACGGTGTAGAATCAGACGAAAATTAGAGATTATACGCCGGAATCATGTCCTAAGAAACGCGACATTGGCGTCACCTTAAAATAGTTTGGAGGAATTCTCTTCAGTTTACGAAGCACATACGAGTGGACTTTATTACAAACTCCAGCCTGCCGCCAATCTATTCACGTTGTGTTTTGTTTATACATCATTATCTTCACATTTTTTGTCGCTATGCGGCCGGGGAAGTTGATTATCACCTTCTTCGCTCATTTACCACTCACACCAAGTAAAGAGTGAGACCTCATTTCCTCCGTCATGCGTTTAACGTGTGCCAGTTCGCACGTTCTGGAGGCTCCATACGCTCCAAAACGTGCCCTGATACTCGTTACGGCGCGAGCACACTCGGCAGCAGCGACGGCCAATGCATACCCTTTGCCGCACGCGGCGCAGGAGCGGAGGAATAATGGCGATCTCAATCAATATAGGCGCATGCACACTTCTGCGACACCGCGGCGCGGCAGGTAGGGCGACAGCTACCTCCGCGAGATCCGGCGGTCGCGGCGCGGGCGCGTTAGAGCACCGTATTAGCCCTAGTTTATATTTGCGCCGTTGGGCGGCGCGGCACGATGGTCGAGATAGATATCGACCGGGCGGCGCGAAAAATCGATATCTATGGCGGTCATGGTGCCGCGCGCGCGTGGCGGCGCAAGTATAAACTAGGGCTTAAGGCCGCCACAGACTTCTGCGGCGCCGCTCGGCGGCGCCGCTGACCCTATGCTTAACCATAGGGCAGAGACGCAGAGGTCGCCTCCAGCGGCGCCGCTGGCCGGCCGGCGGCACCGGCGGCACCGGCGGCGTCGCTGGCGGAAATGACTTGAATCATTCCACCCGGCGGCGCCGCTCCAGCGTCTGTCTGTCTGCGCTCTGCGCTCTGCCCTTTCGCGGCGGGATCCAGAGCGGAGACGGTCGATGCGGGCGCGCGATCGTCATCGGGGCGCGTAATTGTTAAGCACCAGTCGGTCCCCACTAGAAACAGTACAGTACCTCGCCGTCACCGCTCCCACTGATGATGAGTCAAGCTGCTGAGGATGTCGCTCGGCGGCGCCGCAGAAGTCTGTGGGGGCCTTTAGGCAACGGGACCGACGTCTCCGTGGATGCCGCGCTGCCAGGAATGGCTTGAACTATTCTAGCGTGCGGCACTTAGCGCGGCGTCGCCTGCGATAACCGCCGCGACAGTCGCAAGAGCATGCTGCCCCCTCCCTGCGACACGTGTCGCAATGTCGCGCCGCGGCTGTCGCGGCCCTATGCTTCATCATGGCCGCGCCGCGCTGTCGCAGAAGTGTGCATAGGCCTTATGGATGGCTCAAGGTCACGTCGCTGATCAATATCGGAGACTCCGCTGCGCTGAACACGAACAGAACTGGCGCCGTCTGACGGATGGACCATGTACCCACACCTGCTTCCGTCAAAGCACCGCAGTTCATGTGGTTCCATGCGGAAGACTGATCGGAGGACGCCAGTTGATCGCCGCGCGAGGTATTGACGCAGGCGCAGCGCGGTATGAGGAGCACGCCGTCGCTCCGAATGAGGTTGGACAAAATACCGATAGCTGCTAACCGACAAAAAGATCTGTAATTCTGCTCGCTAAAAGCGCGCAGCGGCGATCAATTGACTGACTCGGCGGCGCCTCAGTGTTCCCACGTAGAACCGTTTATGTATTCTCCAGAACGACAGTTTTTCAGCTCTCGAGTGCTGCGATTTCAGTCGTATTGCTGACATCTTTATACAGTTTTACAATGTTGGTCATGAGAGTGACTATTATAAGAATTTGATGAACTATTACGTCTTCAATGAGTTTTCCGCTAGATAAGTCCGAGAGAGTTCATGTGGCCAAAGGCGTAGGTGTCAGCTGTCTCGGCTACTTGAGCACCACTGGCCTTTGGCATTAAAGCCGACAGCTGGAAGTGAAAATTGATGGGAGACAACACAAACACTGAAACAGCAGCCCAGTTTTTTGCAGTCATAGGATCAAAGAACCTGCATGCGGTGGCCCTACTACGTCTCCGCTGAGTTTATCGCGTGCTGCTAGAATTTTGATATGACGCGTGATGCTTGATGCCGACTGGTTTCGACTGAGCATCTGTCTGTGAAAGGTCTCCAAAGCGCTTTTCAGAATAATCTAAATCAATCTGGTGGTGTTTGTCACGCCGAAGACTACTCCAGCACGCTTCCGTGAATGAAGCCAATTTCTGCCCCTCACTTTTCCTCACATTTTCTCAACCACGATATTACAGTGTGAGAAAATGACAGTCTAGACAGACTGCCTATGATAAAAAAAAATTCTGAAACGTGGAACAGACTAAGCACTGCCTACTTGTCTTACACGTCTTGTAGATGGCTTGAGATGCCCTAAGAATGGATCTCAAAATGGACTGACGACGTACCTCGCGTCGCTGTAGTAAAAGATCGAAAATGAACAGCAGAGCCATTAGAAATTCGAAAACCTGAAGAAAATCTGACCAGTCTACTGAACCTTCCGTCTCTCAACACTCCTCGAATATGGACGTTTTAAAGTCTCGTTGAAGATGGAAAAAGGCTATGCTTACTGCAGCTGCAATCCATTGCCCTTTGATGTGGAACTTTCCGCGACCTTGATAGTTGACCTTAACAGAATAGTATTTATCAGGTTCTACAGCAGAGAGCTCTCAAGCAAATATGAACTGATTTTATGCCGTATTTGTTAGGCTTTGCAGAACAGTGCTTGCCAATGTACATATGCTAAATCTAGTCCGATCCAATACTATTTCCCATCTGTCTTTGCTTTATCTTAAAGATAGGTTGTTTCTTAAAGTAGTAGTTCTAGTTCTGACTAAAACATGCATCTGATACGGTAGTATTGATGATGTCGATCGATATTGGTGGCTTGTTGCAGGACCTGTCCACCAGCTAACGTATTCAAGTGACTATTACCTCAATCGGTTCATAGTTTATTTTTGGTGAGTCTTAGTCCTATATTGGCACATTTACGTAATTTCAAGAATAAACGTCTAAATCTAGCCAGAATATCGGTCGCTATCGCTATCGTGATATCGACCAATGCTGTCTGCCAGATCGGTATTGTTCGTCTGCTGCGAATCCTGTAACCGGCCAACATAATCCTGTGGTTTTTCTCCTCAATTGGATCATGGTTTACTTTTGGTGAAGCTTACCCCGCTGTAAGCATAATTACGTGACTTCACGAACAAACGATCAAATCTGGGAGGAACATTGATCGGCCATGCAACATCGACCGATGCTGTGTGATCGATCCATATTGATCGTTTGTCGTTAACCCCGTTCACCGGCCGGTATATTTGTGTGATTAAACGTAAAATTTGAGAGAAGCACAAAACAGTGACCAAGGCTTATGAGGTCCGTCGAGCGGCCATTATCTTCACGCGAAGGAACGGACGGACATAGAGGCAAACGGACGAATTAGATTTTTTTAAACAGTAGGGTTAGCTAACTACTGTAAACCCGTCCCAGCTCTTCTTATAGCTCAAAAATTCTTCTGAATCCCTGTACGCTATAAAGCTAAGGGGTAGTCGGAAGACATGGCATTTTGTTCGAATGTTCTAATCCTTTATCGGCTTAATAGAGAAGTTTCGCTTCAAAAGATGTTTTAGGCGATGCCGAGTATTCTGACTGTCCCCTGCAAGAGAGGGACTTTTAGCACAGCACAGCTTCTCACATGGAAGAGTTGTGCACTGTCGTCTAACAAAAGGATGCGGTAAAAATGATGATTGAGGATTGTTGACCACTCACGTCTTCTTGATTAGTGAGCACCGCCATCCATGTACCGAGTATGCCAGCAATGACGAACAAGACTATTCCCAGAATAGCATAGACGCGTTCCTGAACAGCGCACTGTCGTCTTCAAATCAGAAAGGAGGTCGCAGTTTGCCAGACAAATTTTTCTCCGAAACTCCACGCCACCATGTGGTTGAAATGGATGGTGGCACGGAGAGACGCGTATTCTTCTTCATGATTAGGGCTACAACGAAGACTTGACTTTAAGAGCGAGTTGCCAGCGCTGAAAACGCAACAAAAAAAAACCGATTTTTGTTATGTAAACGGTTGAGTGAAAGGACTGCGCTGAAACACGTACATATACACACAAGTAGTAAACGAGAGCTACAGAGAATCTAAAAAATAAATATTATGGCAGTGCTTAGCTGGGGGAATGAGGAACGAGTCTTCAGAATCAGTCTCAGTCTAATCACGGACAGCTAGATTTTCAAACAAAGGCTAGGCGCAGTGCATGGAGATTGCTATTGACTGGTTTCTAGTACTAGCTTTATACTGACTGTTGAAAGCCTCAATGTAGGCATCAAATAACCTGGACGACTTGGAGGAAAGCGGACAAGCGAAAACTACTTCATGGATGAAGTGAAAGGAATCGTTTCACCCTTTGAAAACGAAAAATCGCCTTTGAAAACGTTCAATTCTCATTGTGGCGGAGCGTTTTTACAATGACGTTTACAACGACTTTTACAAGTGATGACAGTAAGTGAGGAAACAACGAACCACTGCAAGAATAGCCTTTGAAAACGTCGTTCGATGAATGTTGAGACCATATGCGACCAGTATAAGCGCACAAATTATTGACATCAACAACAGAATAAGCAGTACAAATAGCTGAAAACAAGCCTCCAAAGGACATATAGGCTGGTTGATTAGGGAAAATTTCACTCGTTAGACTCTGGCAAGAAACAAAAATGAAAGACGATAGACGCTAAGACATCAATAGAGTTACGACCGGTACTTGTTAGGTTTCTGCCCGACCGGCTACAAGGCGAGTGAATAGTGAGGCGTTGGCCAATCATAGCGTTGACTATACTGGCTACCTATTCAGTTCATACACCGCTGCCTCTCAAGCATTAGCATTATTCGTTTTGGCTTCCTGCGGAAGCCGTGAGCGAACCCGGTCGGGCAAAAACCTAGCGAGCGTCTTAAGGCCATATTCCTTCCACAAACACACGTCGCCGCATTGGACTGGAGCTGCTTACCTGCCCCATTGCGGTGTAGCCGAAGACGTTCATAATCATTGTGCAAGCATCGCCACCGCACGTGATTTGCACCAGCCATTGCAGCAGGAAATACATGAACTGAAACAGCCGTGCATCTGGCAGCGACCGGAGGAAGGAGTGCGGCGCCAGCTTGTTGGGAGACGATTGGATGTCTCTTCTATCGAAATGCACTGGCGCCCACGACACATCCCAAGGAACCGAACAGAACTCACAAGGTGGAACCATCTGAGCAGCGCCATCGGATGGGCACACATTCCCGGGTTGCAGTCGATCGGCTCTACCTCGATCACCTGAAAATTCACTTTTCTGCAGTTGCATTGCAGACGCTCACTTCAGCTTGTCTCTTGGACAACAGCTAGTTTAGCCGGCTTGACAGAGTGCTAAAACGAGTTACGTGTGAAACAAACAGTCTGTCTGTCAGCTCATTTGAGCACCATTCATAAATCCTTCCTAAAGAATCGTAAATACTTCAAATGCAGTCAGTTGCTTGGGGCGGAACGTGTGGGCCCCTTGTGTGCCTGTACACAACTGTAAGGTGGTGAGATTTCTTCCATTACAGTCTCGAATTCTTCCCTTTCATTGCAAAGTGGAAGCCAGCTCCATTCCATTTGTCCGTGAGATAACAGCGTAGCATAGGGCCACAGCTGCCAATTTTGGAGAGCCCACGGGCACGGCAACCCGGATGTACTGCAGCCCGTCTATGGCCTATGTTATACTCCCGCGGGAGCATCCGCGCGGTGTCCGTGGACGGAAGGTGCACCGCGGACGGTCGTCGTCGTCCCGGGACGGCTAGCGTAGCATTGGAGCGCGTTTCCTGCGCCAAACTCCATGGGACGACAGCCTTCCGCGGTGCGCGAAGTTCGGAAGCTCATGTAAAGTCATTTAGGTTAGCATTATTGACTCAATTGATTTTTTCTTCACAGAGAGTTTCTTCAATTCAGTCAGAAACTCCGAGCATTAAATCCTATTTTGCAGAATTCTTGGTTGATTGCAACAGAACACCCGAAGGCAAATGTAAAGGCGGAGCTGACGCGATTGTGAAGAAGGAAAAACCGGTCAAAAATTTCTACTTTCTATATCTCCATATCCACTTTTCCTAAGTGTCCCACTTTCCTTAAAATTGCTGACGCGGGGGTCATCCACCAGTCCAACAGTGCCGATCGATTTATTCGTATTTTTTCTGTGGATTAGGCGAATCGGGATGGGAGTTGCACGAAGGCAGTGGAGTCTGGAAAAACCGCGGAGCAATCGTTTGAGGACGATTATCCTATCCTATTCTGTGTGATGGGTGGGATCAGCTTTCACCTCTCAACAGGGATCGGGAGGCCTAAGGAAGAAACGGAAAACCGTAGTGTCCAAAGCGTTCTACATTTGGGGTTTGGACGCCAAGCCCCTAAGCCCTGGTTTATAGTTGCGCAGCTGCGCGGCGCGGCACCATAGTCGGAATAGATATCGATCATGCGGAGCGAAAAATCGATATCTATGGCGAGTGTGGTGCCGCGCCGCATGGCGGCGCAAGTATAAACTAGGGCTAACGCGATATTTGGCGGCCGGTGGATCGCTGAACGTCTGGACAGTGTACGGCAGCCTATGGAGCCCCTAGGAGTTCGACGCACGAAACCCGAGCTTTCGTCTTGACTGGGGCATTTGGTCCAGCACACTGTGCCTGTCCACGTCGGAATGGTGTGATTGAAATCCGCCCGCAGAATCGGACTCCCACACAACTGTCAAAACAATACAATTTGCGTATTTCTTCAGCGTGGTCTTCGATAATTGTCGGCGTGGGCATTTATTCAGGCGGCGTCGATTGTTGTGTCGCTCCGTTCGAGACGAGAAAACCACAGCTGCCATCGCATGTCTTACAATACTCGAACCAACGTCGCCAAACACTTCCTCGGGCTCAGCCGCCCCGAGAGAGCCACCTCAGCGCTTCCAGCTGGCCATGCTCGACACGAACGTTTCAGAAGCGGGTCTGTTTTTGCAGCTGCTCCGTTGTCACTACCACGTGAAGTACCACGTAGTGCCCTCCAACAGTCATCGATACTGAGCTGTATTCACATAGCCTCTCTCACTTGCTTTCAACTGACAAAAACTCCAGAGCCGAACCTGTTCCGACTGTTTTTCGAAATTTTGAAATCCACACCGATTGATTGTGATCTTGCAGTCATTCCTGTATTGCCGTTTATTTATCGTCCCCATCCAGTAGGCAGCCCTTGGGACTGAACTCCATGGTGAGAGAGTTAATAGGTCCGTCCGTCTGAGCTAAAGACTAAAAGAGATAGCACAACCCTTAAGCATTCAACCTGTTTGTGTTGGCGATTGAACCCGCTTAAGCTGCTTCAAGAGCACTGTTTCCTCACCGGGATTGGATGATGGCCTCACCTTGATCCAATCTGCCACAATATGTCACCCAGGCTTATAAATAAGCCTGAAAAGCAACACCTAAATCAAGGGCGTTTAACGCTCTTACCTGACCCACTATTTCGCCTAGCCTCACATAGTTACAAAAATTATTTACAATATAATTAATACAAGACAATTGATTAGTAAAAAATTAGTTATATATTTTTGTAGAGGAAAATTCGCTGTACCACATCTACTCAGGAGTTATTGAGGCAACAGTTTTCAGAGTTATCGATATTGTATTGGCCCTACGAAAACTAGTAGTCACTCTCGAAGCTGAAAGAGCCAAACCAGCAAATTCTGATCCGAAGATATACACTGTGGATTGGAGAATCACCACAGTACAGCGGAACTTATTCTTCGGTCGCGCGAAAAGGAGCGGGTGAGTGAGCGCTGCCAATATCGATTAAGCGGCGGGTGTGATCGATAATGGTGGGCTTGATAACGCCGCACCGCACCGCGACTGAAGTATAAAACTCGCCTAAGGGCCTCTAGAGAGTCTTGCGGCAGCACCGTGAGAACTCGTCCAAATCGCTCCCGCCGCAGTGGGACCCGCGCTGCCACTATGGTGGGAGCCGCAGCGCGGATGAGTTGTCGCGGAGCCGCCGCGCGCAAGGGTCCTCGAGGGCTGCCGCAGTTCACGGCGGCTCCGCGACAACTCGTCCGCGCCGCGGCTTCCACCACAGTGGCAGCGTGGGTCCCACTGCGGCGGGAGCGATATGGACGAGTTCTCGGGGTGCTGCCGCGAGACTCTGTAGAGGCCCTAAGGCGCCTTTCATACTTGAGCCGCTGCGCGGCGCGGCGTGATGCCTTGAGTAGCTATCGATTTTTTGCGCCTCCCGATCGAAATCTATCCCGACTATGGTGCCGCGCCGCGCAGCGGCGCAACTGTAAACCAAGGCTAAATGATCGACTACTACGCGGTTTTCCTGGTCAAGTTCTACTAACTAAATAGTCTGCGAAGCATAGCATATACAGCAAGAAGTTCCCATATGTAATGACAATCGTATGGGTCCGATATAGATGGGCCTGAAGCGGGTTAGACTCTGAAGAGGAACATATGCCAAGGTTGCCTTGTCTAACTAGAGCCAACGAAATTGATAAAGTATGCAATTTTAATTTCTATACAAAATTGTTAACATAAATGGTAACAGACAGTACGCCGAGCAGTATAATAAAATTGGTTTTTCATCTTAAATTAGGCTCCCCCATAGCTCTTCGTATGTTTCTGATTTCCTCAAAAAAGCAATTATTCACACTGAGACTCCTTGTATAGCCCGAATTTCTGCGAAAAAGAACACATCATTGCACTTTCCGATTCGTTTAAGGAAACTCGTAAGTTTCTGCAGACAAAGTCTTTTGAGAGATACTTCAGTTTGTAGATTTGTTTTATTCAAGGAATATCCTGTTCACCGTTTATCAATGATTTGACTCTTCAAGTCTGTTAAAGTTCCTTGCCTATTGCACCATCCCACCAACATCTTATAACCTTCTCGCGATCATAGGACGATTCGTGGAATTTTACGAAGGAATGCAGCTTTATCGCTATCAGATTTTTTTCGGGCTTGAGAAACAAAAAATTATTAGAAAAGACAGTCATCTGGGAAATGCACATCTCATTGCCATCATCATTATCTCATTGTCCATCTTTTGTGCGCTCATACAATTTATTAGCATATATTTATGGTTACTTACTATGGTTTTATTACCCAAGGTTGAGGTAAAGTCGTTTAACGACGTCTCGTATAACCTCGTATAAATAACCACATTTGCTGTTTTTACCACTTCCTCCCCTACGTCTGGAAGTAATGACAGCAGTTCATTGTTCTCAATATCCTGTATAGTGTCACGAAGCGAGAACACATTATGTTTTCATTTAAGTCCTGCATGTCATACCGCTTTTTGTTTTTGTTTTTTATCCTTTGTGAAGACTAGGTTGTGTGGCTTATTGTCCACCTTGTGATAGATTCGCCTAAGCTAAGGGCATCAATGCGCTAAATGGGAATTAATCCTTAGCCTTGAAGGATGTTGGGCGGAGTGCGTCACGTACACAAATTGGTTGAAAATTTTGCGGCGTTGCTGTAGTTCTCAATTTATCTGCTTTCTATGCGCCACACTGTTCACGTTTCTCTTCACTGGGAAGCTACCTTAAAGTGTCCAAGATAAGGAATTGCTCCCTGGTTGACAATACGAGAGCAAATAAGCTAAACATCCTGCCAGTTTGACTACGTATGTATACCATGACAGAAAGGTTCGTTTGTTGGCCTACTCGACAAGTCAAAAGTGGGGGGGGGGGCAGACACACGAATCCAGTGCGGAGCTTTTCCTTCCGAGTCCCTACCGCACGTGTGCTTGATGGGAGTTCCGTAAAGAGGGGGAGGCAGACGACGCGGAGACAACAAAACTATTAATCGAGGCCAGTGTCAGCAGCAAAAGACTGGGCAGTCCATACCCAAACCGGTGTCATCTCTTTCATCCCTTGTTGAATCTGCTGGGATCCTAGGCGACATCTGCTTGACGTTTAGCTCACAATGAAATGCTTCCTTCGAACAAATGCACCGCAAGCAGTTTTCATTTACAGTTTTTTGGTCCAAATTTCGCACTTTGATATATTGCTGGTGAGGTGAATTATTAGGTTGAAAACTAAGTCACGCCGTTTTTTTTAAACATTTTATTCTGAATCTATCCGAAAGATTTTGCTTCATGTTATATATCGTTCAAAAGAAAATGATCTGCACTATTGAAAATATAATTAACTTTTTCTCAATTTCGATTTTTTACATTTCTAGGTCATCAAAATGGAAGGTCAAAAGAAGAAAAATGAAATTCGCCAACAGCGCCTTCTCTCTGCTTAAGCTTAAGATTTTTTGCAAAACATAAGAATATTTGTTAAATGTTTTCGTTGGTTTTCATTTTCGTTAATTTTCAGGGCATTACAGTGGAGTCTCCAGCAGACAACATTTTTTTACCAACAGCTCCTAGTCTCTGGTCAACTTTTTGAACGCTGATATATGTCGTTGGATAGAAAACGTTTTGCTCCAACAAAGGGTGTGTTGCGCATGGATTGCACATGCTGATTTGTGTCAATTTCCAGCGGAAAGCTTCAGCAGAACTTTCTATCATCAAACATTTTCGTTTTTTAGTCATTTGCAATTTTGCTAATTTTTAGGCCATCTGGTCCAGATTTTGAAAAAGTAACCCAAAAGTAGGAGGTGTTGGTAAAAATATGTATGCCTTCTATGTATTCCACTCTAATGCCCGAAAATTTGACAGAGATCAAATGGGAAAAACGCGAAACATATTTTTTGATAGAACAAATTGGTTTCGTCCGAACGTTTCACAAAAAAGCTCAAACATATGCAAAGAGAAGGAGTTGGTGGTGAAGATCAATTTTCTTTCTTCGACTTTTCATTTCATTGACCTAAAAATAGATGAAAATCGAAATTTGAAAAAAGGTTAAAAGATTTTCTGCTAGAACAAATTATTTTCTTTCGAATGCGATATGATATTTTGCAAAGAACCTTCAGCGAAATTCGGAATAAAAAGCAAATAACGGCAAGGACTTAGTTTCCAACCTAATACGTTATAGCTACAAAACATCTAAATTCCAGGCTCTAGTAAATCGGACGCGAGCTATAGCTCTAAAATCTGGTGTGTCGAAAACTCTCCTACTCCTTGTTCTTACTGTAGCTTTATTTCTGACGAAATCCTAGAGCTAGAGGTGAACCGCGGTGTGGGCAGTGCAGCATACCATCCTACTGTGGACTGTAAAAGGATAAAGGATAAAGGACGGCGTTATTCAATCCCTTTTGGGATGCGCCACGCATTCTACTTCTGCGGGATGTCGTGGAGGCGAGTTGAATGCGTATTTGGTCATACAATGACTTGCGGTGGCCAGCCGATGAACAAGTCAGCGCTTCATCCTTCCCAGACAAGTCTGGTACCAATTCACGGACCCCGGGGGATGGAAGGCTTGGTTGGCCTGGGCGGGAAGTCCGAACCAGGAACCTGGTATCGGGTGCACGGGACAGTCGCGCCTCGTCCGACTGCGCTACACGCGCCCGCTGTGGACTGTACATTGAAGAAATTCGCTTCCATGAGAGTGCCCCCCCCCCAACCCGGTTAGCGCCAAAATTTTTGTTGAAATCACTTTTGCTGCGTGCGCATGTGAATCACAATTACACCACTATTCAAATAACCACTGCAATGTATAGGGCGAGTGCGTTGTGCAGTCCCTTCCTATAACACACCGCCGGCAAATTCACTGATTTCCGACACGACAGGATAACCCACAAATGATGTTTTAGTTGGTCAAACAATAAGACATCTGTGCTTATTTCAGCAACGCTGCTATCACTGTGCAAGGATAAATATTTGATAACGATTTTCGCAAAATAGGTATGTAATTCTGACCTGCTTCAATAATATCTATTTAAATTTCAGATACTCTCACCTAGTTTGCAAAATACAGATTTTATTTCTAAAGATATTTGAATGTTGAATGTTAAGATGTTTGAGTTAGACGGTGTCCAGTTTAATGGCAAAATAATCTAAACCCCGATTGTCGGCTCCACTTCTGAATTGTGAGCAACTCTTCTGTTACTCTAGGTGAATAACAGCCGGCAACGCTAATCTGCCAGCACAACAACCAAGCATAGCGCTTCGAAAGGTCGAGCCGAAGTAGGCGTCGCCGGACCATCTGCATCCTCTTCACTCGTCCTCTCCTTTCTTTTTCGAAGAACGCTATATGAGTTTATGTTTGCTGCTCAGAGCCGACAACAGCCATCTGCATGCTAATCGCTACAAATAGGACTCGCTACAATTCAGCAGCTATAATGCGCTCATTCTTGTTTGAAAATTCAAAATTTATATGCATTACCACGTGGACAACATCAACAGCTCTAACGCGTTCTCTAATTCTGCTTCTGTAGAATTAGGGAAGGCGGGACCAGTGTCAACGAATATGTAGGCTTGCCTTGTGCTACTCTCATATGTCCTGCCACCATACATAGGAAGCGCTTCTTTTCCCCACGCGAGAACATTCCTTCGTAAAAAGAGCTTCGCATAAAGCAAAGTCTTCCTAGGGTTTACGAAGGATTTTCTAGAAAATCTCTGAAAATAGATTTTATCCATAATTTGCTGTTGGCTTAGATGCAGCCCATAATTTGAACCCACGGCTAAGGAATTTGTACAGATTTTATTAAAAATTCTTCTTTTAATTATTTATTTATTTATTCAGTACGCGACGATGACTACATCACGTATTGTCGTTAAAGTAGCATAGCGAAAAAAAAACAAAGCAAAAGCAAAAGGGATTGATGTGTTTTTATAAATAGCTTTACATATCTAACATGAAATATTATTAAATGTTTTAATGTGTTGGTGTGTTGTTACGCAGTCGGTAGCCGCCTCTTCCTTATTCCAGGTCCCTGGTTCGAATTTCTCGCCTTGATCAGCACAGCCTTCCCCCTCCGAGGTCGATGAGTTGCTACCAGCCTTGTCTGGGAAGAGTGCAACACTGGCTTGTTCGTAGGCTGACCTCCGCAAATCTTTCTACTAGCAAACTGTATCTTCTGGTTGCTTTTGCAATACCCCATAGAAGTCGATTGTGTGGCGCATCCCACAATGGGATTGACTAGCATTGTCCTTTGCTCTTTATTAAAGCTCCTTATTTTATACGCATTATTGTAAAGCCCTAAAAAGGATTCAGGGCTCTACTAAAAATCGAGGAGATTAGAAATTCTCGAGCAAAGAAGTTCATCTGGTACGATGACAGAATTCGCAAAAAGGGCAAGCTTTCCACCGCGGAATGAGGAACCTATGCGAACCATGCTCTTTGCTAAAAGACCCGACGACAAATGCTCCATCCTGATGACGTTAGCCGTATTACGATTACTTCTGTGCCGAACGAGGTTGTAAGGTGGATCAGTATTTACTGAGCGGCCTAACGTTTCGACCCGTTCGTCGTCTTCTTAGCCTAAAAGTGGCTTGAGGATTCGGATGTTGCTATCTATCCGACCAAACGCCCCATCGGCTCCAGCCTTTCGGATATCGTCTTGAGGCATAGCAGAAAACGCCAGATCCACAAACGACAAACTCACCCGCTGATCCACCGCTTGTGCGGAGCGACGACGCTGCCGCAGTTAGTCGACAGATGATGACTGAGACTCACTATACTGTTCATTCTACACTATTTGTACTGACTATACCAGTGTCATTCTTAACCATATCCTTGTCACCACCGGTCGCTCTGTTACTCACAGTGCGAAATAAACGGCAGAAAGTCATCGATGACCGAAGGACACTCATTTCGGTTGTTCATTCGTAGATTTCGTGAAAAAATCCAGAACGCCTCCAGCGCTTTTCTAGAGGAAATTTCTGTCCCGATAGCCAAGATCGTGGACTTCACATCAAAATCATTTCCGCCATGTTCCTCCACTTTATGCTTGCCCAGAGGGTTGGTTAGTATACCTCGCCTTTTGCACGATAGATGTTCATTAACACGAATGGCAAGTACCCTTCCGGTTTCCCCAATGTATGTCTGGCTGCATGTCCGGCATTCAAGCTCATAGATAACGCCAACTTTGGCGCAATCCCCTGCTTCACCGTGAGGACATACAACACAGTTTTCCGTTACGCACTCCCTATCATAAAGTTTATTTCGAACCAGCTGGCGTCCGATGTTATCGTTTGGTATGTTAACTAGGACAACATCATTCTCCAACTGGGCCCGTCTTATACTTCGTTGTAGAGCAGAAGTGACGTTGTCGGAAATGAAAGGAACACACAAGGGTACTTTATCTCGGCGCGGTATAACTCGCTGATCAGAGTTTTATCCCTTGTGGTGATGTGGCACCGTGTATCCATTTCTATGCAGCAATTTGGAATATTTGACACAGCAGTTGGTTAGCCGTATTATTGCCTTCGCATAGCTTGTACTCCCGCCGCCGAATGCAATACACCGAAATCTTGTCAAATGAAGGCTTTCGGGGGGACGTTTGGGATCGTTTAAGCCGCATGCACACTCCGCAGCGGCAGTGGCAGTGAGGAATGACCCGGTCATTCCTCACTGCCGCTGCGTGCGGCCGCGGCGCAGTTCCATAGTGCCGCAGTGGAATGTGGAACCCCATTTTACTGCCCCCGCCCACTGCAAGGTGTGCATGCGGCTTTAGTATACACGCGACGAGCAAAAAATAAACTGAATGCGGCTGCGCCGAGCTGCGGCGTAACAAATCAATATCAACGTCGATCGATGAACAGTGCCGCGGGGCGGCGGAAGTATAAGCTATGCCTCAGGGAGCGTTTAACGTGCATGCGACACATAACGCGTTGCACATAGTGATAAACGCCCATATTGATTCATCGCGTCACGCGATCGATATGGGAGTTTATCATAACATTGCCTCGCGCGTCGCGTGCACACTATACGACCCCTTAGGTCCCGTTTATACTTCCGACGCCGAGAGAAGCGATGGCATGTGTAGTGGCCATATTGATCGAGCAGGGCGATCGGGCCTCAAAGGCCCCCACAGAGTTCTGCGGCAGCGTCGCGGCCCTATGCTTAACCATAGGGCAGAGACGCAGAGCTCGCCGCCGGCGGCGTCCCTGCCCTATCCTTAACCATAGCGGCGAGCGGCGTTGCCGCAGAACTCTGTGGGGGCCTTAAGGTCCATTCACACTGCAGCTAGTGCGGCGCGGCAAGTGGGACGACGGCCATATCCGCGACATCCGGCGCTCGCGCTAGAGCATCGTTATAGTCATCGGGACAGACGTCCCCGTGCATGCCGCGCCGCCACGAATGAGCCGGCGCGAAAAAGTGTGCCATGCCGTGAAGCCATTATGCATGCCGGTTTCCTTTGACTACTCGGTCTCTCGCGGCGGAAGGACCATAAAGTGATCGCTGGCGTCGCAGCGATGGAAGTATGTCCCCGGCCTTACTGTTCCATAGTCCCACTCCCTTCGGTCCTAGCCTTTTCCCGATCATAAATAATTATTGATCGCTCACTTTTCTTTGGTGACTTTGTGTTTATGTTTATTTCAGACAAGATGCCAATGTATCAGCTACCTTGTCGGACAACTCGACATTTTACATTTTAGCTTTAATGAAGTTGTAGGTGAAAATTGGAATATCGAGGTAGGCATCGAAAGGTTGTCATTTTCCTGCTGCTGATCGGCAGGTTGGGAAATGCCACCGCTTTTTTTGAATCCCGGAAGGACTTGGGGGGGGGGGAAGGAATTCTTCCATGCGAGACGATTTTTATTATCCCGGAGTTGCTGTCGTCGTCGCCGTCAGCGACCGGATGCAGGTGACATTCTCCTGCAAAGGTCGCCGTCAGCTGTAATTCCAAAGGTCGCCGCCGATCGCGTGCTGTGCTTCTCACACTCGAAGCCTAAGCTGGCGCTTCTAATCCGTACGCCCCCTAATGGGTGACGTGCGACCGGCTATCAGTGATAATCAGCCGTTTCCTTTCGAATTCGTCTCCATTATCCCCGCCGGTAATGGGCGCTGTGAGTACAGACAGACAGACATACGCCATCGACCCGGCCCACCCGCAGCGCAGAGTCGGTGGTTGAGTGCTGCTCCGCTGGGTCATATAGTCCCCCTTAAGCATATCGCTACTGTGTTCTAGCCGATAATTCTCTACAGTAGGCTCTTGTGAGCTGTGAATGTCAGAAGTTGGCCAGCAATCTCATTCTCCGCCATCTTTCTCGTATCTCTGAACATTGGAATGACCCATTCAAGACCTCTGCATGCGTTTCAAGACTTCCAGACAGCAATAAAAATTTCGATGTTTAAGAACGAAGCTTCACGCTGCTTGTACACATAGGGGTGAGCAAAGTCTTAGTTGTCTTCTAATAGCAGCAGTTCGAAAGTTTTATCGTGTACGCCTTGAGAAACTTTACTTCAAACGTTTTTCGTATGTTCGCTGTCGCGGTTTCTATTAGCTTTATTCTAACTGCGCTTCATTGCCACAGAAAGCATAGAAGATGAGAGAGACTTGGCTGAGAAAATAGCCGATCAAATACAATACTTTAGGCTGATTGGTAGAAGTCGTTGTTCAAATGAGTCTTCCTTTATCTAATGTCAAAAAGACTGAAAACGCGGTCGGTCTTGTTGCGAGGGACTCAGCTGTACCACGAAACATTCCTTGTCAAGCAGTACCCTTTGTTAGAAAAGAAATCGACTCCGTAGAAAGGAAGGTGACCTGAGCATTGCTCCCCACCACTGCATACTGTCAGATGCTGGAGGAGAAACCCCGTGACGTTTTGCGACGAGAGGCTCGCTTATATTAGTTACAGCATACTACTGCTTCCTTATTAGTTTTTCACGGCTCGGGCAGGTTCTCCTGCGATGTGTTGTCACACTAGGGCGAAAATCGTAGTTACGAACACTGCCCAGAATGAGCTCATTCCCTACGGAGAAAAGAAGTGGAAAGTGTGGTTTGTGGAATTTGCTAGTTTTATATAAAAAGAACCGTGACTCTAGAATTGACTAGACAAACAATGCCACAGAATCTCAGAAATCCCGAAGACTTTTTGCCCACTAGACTGGAACAAAGTTTTGAACGAAGTGCTGTTGTTAAGATGTGACACAGGTATTCGATGCTGGTGCAGCTATCCGAATAAGCTGGATGCGAATAGAGTGCTTGACCGTGAATATGGATATGTCACCTATTCTGTTTAATCCTCGAGTGACTGCTGCTTGATGCGATCAGAACTCTAGCCCCAGGCGGTGATCGAGCCTGCTCCGCATGGCTTATCTTCTGCCCCCAGAAGGGAAGGGGTGCGGGTTCGAGTCTCGCCTGGTGTTAGAGTTTCAATCGCAAGAAAACCTTATTATAATAGAGGTGATGGTTATCCGAGAGCAGGGGATATCTCTGCAACTGGATTCTTTCTAAGAAGCTAGTGATAGAGATGGGCCTACCAGGAACTACCAACTACCATACTTAGGCTAAAGCTTGGATCCTGTAGAATGATCAGGTAATGTGAGAGAAGCAGCGTCGGGAAAAAGATGGAATCAAGTAGAATTTGAAAGATTCCCTGGTAGTTGGAACCTAGCAAAGAAGCTTGGAAGGGCGACGGCAGAAGCCACTTCCAGTCAAGTAAGCACCTTGAGAAACTTCTCGTGGTCTCCTTCATTCACTCTTTAAGGCGTCTGCTCAGACTGCAATTCTGAATGGGCCACATTCCTCACCCCTGAAGAGGCGTCCCTTATCAGCGACTGCCTCGCCGCGTTTGCAAAGGGGTGGCTGCAGCGCTCAGCTGTTCCTCATCCTCCGACACAATTCCGCAGCAAATCCGACCTGCAGAGGAACGTGGCCGTGTTTTCGGGTTCCAGCAGACAAATTTCGGGCCATGATCCTCGTCGACGCTCGTACATGGCAATGCCTAATGAGGGCATGTTTAATGAAATGTCGCCGCGCATCAGCGATCAGGATGAGACGGTGATGGATGCGTTCCACTTCTACTTCCTTTTGCTTATCAAGCACGAAGGATGCACTAACTAGCGGCGGCAGCATGAATAGGAGCGGGTCCGAACTGAGCGGCTCTTACCTCTGTCTTCGTGACCGTATACTGTAGATTAGTAGTGGAACTCGTGTTAAGGTGAGCGTCTTTTACCACGAAAGCGGACGGTTCGCGTTGGTTAGCCATTTTCTGAACGAAGACGCTCCAGAATACCTGACGAGTTCAAGCAAAACCTACACGATCACTGTGCTAAGAACATGATAAGGAATGTGTCCCACTATATTGATTAGAGCAGAGCACAAAACGCAGGTGAGTCGTCGTGAGGTTAGGCAAAGGTGTACGAATAGGCGTGAGCGTAATCAGAGCTTGGAGCACTGATTGCTTCATTCGATCGATAATCTACAAGATAACGATTTCTCCGCAAACACCACATGCTTCAGAGGGAGTCTTCTAGACTTAGCTGGTGAAGCTGCCTAGGAAATAGTGAGAGATCGGATGAAGCGAAGGCACATCTGGGTCTCTCCGGAGCTCGCTCTCCGCTTCTCGGGTCTCCTCTTCTAGAATTGGTAAAAACAGTTAAATACTGTTATATAAGATCTGTGCCATGGAAGAGGGGATTACGCTGGTTGACAGCGATGCAGTCTATTCCAGAGTAGATCAGCTCCCAGCTTCGAAAAGCAGAGAACAGAACAGAAAACGCGACTAACACTGCCTTCTTGACAGCGCCACATACTTCTTCCAGAAATGTGTTATTCACTCAAAAACGTTGAGATAGAGTGATTAGAAGTGAGGAGACATACACCGGACGTTTCGCCACCCAACTCTCAAATAAAATGGGTGCAGCCGTCAGTGTTGGAAATTCTTTTGGTGGCAGAGCTTCGCAGCCCCACTTTCTACACGTAGCTTCATCATTTCGAAAAAAAAAACGAAGCTTGGTGGACAGAAAAGAAACGGAAACTATATGATTAGTCGGCATGAAAAACGCCAAAAATTATTTTTTTATTAGAGCTTTAAAGCATAGATAAAGGTAGGCGTGGATACCTAAAATACATGTATAGAATGCGCCGAGTGCTCCACTTCTTCTAGAGATTGTTATGGCTGTTATAATAAGTAGATGTTTGGTGGAAAAATTTACTTGCAGTCACTAAATCGTTGGCAGTTCCTGCTCTACAATATCTACCATGAGGCCTATAGTATACTCCCGCAGGACCGTCCGCGGACGGCCGGGAATCGCGCCGGGACCCATCACCCGGCCAATCGCCGCGCCACGCCACGCCCGTCGCCCGCGGATCGCCGCCGACGGACGATGGGGAGGGGGCTGTTATACTTTCCGCTCGCGTGACGGCAGCCTTTCGTGGTGCACAGGCCTGAGGAATGGAAAAAATGGAAGGCGCGTGATTCGCGTTCGTTCTGCTTTTTTTTGCTGTAGCCGTTTTGGTCTCCATCCTTTTCAGAAAATTCACCTACCGTCGTGGTCACCTCGACGTGGTCAACTCATTGCTATAAAATTTTAACTACGCGCTCTTACTTGAACTTCCCTATGCAGAAGTTCATGTAAGAGCGTGCACATGAACTTGTTAGCTGTGCGCAATTGGATTGGTTTAATCCTCTTACCTTATATGTTCTACTGACGAGGAAGGCTGTGTTTGCTTCTTTCTCGCTGGAGATCAGCTTCAGCAACCGCTAATAAATTACTTAGGCTAATAAATGGTTGACGAATTATGTTAGAAATATGAATGGATTAACTAATAGCGAACCGTTTATTTGACGCTGTATTTGTTTCTGTCCCCACCCTTTGATAAGGTCAGTTATGGCGAAAAGAGGGGGTGTGCTACGGGAATCTCAAAATTTCGACGGAGTTTTATGAAAGGCTGAACGACCCTAGGATGTCTTCTTGAGACTGAAACACAGCAAAGAATGTAGCCGCCGTGTAGACTACAACTTCTCGGAGTCATTTCTGCATAAATATTAATATCCTTGCCTATGCTGCCACCGTATTGTGCCGTCTTAGAGAGAATGGTGCACAGCGCCGTCATCTGTCAGCTATCCTCTACTTCACGAAAGTTCATCTAGGGACGTGTGTACGTGGGGGACTCCATCTCTCATCTTTAGCTCAAATCGATCCAAAGTTCGGTCCCTGCCCAGCGAACCAGACCTTCCTTCCCTTGTAACGAAATTGTGACGAGGCATATCTGGGAAGGAAAATGCAGTCTGGTTCATAGGTCGGACACCTCGACTCAGTTGCACCGACCACCCTATTGAAGCCGCCCACACGATATGCAGTGAAAATGGGATTGAGCTCAGTCTCAGCAGAGTCACATAACTTGCCGAAGTAGATGCTGGAATCACATAATGAAATCCTCCGGCTCGCGCCCCTCAGAACCTAAACCATTCATGAAGGCAAAAGCAAGGGTCCGCTAGTGGGGTACGCACACGACAGACGGTCCGCGAGGTCTTCTCTGCTTTTGAGAGAAGTCCAATCGGCGAAGCGCCTCCAGCCGTCGTCGCCCTCGGCAGGGGCCTTGCCACTCGGGAAGTGTGGACACTTCCAGTCAGCAGAAGCGGGGCGTTCGGTGGCGTGAATGCTGTCACTTCACAGGATACGTTAAGGCCGCCCTGCGCTGACTCCCCGGTCGGCCTCCCAGTCGGCGCCCGCTGTCCCTCTTTCCACCCAGGCGCCAGACTGGAGGCCTCGCACCGAGACACATCTCACTCTCGCATCTCGGGAATGGCTGACAGGCTTCTGCTCACTGCAACGGGCTCTGTGCAGGAGTTTTATGGATATCTTAACACTGTGCGCCCCACTGTATTATCCATGTCCTGCCTCCGCTAGCCTCAGCTCGCCTGTGTGCCGAACGAGGTTGCGAGGCGTGTTAGGCGCCTTTTATACTCCCGCCGCGCAGCGGCGCGTCAATTCGAGACGCGGCGCGGCCAGTCGCGCCGCGCCCGAATTTGACGCGCCGCTGCGCGATTGTAGTTAGAAGGGGAAGCGTCAGCGACGCGCGGCGACCAACTTCTACGTACTACGTTCTGTGCGCCATAAAGGACGACGGAGGAGACGGTCCATGAGTCACTGAAGAACCAAAACAGAAAGGATTCGTCTGGCCGTTCAGGGGAATGCATCTGGCTAATGTTAATGGCGGGAATCCTGTGGGAACGACGAATCCTCTCTTAAGGTGGAAGTCGTCTGCTCAACCTACGGTTGAAATTGGTGAGTGTGGTATTGAGTCGAGTTCCCTGCAATGCAAGTAGCACTAAACGACTCTTTATTTTGCAAACGTGCGGGCTCAAAAGTAAAATTGCTGGAAGGTGCTCATTGTCGAGAATCGCTCAGAATTATCTCTCGTATTGCCATTCCGTGGTCATTGTTCGCTGAACATATGTTTAGCGTAGTATGTAAAACTTCGTGAGTGTCTACAGATCTCCATTCCCTTCCTAGGTTACGAAAGGTACGGGTGACTAATGTAATGGTCACCGAAAACGGATGTCAGATTCGTGATCAGCACCCTAAATAACCCCACCCCCGGGAGAAGTTTGGACGAAAAAACCTTTTCGACCTCTGGAGTCCTGAAAGTGCAATAGTGCCATTATTTTGCAACACCTTCTTCGTTTTGTTAGTTGAGGAGCCAAAACAAGGAGGACACAGCAAAATTATTCATCTCGGTAGTGAATCTCCCACTCCACATCGAGTCTGCCGCAGCTGATCGCGCCGCGCCGCGTCCTTCCCTTCAGCGGCGCGATTCGCCGAATACCGTAACCCGAAATTCCGTCAAATGTGGTGTTTTGAGGCGGCGGAGTATGAATGCGATGCGGCGCCGCCGGGCGGCGCGAAAAATCGATAGCTATGTCAGCCATCACGCCGCGCCGCGCGGCGGCGCGAGTATAAAAGGCGCCTTAAGCGACCTAACGTTCGTCGTCTTCAGAGGACTAGGAGTGACTCAAAGATGGGGATATTTATTCATTTAGTATCTATTACACACGGGAGTGCGAACAACGATAGGCATAAGAACAAATCAGGCATATGTAGGTTTTGTAACAACAATTAATTTAAAAACAGAGGCTATAATTGCTATAACTAGTGAAAGAATAGACACCACACAAGAGTTCTTAGACGTGAACTATATCTCCAATGTGTTGACAAATTTGTAAATTATAACGCGTTTGAGCTGACAACGAAGGGTTTCCCAAGAAGGCTTACATGGTTTTGCTACTCAGGTGGGTGGACGGGACGGGGTCAGAGAGAACTGTTCCTCTTACGATTGTGGTATCTGGCATTGTGCTTTCAGATGTTGGGTATTCTTCTCGCCTATGAACGCGGATCCCAGACGCGCCCTAGAATGTTTACATTTTCCAAAACTGTTTTTTTTTTTATTTATAAACCGGCTTGGCGATAAAGGCGATTCAGCTGAAGAAAACCTCTCGCGTTCTATGTCATGAGCTTCAACAGCAGTTCTCAGTGGATTCCCTAACATTAAATTCTGTGAATCGTTGCTTGTTGGGCGCGTCGTTTGCTCAATTAATCGCTCACCAGCTGTCGTAAATATTTTGAAGCACAAATAGGAACTTTTGTACTCATCCTAGCGCTCTCATAAAAATCTCGCCACTTTAAATAGACTTGCCAGTAGAATCAGAATCCATTAAAATCCCCTAAATAACGTGGAGTCTGCACACATAGGAATGTTCTAAAAGAAAACCTATAAAAACTACATATATCTTCCTTCACCTAATGTTAAAAATCAGAAGAAGCAAAAATAGACTAGTTATTTCACCTCATCAGTCCTAAGCATTTCTCGTACGTTCAGTTTCCGCAACATGTTTCTGAAGCTTTAGAATCTCTGGTCGAAACCAAATTCAGTGGAAGTTGATCAGCCATCTCGCCGTTCGCCTGAGGAATGAGTTAGACACAAATTCTCCGAAGGGACTGTCTAATTTGCGGTGCTGGATGCTAAGCACTGTTGCTCTTCCATGACACGGTTGGGAAATGCAGTATTTACCGACCCTTTTGAGTAACTTCGGCGGAAGGAAGACATTAAATCTCCAGCTATCCTTCCGTATTTCAGACTCCTTACTCCAAGCAAGTGAAGCCGTTCTATGTAGGACGATAGAGGTTGCGGGTAATTCGGATAGGAAAATGCTCTACAGAAAACTATTCTGGTTCAGATTTTCTGAAGTTTTTCTAAAAGCAACAGGAAAGTCTCTTAGCCCAAGGAGTCCAAAAAGTTGACCCGCACTCCAAGGGCCGCAAGACTTGGCAAGAATACTATCTGTTGACGGATTCTACTATCTATCCGACCACACGCCTTATCGAATCTAAAGGGAAATGGAGGCTGGAGCCGTCAGCACTAATAAGATCGGATGACTTACCTTCTAGATGGAGGCTGATCACCAGCAAGTGGATGTTGGCGAGGGTAAAAAGCTTCAGCACTCGAGATCATCCGACTTAAGTACCCTATGGCTAAGACCATGTAGACCGAGACCCACATAACTCCAGGATGTGTATCAGGGCGAAGCGGTATCGTTGTCTAACTGGGACCCTCGCATAAAGAATAAAGGTCAGCATTATTCAGTCTCTGGCTGCATGCCCGTATTCTACCTATGTATATCGTAGAGAAACGAAATGTCGTGGAAGAAATCTGAATCCGTATTTGGTTACGCAGTGACCTGTGGTGGCCATCCAATCGACAAGTTTGTGCTCTATCCTTTCCGAACAAGCCTGGTACCAATTTACGAAGCTTGGAGGGAGGGAAGTCTTGATTGATCTGGATGAGAAATCCGAACCAGGAATCGGGTGCACGATATTCAGCGCCTCCTCCAACTGCGCTACCACGCGCGCGACCCTCTTATACTTCGTTCTGAAGCAGAAGCGACGCTATGGGAAAAAAGGGAACACATAACGGCACTTCACCACATCGAAGCACCATGGAGTGGGATCGAAGCACCATGGAGTGGGATCCTCCACGATGCCGGTACCGTTTAGCGTCTTGGCGGAGCTGTGAGATGCGAGAACCGCAGAGGCGATCGTCGCTCTTCCGGGCCATTGCACACATTGTTCGCTGCTCTGGACAACACGACTGCCCGTTCAGCAGCTTCAGTGTGTGCAGATGACGCTTGGTCCAGTACGTTCTTGCAGCTCATGTCAGGATGATTGGTTTTGTACGCTGAGGAGCAGCTTTACAGGATTTCGTCGTAGTGTGCTAGGAATGATGAATTAGATGATCGAAACGCTCATCGATTTCGGAATGGTGTTGACGTGATAACGGAATACCTACCCATATATCTGCCGTACACTACAGTAGAGAGGAGCAATTTCTAGAACCGTCTGCTCTATTTTGTTCGCGAAGCAAGCTGCAAGCACTGCAAGCACAAGAACCAGTCGCTGGCTATGGGTAAGGCCTTGTTTGTGAATAATGTAATACCTGAACATCTGGAAATATCGCAATTGAAACATTTCTTGACAAGAGTCATGGTGCTTGTCTTGCTAAGTCGATCATGGTGCTTCTTTTGCAAACAAGCCCAATGTTGTTGCTGTCCTCCGCATAACGTTAGGGCCTTCTGACAAGCCTTGTAATGCTATTATTGTTATTTTGAACATTTGCGTATAATGCGGTTACATCTAGTGACTCTACAACGCAACCTTCCTCCAGTCGGCGAAACGGTCGAAACGGGTTAGGAGACTCGATATGTGCTGATCCGTCTTGCAATCTCGTTCGGCTCAGAAGCACATAAAAAGTGTACAGTTTTGCAACACCTCCCGTTGTGTTTCCAAATTTGTTAAATATTATTAGGGGTATAATAGTTTTTGGGTGAGGAAGCCGCCTTTTCACTTCAGTTCGATTTTTTCAAAATTTCGGTGTTCAGAAAGTAGTCAGCCGCTTTGATGCAGCAGAACGCTGAAGTTTAACGTCGCCGCATTTCGTCTCCTCCGCTCTTCTACCACATCACAAACACCTCCCGCGTTGATTTCCCGTAGTGGCCTCGTCCGACTTGATTGCCGCGGCCCAGGCCTGGCACGACTGCAATATCTGAAGGTGTGATGGCTGCAAAACGTCTGATAAAATCTATCGAGGCACTTAGGACGTGCCGTTTAGGCCTGCTAGACGCGAGCGTGCGCATCCAGTCGAAAAAGATGGACAATGCGATGACCATCGGTGCCGTTGTCCCATCGAACTGGCCACTGAATTCTTCTTCTGTTGTCTTCTGAATAAGTAGACTCCTAGACGCTGACACAAGCAGTAAATATGCACGAGGCTGTGGACATACAAGTCACTGAAGGTCAAAGCATAGAACGAAATCGACGTGGACTACCTGCGGCGCACCGTCGATCGTCGTTTTCGCCCCTGCATTCGCAGCAAAGAAGCCCATATGAAATACAGGTGATGCCATTCTGTTCACTGGAAGATTGTTGACATTTTGTATATAAACTTGTTAAATTCTATGATGTGTTGTTACTTCTAACGCTTAGGCTTAGTGCGTCAACACTTTTTACGCACCCTGTAGAAGCTTGTCTGGCCTTCAAACGTTTCACTCATGCGCCACTCTGCCCTCAGCCCAGTCGAGAATCTTAAAGTGGAGCACGTCATAATAATAGCAGTTCCGGAAATAATTACCATTTCTAACGTTGTTTTTCCTCTACCTCTGCCGATACCTCATCTGCTCAGACTCACGTTTGATCCAGCGCAAAACAGACGGGGACAGGTGCAAAAACTGCAAAACAAACTGCAAAGCGGTTTTCGAACTGAAACTCTCAAAATCCCATCGTGAATGGGGATTGCTGAGCTCGGTTCCGAGTTCGAACACTAAGCTCGCCATGTCTGCGATTTCTGGCATTGCGCTACATGCATAATTTAATTGGATAGCGTGTCACCCTAACATTAATTTCTTGAGTGAAAATTAGCGGGAATAAATAGCGTCGGAAACGGAAATATGGCTACACCTGTGGCCACTGCCTGCCAAGTTACACATCGCGGCATGACTTGGAATGATAGTGTTCGTTGATTAGATTTCATCGTTGACGGAGCTGATCTCGTCTCCTCCTGAGCACTGCGCTAGCGGCTCATAATCGTCTTCACCAGGGGATCGTTGCTCGAGTGCTGTTCGAAGCCGATTCCGCGAGAGAGCTCATCATCATTTGGTTATCCACCGGAGGTGTTATACTCCTGTCGGCAACATCAGCGACAAGTTGTCGCTGACCGTCGGGCCGCATCTGAAGACGGCGGCCTGCGCAAAATTTTTGTTCGGACTTCAAGATACGGTACGTTCTGGGGTTATTTGAGAATTCCATGAATGTCGCTTGTGTGCACATCTGTTCTTCTTCTTCATATTTCGAGTCCTTGAGCTCTTCAATGCTTTCATGGGCAGACGAAGCCACTTTGGGTGATCATTGAGTGACATACGAGATAGAAGTTGTTAGAAAGGTGTCGACGTTGCGATCAAACTTCTGCGTCAGGCGGGACTCGACCCCTGGCGTCTGGCACAAAAGTTTCGATCGCAACTAAACGTCCTTCTAATAATTGTAGAATAATTTGTCATTCCCCTAAACACCATTTCATCCTACAGAATACTCGCTCTGAAGAAACTGGAGGCAAGAACCGGTACATATCCTAGGTAAAACTCACCATAGAAGCGAGGCGATGTCGCTTGACTACCACGCACATAAGACTACAGCTGAGCTTCAGAACTAGGGAGCAATCAGCTTGAGCACTGTTGGGATCATATCAAGCGGAACAAAACTCAGCCGCTTTAGTGGCCACGCACTCGTGGACGTCTGTCCGTTTCCAATACGTAGTTTACTCATAACACGACATGATGAAAGCCACCCACATGCCCTTCAATCCCCTTCACTCCGATTAGAATAAAGTAAGCAAGTAGAAAAGAAGGAGACAGAATTCCTTCCTGACTTTTCATCTGCTTGTAATATTCGAGTCCATATTGCCTACTGGCGTCGATGTTGGGTGGCATAGATAACATTTTCATCATTTTCCTCCGTTTCTGGCGTCCGGATCATTGCGAAGGAACGACCTGCTCTTTCCACTTCTCTACGTCCGCGTTTCTGGCCAGTTACCAAATGACGACATTGAAAACGCACTCCGATGCACCCATGTCGTCGGCGCTGTCGTCAACGTTGTCGACGACGGCTTGTCTTCAGTTGTTGTTGCTGCAATCGTGCAAAAATTACAGGCCGACTACATTTGGATTGTTCGCGATTATGGCAGATTTTTTAGTCCCGGCGGCCTGCTTGCATGCATTCTGGGGGAGACATCCTTTTTAGCTTACAACCAGAATTGACTTCAAGTTCGAATCGGAACCCCTGCTCCTCCGGGCCATCAAATTGATGCTAGAGCATAGCACAGGCGAAGCAAGGATCCAGGGTTGCACATCGGCTGACCAGAACGGATCTCTCTATGCGCAAATACGCATTCAGACCTCGTCTTCGTCGTGCGTCTTCCGGAAGTGGAAGTGTGGCAGAATGATTGCGAGCACTATGTAGGGTAATCTCTTATGATGCGTCACGCCTTCCACCTCCTGAATGAGCCCACTTCCTCACACGGTATATGCAGTGTCGTACCCATTTGTAAATTGTGTTCTATCCTGACCTGTAATTTTATAGCGATTCAGCAAGTTTGGTGGCCAGGAGGGATTCATAGCTGGACACACGACTCGAGCCTGGAATCGATTCGCGGTGTGCCTGAGGGTGACGCCTCCTTCCACATTTGGCAGAAACTACGGCTCATAAGGGAGAGGGAGAGTGCTGCACATACTTAGTTAGAATTCAGTTCAGCTGACTCAGTAAATCGTATTTCACTTTCCTGAAGAAAG
Source organism: Heligmosomoides polygyrus bakeri (assembly GCA_947359475.1). Classification (NCBI taxonomy): domain Eukaryota; kingdom Metazoa; phylum Nematoda; class Chromadorea; order Rhabditida; family Heligmosomidae; genus Heligmosomoides; species Heligmosomoides polygyrus. The sequence continues at coordinate 438,598 of OX375870.1, read as the reverse complement.
CTTCGAACAACTAAAGTACACCCACCCTTCCTTCCTCACCATCCAATCAAAGGACTACAAGAAGAAGATGTTCTAACATTTTTGTTTAAGCCGGAAGTGGCTGATATAGAGGCTACACGTTGTTACAGGTGTTGCTATCAAAACTCTTGCGCCAGGAGGGAATCGAACCCGCACCTTCTGCTTTCCGGGCAGCAATGCCACGCCTTACACCACGGACGATGGTTGACCTCACGTAACATCCGCGATATTCTCGAGGTGCCTCAGCATCTACTCGTGGATCGGGATGAGGCGGCAGCTGATCTAAGGCGTAGCAACGCTGCCCGCAAAGCAGAAGGTGCGGGTTTGAGTCCCACCTGGCGCAAGAGTTTTGATCGCAACAAAACATCCTGTAACAACATATAAGAAGGAGACTCATCAACTCACTGTCCACAACATTTATATTGTTGCTGTTAGAACATGTTGTATTTATATAATATTTTCCTCTTTCTAAGTTCTTTCCTCTTTCCACAATAAGTTCCTTATTAAATCCTACGCCTGCGGTACATGTCCACGGTGGTAGGTGGAAACGCGCCAGTCAGGCGTCAAAAGGATCCACACACTTCTGCGGCACGCCGCAGCCCTATCTTTAACCATAGGGCAGAGACGCAGAGCTCGCCGTCGGCGGCGAGCTCTGCGTCTCTGCCCTATGGTTAAGCATAGGGCCGCGGCGCTGCCGCAGAACTCTGTGGGGGCCTTAAGGGCCCGTTTATACTTCGACGCCGAGCGACGCGACGCCATGTATGGCCTTTGTTATAACCAGCGCTCATCGAGAGCGACGGCCAATGATATGCTCCGATATCGACCGCGTCGCGCCGCGCGATCGATATGGGAGCATATCGTTGGGCCGCCGCTCGGGGTGAGCGTTAATATAACAAAGGTCTACTGTGGCATGCATTGGGTCAGAAGTTAGCAAAGGAGCAAAATCGTTGCTTGGGCGGTCACGAATCAGAAACAGAGGTAAGTTGCCAGTTAATGGTAGTTAAGTGGCTGTCGAGGTAAATCGGGGTAGCATTTACCGCCGGCCGTGTTCATGAATTTGCTACCAGGTGAGGGGTTCCGCCACGATTGGCTCCCGTCCACGGACATTTCCGTGAGAGTATACCAAAGGCCTTAGGGAGCGTTTAGAGTGTACGAAACGCACAATGCGATGTAATGGTAAGCTCCCATATCGATTGATTGCAATCGATGTGGGAGCTTACCATTATATCGCGTCGAGCATAGCGCGCACACTAAACGCCCCCTAACAACAGAGCACCGACCGAGGGCATGCTAGCCAGTAAGAATACCTCCCGTAACACCTTCTCTGCATGCCACGCCTGTCCGATGCCGATTGATTGGATGGCGCATTCCTTCCGACCACTGCTGCGCACCTACGCGACATGTGACGCACTCAGCTGCTAATGTATGCATTTACATTTCCGTTATTTTCTTGCAATTGCTAGTGAACTGTCCTCTTACGCTTGCAATTATTGCTGGTCGCCTGTTAAAGGCATTTCTCTCAGCGGCTAGCGGGTGTTCTCCAACATTTTGTGAATTCAACTCATCGTGCACATCGACAAGCCAGTCAGGGCTATCCGGCGCTGTGATCCGACCCCAGCGCCATTTGCTTCGCACATGTTTGCTCGTTCTTCAATTTTTACATTTCATTAAGAGGCGGGACATTAACAGGCTCACACCCAGTGAACGCCGCTGCTCCACCGGCTCATGGCCGACCCAGCTTTTCGGCGACACCGTTGGTTTCGAATTAGTTTCATTCCAAGAATTAAAGTGAGTTGTTCTGCAGCTCTCTGGCAAGTGGTTGGTGTATTTCGTTAGGTTCGTGTCTCTGTCGAGTATTTGTGATTGTATGGCGCGTTTCTCCTATCTGTTACATCTTCTGCACTACGGCTTTCGAGGGCGCGCTCCGTTTCTGGCCTTTATCACCACTGCCGAGCTTTGTCTACCTTCAGGCGATGCGGGTTGATGGGCACGCGTCACCAGCTCCATCACCGGCTCCCCTGCGGCGGTCAGACAGCCCCACAGAAAACGACGACTGTAACACGCTGGTGCTGACGTCAGACGAGGCCGTGTTCCTACAGGCGTCGTGGAACAGGTGCCAGCGAACCGAGCCAATGCTCTCTTTGAACGCTCGTGGATGCGCCGTGCATTGCAGGGCGATGGAGACGACAGATGTCGGCGCCGAACTTGTGATCCGCCTGCTCAACGACAAGCGCTCACTGTTCAAGTCCCTGCTGGAGAGCCACACCGGCCACATCGACATCGAACGGTTCACCGTGGAGATCGTGAATCGCGACCTGAAGCGAGCCAAAGAAGTCGGCCAAGGCGTTGTGCGATTCTTCACAAAGGTGAAGCACATTTCACTTTACGCGATTGTTTATGTTAGCAAGCTGGGGAGACAAGGTTAGGTAGGGCAGGGTTAAATGAAACACGCGTGTCCGATGCTGTCAGAAACGTATAGGCATCGGAAGTGTGCTTGTATCACTTCTAAGCTTATGAGTGCTAAATACTCTATTAGGTTGCAAGGAAGGTTGTGTTAGTTTTCGCTTTCTGTTTTCAAGAAACTCTCTGATCAAAAAACTCCTTCAAATATTTTTGACTATCTGAGTCATAAAAGCGTGCTAGTGCAGTAGGAGTAGGCCCTGGCTGTGACGAGCACTCCGATTCAAGGTTCCTGGTTCGGATTTCCCGCCCAGACCAACTAAACCTTCCATCCCTCCGGGATCGGTGAATTGCTGTCAGACTTCTCAGGGAAGGACAACACACTGAGCTGTCCATCGGACGGCCATCGCAAGTAATTGTACATGCTAAAAACGGATTGAAACTGCCTTCACGATATCCCATAAAATAGAATATGTGGCGCACTCCACAAGGAGATTGCCTAACGCCGATCTTTCCTTTACATGAATCATACATGAATTTACATGAATCTACTTCGAGGAGGCTTAGCTGGCGGTTCTTTCTCTTCTTGTAGAAACGCTTGCTCTCGAAAATCATCCTTCCTCCGTTCCTTCCTTCCTTCGTCCTCCTCATTTATCCGAGCTTCTACGGTGATTCTGAGGCAATAGCATCACTGCTAGGAAAGGTGTCGAGAATTTTCAAGCTCATATGAACGCTGAGGAAAACGGAGATTTCGTTACCAGACAGCTCCGACGTCTCTGGATGTGACGTGAAACGACATGGCACTGCGTAGCCGATATAGCTGACCTGGTCAGAACATCAGATCTTCTTGAACCTGACAGACATCAGAGTTCTCAGTGAACTGGATGCGATATCGAGCGACATCGATTACACGGGCACGAACGCAAGTAAAATCGAATGCAGCAGGCTAGCACTCCTAGCCACCTTGGTTTCACATCTTCCTGCATTTGCACGATTGCCGGAAGCAGAAACGCCTGGGAACCCATTCGGTGTTATGGCAGTTGCAGAATTTGTCGAGCTCCCTTCAAAGATCTCTGTGTGATCCTCTCACTCCAGCTTCAGCTGCCCTTTGAACTCCCCTGTTTTGAACTACATGGAAAGCTCTGATTTCACGATGTTTTCCTACTGCAGTCAGACACTGTCTTCAAGAAGCCAAAACATCTGCGGAGCAGACTTATTCTGGCGAACAATGGCCCTCAGAACATGCGGATGAGAAGAAAGCGATTGTTCGGCCACAAAGGTTGCTAGAAAATTCGGCAGCGAGTGCAAACGTGGCAGCGTGTCGGAAGGCAGAGAAGGGGAGCTGCTGCTGAAAAGCAGTGTGAATCAAAGTGCAGTGTCTGAAGATGGCGTTTAATAAAGGCGGTCGCCCTCATATCTCGTTGCTACGTTAATCGGCGGCTTGCTGATACAGGAGGGAGTGACGTTTTCCAATGATCTGCATGAGGCGATTGACAGACATCCCACAACCCAGGAGATGAGCGTCCGGATGCCTTGTTGGTCGAAGGAGATTTCCTGAAAGCCTCCGTGCTACTGGTGAACATTTCTCACTCCTGCATGTGCTGCCCTACACTCAGCGGGCTTCGTCGTGCACAAGTGCGTACCTGAATCTCTCAAACGCCAAATTTCTTAACACATCTTAAGACATCTTTGAATGAAAGCACCGTGGGCTGGAATTGGCGGCAGTGAGGGTTGGGCGGGGGAACTCCCTCATAGGAGTCAATTTCCTTGATGTACGGCACACGGTAGAGTGGCAGGTCGTGCTCTACTAAGGTGGTCCACTCCAGCCCTAGAAGTTCGTTAAACCATAGTAAGAAAAACGATAGAGTAAAACGTCGCCATCACAACAGTGTCTCCCTGTCTCACGCCCTGCGCCTTAAGCTGATGTCGTAGCTAGACTTATGGACAGAAAAAGCATTGAACTAATTGGTGTCCCTCTCGTTCCTGCCTTAAATTCGATGACCTCGAAAATCTCCAAGCTAGTTTTGCTCACGTCTAGATTGCGTCTCAGGTGTTCCATAGAATCACCGATAAGTAGTCGTTCTGGATCTATCCTAGCCGGATGGGAGCGCTCTATCCTGTTTGTTCGACAACGGCGGCAAAAAAGCGAATAAGCGATAATACGAAGGCAACAAGCTGAACTGACTGAACTATTAGTAGGCATTGTTGTGCAATCTCCTACCCGGGGAATGCCACAATTCCCGTGTTCGATTCACATTTCTAGCCATGCCCTCCCCCCACTAGGATAGAACCGTGGTTCCTTATTAACAGCGTCTAGAGTGGGTGCACCGTTGAACCCTTATCCATCACCGGGAACATAGCTCACATGTCTGGGCCACCCTCGACTCCTTTGGCATCCTTTTGCTAGCCGCAACCAGGCAATTGAGTACTTTTATATGGCCAGCGATATCTTCCAGACCTCTGCATTTTTATTCTTTCAGACTGAAAAAAGCTCTCGCTCTAGAAATTTTGTAGCGGACCTCTTGCGCAGCTTCCTACGCATGATGTGTCCTACAGTAGTGCCATGGAGTTCAGGATGGTGGAGTTCCTTGGACTCTTTCTACAGGAAGCATTGGTGGTCGAAGCGCACTCGGCTGCATTGTTCAAGCACGGAAGCACCATGACAGCTCCTTTTCGAGCAGAGGGCATGCTTCGTTTAGAGCAAAGGAGGATTCGACAAGCTCTTCCATCTGTTTGGCCTTTCAACACAGTATTCTCCCTCGAAACTGACCCAAATTCAAGGCTGAGTTTCCTCCACAGTTTAGACGAAGCGAGAAGTAGTTCTCTTGCGACAACAGGTTTATATTAAAGCATGCTCATCGAGATGTTGCCAAGAAACTTGAATAATGTTCTTGTTGATGATGGCGCCTCAACTAATTGCTTATTTACACACCTAAACACGAATCAATAGAACGGAGAAAAAATGCTTTGAATTGACTCGAGGAATGCTGCTGAGGAGTCAGGCCTTCTCCAGCAACCAAAGGTTTGCCCACAGTTAGTGCCATTTACTAATGCAATCGGACTAGTGCACCCAAGAAACGTCTGGGGCCATTTTCTCCAAAACGAAGAGCTGTTCCGCCATTTGGTTCCTGCGGTTCGACGTCACAGCCACAGAACAACTGTTTCAGGCTTTGGACTGCCTAGCTGAGCCGGATCCGTCGGAGAAGATTCGCCAGATGAGTTTCGACCTCGGTGTCCTTCACTATCGAATGCGCGTCTGGTTCCAGGCGGAGAATTGGCTCTGCGTTAAGAATAGCCTACTTGCCGTGATTCTTGAAATTAATCCCATCAAAGGTAAGCCGGTTAAGGCGCAGCCAAATAGAGTCCCGTAGTGTCCAAACTGTAACCGCGAATTGAGCGGCTTAATTTGAACTATTTGTCTGCCCCGTTGGACACTTTTCAAATCCAATTGGACACTCTTCTTAGAAGGCTTGACACTTTCGAAGTCTAACCGAACATCTTCCAAACGAAAACGAGCGTCTTTCAGATCAGACGGCAGACTCTCCAAGAAGCTTAGAATAATTTCTTGTCCAAGGAAATTTAGTATGACTTTTGTTTTAATTTTTAACCTCACCTGCCCAAAGTGTGAACACACTCCTTGAAGTTTATATTACAAAAAAAATCATTCCCTAATTAAAAATATTGGTTTAAAGTTTTTTATATTGCGGGAAGGTAGCAATGTTTTCGTACGAAAAGAAGAGATTGCGCCATGTGCTTGTCCAGCATGCCGCGATTTTCATTTGACTGATAGTGTAGATGCTGCTTACTTGAAACAGCGGAATGAAGATATTATATAAGATATGAAGATATTTGCTTCTTTTACAAATGTTTTGTTGCACCTTTAACAATTGATATCAACCAAAAAGATCTCGATTTCCTGTACGGGTGCATGACGCTATATCTTTTATTAGGATAAAAGTCCAGCATTTTAAAATAAGCTACGGACCATTATTTTCCTTTGGCGAAACAGAAATTTATTTATAAAGTTTCAAAATGTGCTAATTTTTTAAAGCAGGTAAATCAAAAAGTTTTGAAAAATCATACTAAGTGTTCGTCATCATTTTCATTAGCGTTTGTCCCACTTGGTGGTGGGGTCTGCTTTTCCGGTGTGATGACGCCAGTTCTCTCGGTCAAATGCTTGATCGGGAGGGACACCAGCCATCTTTAAGTCCAAATGCAACGTGCCTAGCCAACGTTGCTTCTGGCGTCCCCTGGGCCGCTTGCCAGGGACCTCAAGGTGGCCTTACACAAGACAGTGTTTTCTCCTTAGCAGACAACTCTGGTACCGATTCGCCTACTGCAGAGGGATGAAAGGCTCGGTTGACCTAGCTGGAAACCACCGAACCGAACAGAATTGATTCGGGGTGCACGCGGGAGCAGGAGCCTCCTCCGTTTGCGCTACCACTCGACTGACCTGGCTGTACTGTATAGAAAAAGTCGCCGTGCCTGCAGTGTTCAGAAAGTCGATCGGTTTCAGTGACTGGTCTGAGGCTGGGTCTGCACTCGTTGTGTTCCGGCAAGATAGATCAGTCGTGGTTCGATCCGATGGCACAACGTCGGGCATGGACCAAGGTGCTTCAGTTCGTCATACGGAACATGAAGAGGGGATTCCTATCCGTGAGTGTTTGGGCGATTTTTTTTTGATTTCTGAATTCTCTCGACTCATTCAAATGAAGCGAACCAAGAGCACTTCTATATCAAGAATTCTTTCCTGGCAATGTCTGGAAACTGTAATCGTTGCACAGCAGTCCTTCTTACCTTCTCAGGCTTTTAATTCTATTAGGGAGCAGTTGAGCTGAGGAGAAATTTGTTCTGAAATTGAGAGAGTTCATGCTCACTCGCCCTAGTCCCGAAGCTGTTTGCAATGCCTTATTTGTTTAGGAAGCGCTGAGAACGGATAGGAATTCGGATGGAGAGAGTTCCTCCCCGTCGAGCAGATAGACTGACTGACGTCCCCTTTCCCACTTGACGCTGGTCGGCTCATCGTTTTGCTATGAGTTCCATTCGATCTCTAGTGACTTGGCCGTTCAAGCCCACTGTTGATTGTTTCTCTACCATGTCTCATTCCGTATAGTCCTGTACAGCCTGATGTTATTGCGTTCAATAGGACAGTGATACCTCAAGGTCCATTGTCTCATACCTCTAATGCGTGTTCTTAGGTCATCTAGTCCCAGTACGGACCAAAGTTTCACTCCTTGAAGGGTCGTCGCCGCCTCGGATTCTAGTTCTTGCTGCTAGACGTGTCTGCTCTTTCTTCGATCCAATCGGTTACCCGCATTCCGTCAGCACAATCAGTGAAACCTACCTGCTAAGAGGAGTTCGCTATTAAAGCACACACCACATGCCCTAGTATGAGAGCGTGTCGTGCAGAACATTCCCCCGCTTGCATCTGCTTACCCCGTACGACTGATCTCAAAATGCTGCTTTTTTCAGCATAAATTCCCGAAAACAGGATATCTTGGCTCGTTTCTTGAACGACACTTCTTGTGGTGAGAGTTCAGGTTTTCCGATCTAGAAGTCAGCTATTGTGGATGGATGGATGTGCAGCAGATTCACAGTTGTATTCCTAGAATGTTTGCTCCCTCACAGGCGGAGAATGGAGTGTGGTCATGTGTACATAATTCCATTCCATTCCATTTCTCTCTTTTTGTGCGACCTTGTTTTTGCTTTGTTTATGAAGAGTTCCAGAAGTAAACAACAACTACATACTGCTCTAGACGACAGGCTGTGGACTGTCCTGGCTTGAGATCAGAGGTTAGGCATCAAACTGTGTGTCAGGTGACGCTACGGGCTTCCTCCAAACCCATTGCAATCTGACAGAGGACTTCCTTTCGGTCCAGTAAGCCAACACCACCACGCATTCTGAAGTCTTCCGTAGCGGAGGCAGTTAAATACATATTTGGAATACAGGAGTACGCAATGGGTTAATAAAGAAGTAAGGAAATGTCGAATTCAGGCTGCCTCATTCAAACCGAAGTAACTCCGCCAAGGAACGAGCTAATTAGTGCAAATGAAGGTGTGAAATCTGTGCACCTTTGTTGATAAGTTTCTGAGGCTAGTGCCTCGTTGTCGTGAAAGCCTCAGATTTCTCAGGTCGACGAATTCGTCGATCGCTCTCACCAGTTCTCCAGTAACTACCCAATATTGAACACTTGGTGATATCGTTCTTAAGTATTGGGACGTCTTCATACTACGACAAGGCAAAGGAATTTCCGTTTAAGTCGTCTAACCTACTGTGAGTTGATTTCCCAACGTGTTGTTGAGCACCTTCACACCGCTGGAGTTCTTCCAGTCTTCTGAGCAAACGCACGAGTAGATTTGCGCTGCTGACAAATCCTCCGTGGATAGAGGGTGTCCTGCACTGTCGTAGTTGTTGCTCAGAATCCCATAATGTCTCAGGGCAAACGTTGACCACAGTCATTTCTTGGGTGCAAATAAAAAAAAAGAAGTTTATGAAGCCCGTAAGGATCTCTGTTGCACGGAGAGGTTCTTCATATATGATCCAATTCGTATTTCTACATACATAGTGGCAGTGCAAAAATCGCCTCCTATATTTGATCAAAAAGAGGACGTTTTTGTTCTCCTATTCAATGCTCTTCTGCTCAACACGCAAGTCACAGAGATCTCAATTATTGCACTTTTCAAAGTTCGCGTTTCAAAGTGCAGTAATTGATATCTATCCCAACCAATTTTAGTGGTATTCAAGCTTTTATTAGAGCCAGTTTTGGACTTTCAAGAGCATTTCCTCGTTTCAAGAAAAATTTCAAAATTTCTATCTGTAGCCATTAAGCGAGAAGAAGTCGTTTTTGACATCATTTTTGAAACAACCTAAACCGTAAGGACAAGGCAATTTAAGAGAATTTCTCAACAAGGAAAAGAGCGAGGTCCATACCACGACGACGTCGGAATACTGTCAATTGCCACCATTCAACTCGGTTAGAGGAGTGCTCAATGGCCTAGCGAAGAAGAACTGACGGCACACGTAAGAAGCTATTTTCTACCTCCACATGATCGGTGCAATAATTTACTTGCTGACTCAATATGTGTAAATCAACTGTGGAGGCCAATTGAAAAAGAGAAATGTCCGTGAGCAGCGACCGCTAGAGATGTGCAGTGCCGTCCTTCCTTTCCTTGTCACACAGCGGCACGGCAAGGTGGTTGATGATTGTGAGGCTCTTCTTCTCTCTTCCTTCGGGACGCTCTCCTAAACGAGCCGAACTCTGACTGTGAGCACCCACCCATATGTCGGTCAGAAGGAACAGGAGCGTCTCGCCTGGCCGCTCCAGGGATTCTCAAGAAAATCTGGCTGCTAGCGAAGCTACAGACTTAATCGCGGCGGTGAAGCTGCAGTTGAAACATTTCTGAACATTTCTAAGGATGGGGCGGAAAACGAGCAGAGGAAGCAGCACTGGGGCACTACTAGTCATGCTGTAGGACCATGAAGAATTCAGACGCTTAGCCACAACGTTTGCGTAAATCGAATAGAGTGTAGCAGCTGAACTAACCGGTTATCAATATGCCTTTCAGTCGTGTCTCGCTCATTTCGTTTATGATCTGCGAGTTCTTCACTCCTGCAAGAATTCTATTAAAAACAGGGTCAGGCCAACAACATAAGCTAGACGAAAAAGAACCTGAAATTAGTAATTTTCAGGAGGATTCGCACTGCATCAGGAGGCTTGTACTTTATTCGTTTTTAATTGCGATCTACTTTTCCATTGAAAATGCTAATTATCTTGCATATGCTTAAGATACAGTTTTTCAATTGCAAATCACGACCCTATCGTGTTTAATCTAATTCCGTAAATTCTCTAAGAGACTACTACGACGTAAGAGAAGTTAGAGAATACAATAGAGCAGACCCTTTAGCCAAACCCGGTCTCTAATAAATAGACCATCACTTTTAGTAGCACTTCGTCTTGACAAACAAATTTGCATTTTTGCATGTCCGAGTTAAAAGAGAAGGCCTTTGTTAACTTCTACCAACACTCTGACTGCCATGTTGGAAGTTGTTTTCGGCACTCTCCCGTACAGAGAAGGTAGGTAATCTTTATGGGTATGAGCACATACACACGAGGATCGTTGAATGCCCTCCTTCACCAGCGTACATATGTAGATCGACGAAAGAGAGGGCATCGTATATGATGAACGCCACATCATGACTGTGCTTCTATCTTCTACCCCTCATAGTCCCGGGCTTGATCGTTGCTAAATCGCGTCTGGAGTCCCTTTCGTTACACTTCTGTGTGGTCTCCTTCCCGTTAACGAAGGAAACCACAGAGCACCCTACTGTGATAGGGTAAGATTATTGGTTTCGTGGAAAACTGCCCGGAAAGTACCAAAAATGAAGCGACATGGTAGTCGGAGGCTTCACGGACATTTCGTTTATACTAACGTCTTGGAATCTTCTGTGATTCATAGAAAAGGAAAGCAGACATGGAGCGCTCCAGAGTGCTCATCACAAAAAAACGCATTTACTTAAAGTCCACAACGTATTTGTATGTTCTCACTGACGATAGGGACGTCGGTTACTGCTTTAACCGACCGTATTGTTTGTTTGCTTATAGCACCGTCATTACTGCTCCTAAAGTGGAAGAGCATCCGAGAATGTCATTCTTTCGGCATGTCTACTTTGCGTGTTTCCGAGAGAGACGTACCGATGGACTCCGCCGGACTCCATCGAAGCGAGCCGTCGTTGTCAGCGATAGAGTCGCCACTGCAGAACTCCTTGTTCTGCATTCCGACCGCCGACATGTTGCACGACACCATGCTGCAACACGCTCAATGCCACGGTAACAACGACGCCGAAACAGTCAGCACCGAGTTCCTCATCGGGCTTCAACCATCAAAACCCACCTTCCACTTCTTCTTGCGGCCAGGAAGTCAGCAACTCTTGGAAACCGCAGCAGAATGTTCCTCAGACAGATGCAGTGCAGCAGGAACGCTCGCGTGTATTCACTGCTAGCCATGCAAAACACGTAGAAATTCAAGCAGTGGTTCACGACCTCTAGGAGGTTGGCGATGTTGCGATAAAGCTGAAATAGAGCGTTGTTGACTATGGATCTTTTATAGTTCTGGAAAAGGTGGTGAGACTAAGATGTCAGTTCAGAGATGATTCGTATCTCGGCAGTGGGTCATTTTCGGTAGACTGACGATGGACTCACTTGAAATCCATACAGATTATCCATCGCTTCGTTCTGCAACACCATGACCAGCATTTGGGGCAGATTGCCAAGAATGAATATCACACAAATCACCACCATGAGCACTGTAAGCTTCTTCTCGGAGAAACTTCGAACCAAGTTCGATTCACGGCGTATGCTAGAACAACGTATTCAAGTAAGCTATTGAGAATAGAAAGTGCCTCGCTGACAACAGACGAGAGGACATACAAGGAAACTGTGAAATTACCCTAACGATTCTCTACAACAACTTCATGGTCTTGTATGCATCGAACAGGAAGCACAGGGTGAAGTTTGTTCCTGTTACTGGGTCGTCCAAAAACGGCAAAAATTTGTCGCCCATTAACTCATGGACGAAAGGTCGGGGGTACATATCCTCCCCAGTGCTAGTCATTTTGCTGGGCTAGCTATAGACCAAATTCGTGTGAGCTTTTCAATTTTAATCCAAATGTGGGCCAGAATTTCTTTAGCACACGCGGTACCTCAGAGGTCTCCATTCCTCTCGAGCCCGCTGTAGGTCGGAACGGTTTACTAGGCGACAATTTTTGTTGGACCATCGAGGGTCTCGCAGCAGAAACAAATTCCACCACTGTGCTTCTTGTTAGATGTCCTACAAGACCATATAGGTCTCGTTGAGATTCGTTGGAGAAACTCCACAGGCGTCTCTTATGAGACGCAGTAACGAACACTGACCCCTTCGGGCAACAGTGAGTACTGGCACCTCTCGCAGAACAGATTAACGAAGGGTCAACGCGGCGACGGCTGTAATCTAGGGGCGTCGGCAAGGTCGTCTTCACTGCAGGTGCAAGAGCTTTCTGTTTTGAGGCGTTTCACGCTACACAATAAATCCCACCGTAGTCCGAACACTGTGGTGCCCTAGCGCGACTCCAGAGCTCCCAAGGGGTATATTTAGAGGAGCTGTGCACTCCCACCGTGCACCCGCTCACAACACGAACATAATTACGTGTGAGCGTGGCGCAAATGACGTGCTGCCTCGGGGTTTTTTCGTGCACTTGCGACGGGGACAACACACCAAGCTTCTGGTTCAGCATACTATCAGAATCATCCGCCATCATTTGAAATATCTGTTGTAGATCAACAACTCATGGCAAGCCCTGGTGAAATCTGTGATCTACACCATTATTCACCTAACAGCGTAATTCGGATGCGTTCTGAGACGATGTTCTACCTCCAATACCTATTGTAGATCACAAATTCGTGATCCGCCATCGTAAAATTCGTGGTCACCACTCTTCTTGACACCCGTGCCTCGTGGCAATGGCAAACATTAGGCCATGCATTCATTTGGCAAGGGACCCGTGGAGCGACGTCGGAGGAGATATCGCGGATCTGTCCTAGTCCGGGGGGGGGGGGGTACATAACTAAAAAGTATGTGAAAAATCGACTTGGGACTTAGCGAGTGACTCCTACAGAGCACGATAGAACCTAAAACAAAGAAAAAAAACGAACGGATAAATAAGAAATTAAAATCGCCGCGGTTTGACAACCGTATCGGCGGACAAAGAGCGACGCAATGGAGTCGTGCCGCGTGCTGAGCACCGCTTGACATGTTAGAACCAGGATATAACATGGTGAGGAGGGCGCTTAAAGCCACCTAGCGGGTGCTGACCGCCTCATGACATGTTATAACCAGGATCTAACATGGTGAGGAGGTCACATAACTTCATCCGCTTACAACCGCAGCGAAAACATTTATTTTTTTCGTTTTTTTTACTCGTCAATTTTTCTGGTTTAGGTTCTATCATGCTCTGTAGGAGTCGGTCGGTAAGTCCCAAGTCAATTTTTTACATACGCTTTAGTTATGTGCCCCCCGCGGACTAGGATAGATCCGATATCGCATTTATTTCCTGCATGTGTTTAACTCTCCTATTTAGGCTTTTAATGTTGAGCATTTACTAGCAGTTGTTGTTGACAGCATATTGCTTTGTTTCGACTTTCTGTTGTCTTCGATTACACCACCACACGAATACAGTCGTGTTCTAAATAAGTAGATAAATATCGCCCCATTGGAAAGTCAATCTGAAAGCAGAAGAAAAGAGCTAGCCGCATGGATCTCGGTGACGCATTAAGGTCTTCGTTTCACAAAGAACAGACCAAGGTAGAAGGTGACAATAAGTGTGTTGACGTCAAAAGAGTCATGCCTCTTCACAGAAAAGTGTTGTGGTATAAAAAAAAGATGATGCTGGCTAGCCCCACTCAAATCAGGAATCAGACATTTCCACAACCATGCACCAGAAGTTGAGCACAGGTCAGAATGGCATGAGCGCAGAAGAAAAATATATTTCCTGTTTTGGAGAATGACGGTCTTTATTTGCTAGTGAAAATTCTGCCAACAAGTTCTGATGAGGACCGCGCCGGAGAAGAGAACTCGCCCTATCATAATCTCCTATCCGAGCATAGCATTCCTTCGTTTTCTTCTGAGCATCACTTGGCCGCTGCCGCTATGAGAGGTTTAGCCATTTCAACGCTTCCAGTAAAATGGCCGTTCGTTCGAAACAGGGAAGCTCTCTACGAAAGCATGGTCGAATACGTGAAAAACGATGAAAATGAAAGTCGCCCTTCGCGAAATACCTGAGAAAGGGCACTTCTCTCACTCAGATAAGCGTAAGAGGTCTAGGTAAGAGCATGCAGCAGTTCTGCCCTTCTTCCGTTTCTCAACTCAGAAAGATCGGAATGAACGTTCGGAGGACTCGTATACATACCTGGTAGAGCTGCTGTCAGGACTATTGCTTCGCTTCATCATCTGTTGCTCCGGTGAGTTCGCATCTGACGGCAACGAGCGCCTCACTAATCGTCTCCGACGCATCTGAACAAGAAAATGACAGACGATCGCTTCACCAGGATACCGCTTCCAGGGAAGCCTTGGCGGATTGCGGCAGTACCTTGTTCAGCTGCAGCTTGCGAGCAATGACCACATTGAGAAACGTCATCAGAGTGACGAAGAAGAATCGCAGACATTCCCGTATCATCTTGTAGTAGTTGAAAACTGTCCAGTGAGGCTCCCTAAAGCGATGCATTCGTCGGAATGAAGTGCAAGTACATTTAGCATGTGAATCCCTCAAGTAAAGTCGTGCTCGCTGACGAAGAGACAAACCCGATGCCTTCTGGAGTCAATGCACTCACCTGCCAGCATCAGTTATACTTTAGGACAAAGCTCGTCACGCCAGAAGAACAGCGAGCTGTGCTCCTGTCAAGGGAGATATTTCTTGACACCCGTCGGCAGTTATTTATTTATTTATTCAGACATGTGGGCAAGCACATGTAAAGTAAACGATGTGAGCGAGCTCACCATCGCAAACCAATAACAAGTGACTTGACAAAGGGAACTGGCAACGTATACGGAAGATAAATCAACGTTATAAGATAGGATGAACTAAGAGATGCCAACAGGAGTAACGAAGAAACTAAATAAAGGCACCACGAAGCATCAGGTCATCGACTTGCCAGAGACCGGAATTTTTTTTATTTTTCAGTGACTTGATTAACTGTGACGTTCTATGTCTGAACGGGGGGAGCGAGTCATCTAGGGAGAATCCTCATCCCTCAGTTGGTTTGAAAATGTGTTTATTTTTTGTCAAGTCGTTAAACCCAAGGAGTAGGGGGTTATAATGGGATACGGCGCAGCACGCGTTTGGGGGTCTTGCACGCCCGCGATGCTTCTGCAGCCAGTGGCTCAGAGCGCAGTTGGGTAGAGGGTTGACTCGTGCGAGAGAGGTCGGGGTTTGGCTCGTCTGCGCTGCTGCATTTTTGCATTTCAACTGACTGCTTGAGATTTGGGGGATTCTGACGTCTACACCGTTTTCAGACGTTTTGTGTGCATTTTTCAGCTGTACGCTGTGGTATCCAACATGGTGATGTAGAAATGTTCAACACCAGTGATACACAGGTGCAAAGTGCATGAATCAGCACTGGGCACAACACGGGCAGTTCGTTTCCATATTTGGACCCATGCTCCCAGGAAAAACTATCCTGCTCGAATTTTCAAAAGCGACCAGGATGTGACGTCGGAGGTGGTTAAAATGAGAAACGAGGTGTGTGGATCCCGCAAATTAACCTAAACGGCATCGATACACTCTTTCCCTCATCTCTGCCTGCCACCTGGAAATAAGACGTCTGCTTAAGGTTTTTTAAACCTAGCACCAATCGCCGATGCTCGAGTGGTGATCCACCTGCTCACGCTGAATTGGCCCACCTTTCAACAAGGAACCTTCGATGGAAGAAATCAAGCTGGGCGAACGAATGGCCAGCATACTCAAGGACTTCGAAACACGTTAACCTGAGGTTGACGAAGACGAACAGCTGGAAGTGGTGGAAGAACAAGAAGAAGATTGGGATCCGCAAGATGAACTGATGGACGTGGAGAGGCAAGCAAGCAGTGGGCAGCAGTGGGCACAGGAGTCTGTAGGTTTTATATGCTGTCCGCATTGTGACCAGTGCTTCTGTTTCATGCACTTTCTACCTGTCTATCACTGGTGTTGAGCGTTTATCCATCATTATGTTGAATAGCTTTCTCATTGTCTGGTGGTTAGAAAACCGGTCAGTAATAAACAAGTCGCAAGAAAGGTACTCTCCACAGCGTACAGCTGGAAAATGCGCAGAAAACGTCTGAAAACGTACAGACGTCAGAATCCCCCAAATCTCAACCACTCAGTTGAAATGCAAAGAGGCAGCAGCGCAGAAGAACCAAACCCCGGACCTCCATCGCACAAAGCAACCGCACTTCCACTGCGCTCCGAGCCGCATGCCACTAGAGGCATCGCGGGCGTACAAGACCCCCAAACTCGTGATGCGCCGTATTCCATTGTGACCCCCTACTCCTTGGGTTTAACGAATTGGTAAAAAAATAAATACATTTTCAAACCAACTGAGGGATGAGGATTCTCCCTAGATGACTCGCTCCCCCCGTTCAGACATACGCTTCAGACCCTTCCCTTGTGAGGTTCTAGCCCTGGGGTAATGTAGCTTGACAGCAGCGCTCCTTGTAGTCGAGCTCTGGGCTGTGAAAAAACTGCCTCCGCCAGGGTGTACCAGACCGTGCATGATTGTAAATACCATGAGCAGATCGAACTTTTTCCAACGTGAAAAAAGCGACTCCAAGCCGAGCGCCTTGCGCCGCTCAGTGCTACCCGGGATTGACCGGTAGCTAGATTTTCTAGTTGTCCGCACTATGGTACCAATAATGAAGATTAAAATTTTGGAGCAAAATAATGGGTTCCCAAAGAATCCAGTTAGGGTTCTGAGATCAGCGGCATCATCTTGAGGGAGGGGTCGTACTGTGTCCCAGTTTCAGAAGTGGCTTGTCTCGTAAATTTGCCAGCTTTTCAGGTAATTTATATAAGGTTTTTTCAGATGTGTTTTAGACAATGTGGTGATACGCACACTGCTTTATGCTAATGCTTAATCGATAGTAATGAGTGTTTTTCCAAAAATCTACCTGATGACCTTATTTGTCCATTAAATTAATTTTTCCACCTGTAGGAGAGAACATTAGAAGGTTGTACACCACGAAATCTTGAGTTCGGTTTATTATCCCGTAAATAATCAAGTCTTTCTGCAGCGATCTTCGATATGATAAGGGGGTTGAACTCCGGGTTGTCATTTTTCGTGAAGGTAGATTTTCAATTCTGCCATGTAATATGTCAAGCTTTTTGCGACGATCTAGATCGACACAAATATCGACCTCACCTCACCATACTGAAGACCGTTTACCAGACAAAAGATTTCTCCTTGTAACTGCCAGTGCTTGAAATTTTATGGAGAACAATTTTGCATTCATATGCTGTTTCTTCCAGGTACATAAAATGTTTTTTCAGTGACAGCGAAGCCTTCGAATACGACCGACGAAGAGCGAGAACGCAGTTGCCTATGCTTAAACGGAAGTAACTCGGAAAATTTTTGGAGATTTCCCACAAAAGTAACAGCTTCTAAGTGGACCAATTGCTTCGATTTTAAGCGATTTTCGCCGGGAGTCGTACCGAAATCGAACGCCTGGAAATGAAAACTCATTAAGAAATACGAAGGCATCTTATGAAGCCTAAAAATAATGCCAAAAATTAAGCTTTGCTGTGAACAGTGGGGGTCGTATTAATTCATACTGAAGGGGGAATCGCGAGTTTCTGGGAGGAATCAAACCCAATGCTTGAGCCTGGTTTGAATTACTTTCAGGGCTTTGGTAACGATGATCGAAACGAAACGTCCGCGGACCAAAGCTTCACTATGCCGAACTTGTGCGGTGTAAAGGAGTTAGCCGTGTCGCATCAAAAATGCCCAGGTTTCAAGAACGACTTCTAGGCTTCTAGGCCAGGCAGGTTTGGATGGACTCGATACGAACTTGGCGCTGAAACATTTGCTTGTGACCCAGATCTGGTATCTCGTGTGAAAAGCAGACTACACCGATTAGCGGTGGACCTGACGACCTCGCCAACATCGTGGCCGAGCGTCCTCTGTTTTCGTCTGAAACATTCGTTGTTTATGGCTGCGCTCGTCCAGCTGCGTGTGACGCTAATGTCAAAGCCCTGCCCTGCCGAGCAGCAGGTCAGCCAGCCAGTCCTCGAGGGAACATCACCGCTGGCGCCAGGGGTTCTTCAAGGGGCTCACGCAGCTCCTGCCTTCATTGAAACTGCAAGATGAAGTACCGGCACCAGAATTACTAGATTCTTGTTGTATCGAATTCTTGAGAATGCCCATCGTTTACTTCGAGGTTGCTAGAAAATCCCTGCTTAGATTTTATTTGTTATTAGGAAGCATCCTCCAGGCTGACATCATTTACCCCAAAAAATATTTGTCATGGGAGGCAACATCACTGTGTCTCACTTAAACTCACTACAATGCACAAGCTCCGTCCGGAATAAAATATTAAGGGACGGCGATTATCAGGCCCTTTTTCGAAATGCGTCATGCATTACACTTCTACGGGTTTTCGTGGGGAATTTGAATACAATTTGTATTGAATTTGTATTTATTTGGTCCATATTATGACTTGCGGTGGCCAGCCTATAGACAAGTCAGTGTTTTGCCCTTCCCAGACAAGTCTGACACCAATTTACGGATCCAAGAGGGAACAGTCAGCGCCTTTTCCGACTGCGCTGCCATGCGGTCTTCTCCAGAATAAAATATTACAAATTGAAATTGAGCAGTGAGTTCGCACAGGAACAGCTTCTTTCCAGCATTCCATTTCAAAACACATGGTTGACCTCCAAAATGTTTGCTTGTATTTTAGGCCTAGACATTCAGATGAAATGCGATGCAATCCCTGCTGTGTAGGGATTGCGCTGCTGAATGTTTTTGAAAGTTTCGCCCTTTGCACTTGATCTGATGATTCTTAACACGTCATCTAGCTCATCATCGACTAGATCTGACACCTCTATACTACGCTGAAAAAAATTCGCCGTTATATGTGGTCCACTGGCTTATCATTTCAATCAGTCCTTAATATATATATGCACTGGATGAATTCCCTCACTACTCCAACACTTAGGAAGAAGTCAGCAGACAATCAAGAAAGGTATAGGCCAGTTGGCCAATCTTCTGCTTTTTGCAGGTTTTCTGAGAAGGTGCCTAACACATTAACGACCGCGCAATTTTCGCGTGTCTGGCGTGTGGAACCAATCGATTTTTTTGCAACGTCGAGAGCGTGACACGACATCTGCCACTACTTGTCCAAAAGCTCAATAAATCAATAACCGAAATCTGTTTTCGTGGACCAATCTTTCTACAACAATATTTAAAGATAAAATACGCATAGCAAAAAAGTATCTTCGAAAGATTTGAAATTGAATTTTAATTGGAAAAAAATAAATTAGAAGACTATACACGACATCGTGTCACACGGTCGTCAACGTGATAAACATCATATGATGAGCCATATTCGTGTTAATAACACCGTGATTGATGGTTGTATCACCCTGCGTTTTAATA
Source organism: Heligmosomoides polygyrus bakeri (assembly GCA_947359475.1). NCBI lineage: Eukaryota > Metazoa > Nematoda > Chromadorea > Rhabditida > Heligmosomidae > Heligmosomoides > Heligmosomoides polygyrus. The sequence continues at coordinate 419,024 of OX375870.1, read as the reverse complement.
TTGCTTTAACGATGCTGAACTGTTGTCTTATCTTTATAAAATTCAGGGACTTCAGAGCAAGCCATGCCTCATTCTGCAATAAAATATAAACCTTTCCTTTAAAGACAGAGCTGCAGCAGTGCTATCATTTCGATTCAGTAAAATCAGGCGCAAGACTTCATCATCGCCTTTGAGGTGAAAGTCGCTACCAGACGCCTTTTAAATTAGGTTGTCCGCAAAGTTCTCAGCTTTTTGAGTGTTTCACTTTGAACTCCACAACTTTCTCAAATCTTATCATATTTAGTCGAAAAAGCACCGTTCGGAATCAACACACTTTTGCCAACGGGGCATCAATCGACTTATTCCATCAGCGAAAAAACAGGTGGTCGAGATTCAGCAAAATCCACGAAAGCTGTTTTGGCTTGGTTCTGATTGGTGAAGGTTTTACTAGCGAGAAAGTCTTGAAAATATTTGAAAATGTGGTAGTCGGTTGGTGAGAGGTGTGGAGAATATTGCGGGTGAGGCAGAGCTTCAACCCTTAATTCGTTCAATGTTCGAAAAGTGAAAAGAAACACGTGGGCGGGTGTTATCGTGCAAAAGAATCGGGCCTTTTCTGATGAACAATGCTGGCTGAAGTTGACGCAATTTTCGGTGCATTTCGTCGATTTCCTTACAGTAGGACTCCGCTCTGTGATCGTTTGGCGTGGTGCCGAAAAGCTGTAATGGATCGCATCAACCGCCGACCACCGCACACTGGCCACTACCCCTACCACACACTGACCGTTACATTTTTTGGTGGAGGTTCGTCTTTGGAAAATGATTAGGGGGTTCGTCGGCGTCCAACCGCTGTCCGGAACGTTTCCTGTTATCATTCAGAATCCACTTTTCCTCAGAAGTGATGATCCGATTCAAAAACGGGTCAGTTTTGTTGCCTAACAGTACAGAAGAACAAATCTCGGAACGTGGCAATTTTTGCCGCTCACTCAACTCGTGGGACTCCCACTTTTCGAGCTTCTTCACCTTCCACTTTCGAGCGTTTCAGAGCATCCACAACAACAGCTTTACTGACGTCTAGACGTCCGCGATCCAGCGAACTGTTTGGGATGGTTAGCTTCCACCGATTCCCTCAACTCGTCATCCAGGATTGCTCTAGGTCGACCGCTACAGGGGTCATCCTTGAGGCTGAAGTCTCCGGTCCGAAATTCACTGAACCACTGGCCCCCATTGCTTTCTCCAACACTATTAGGCCCCTACACTTGATTGATTTGTCGAGCTGTTTCGGCTGCGGATTGCCCAATTTGAAGTTAAAATATCCTTCGAAATTGCTCCTTCGACATACTTCAGTAAGCTCTTCAAGAACAGAAATATAAAAACATGTTGAAGCATGAATTATTTGGTCAGATAGAGTGAAAAATTCTCTACAGAAACTAGCATTAATGCGCAATGCAAGTTGAGTTTTTACTTAATAATAGACTGAAAATGGAAAATAGTAACACAAAACGCTGAGAACTTTCCGGAGAATATAACACATGCGTCGCAGGACGGCGCGGCGTAATGGTTGACATAGCTATCGATTTTTCGCTCCGGCGAATTGTGCCGCTGAAGGGAACGGCGCGGCGCGGCGCGATTAGCCGCGGCAGACTCAACGTGGATTCAGGTTTCACTAATAATTCTAAGATGTAATGGTATCTTTGTGGCGGAGCTCCTCACGGTTTGTTCTCCTTTCTGTTTTTGAATTATTTCGGGATGCTTTTTGTATGCTCTCTCTCTAATTATCCTTTTTGTGTAGAACAACAGCTAACATTATGCTGGATTTCGTTTTATACTGTTTTGGTTTCATTGTTCTTCACAGCCCACTCTTCTTCATGTATTTTTTTAATCTTGGGTGAGTCACTTTTCTGTTCTCGCCGAATGAGCTTTTTGTTTTGGGAGCGGTTCTGAATACGTAAGATGAGAGGGGATGAGCTAGGTGAACAGTTCCGACGTTACGACATCTAAATGTCAATTAGATTCAATGAAAGCCCCATCAACAATAAATGGAAAGGAGTGACACACGGAGCGTCTCCGCCGTTATCCTCGCGCACAGTCCGTAGTACGCAGAACTCGTGGCCGCGCGTCAAATTCGGAGCGCGGCGCGGCCACTCGCGCCGCGGCGACAGTAGTAAAGACGCCCTACAGATGTTGAAGAGCGAGCAGAGTTCGGGTAGAAGGTCACATTCTACCTTCGCCAACAATTACACAGAGGCTCGTCGTGGACGTCAACGAAAAGTGGTGAAGATAGACGTAGGGGAAAACCGCGTTTCTGATCGGTTCTAGAAACGAATAGCTGAGACATTCGAGTACAGAGAAGATGCACTGACCTGCAGAGCAAGTCGACATTGTTCGTCATATGGTAAGATCCGTCGTCATTCCGTTTTATCGAATTCTGAAGCATCATCGGTAAATGGAGAACGGCCGCCAAGCCCAGCATAGCCATGATCTTTCATCTGGCCAGCTTGCGTGGATTTGAAGAGGGTTGCAGGTGTGGCCGCGAAATCAGGAGACACCTCAACAGCAACATTCGTGAACCTTGAAGACGTTTCTAATACACAGAAATATGATCCATTCACTTTAGTTCGACCTCGCGTCTCCCGAAATAGCGGGTAACTTGCCAACCGTGAAACTGTGGAGTTTCCATATTTAAGGCAGGGTGTAATACGGTTCCGGAGATTTTTTTATGGGAAAAACGGCATAGGCATTCACATATACCTAAGGAAAGCTAAGAATAAATCATTTAAAAATACTAAGCTATCACCGAAAAGGGTGCGGGTGCCCATATAAACGCTATTTTTCAACACAAGAAACATAGCAATGGGAAAAGTGCATACAATGGAACAGACATGAACTATGATAGTCTAGTGTGAACGCCAGCGGTAAATAATTTAGCAGAGCAGCAAAGTGGAAATGGCCCCCGATGCCCGCTTTAGATGCAGAACACACCCGACATCTCCTTCCCTGTGAGATCATATTCAATCCTGCTGTCTGTCTGGGCGAGCACTACCGCTGGGAAGCAGGAAGCAAAGAGAGCTTCGAGCTGGTTGGAAGGCGGTGCGACGAAGGCTGAGGCGTCCTAGTGATCGCCACGAAATCATCCCAGAATTCGTTGACACAAAAGTGCTGCCAAGAACTGCCTGCGAAGGAAGTGCAAATAGCGACTGAATTACCTTTCAACGGTGAGCATAAAGCGCAGTAGAGGCCGGCGACGAGGAAAGTGTTGATGAACGCCGCCTCGATGTACGTCGAGTAGATCATCAATATGTAGTTCTTCGCAACCGGTTCAAGCACGAAATGCAGCAGAATGGCCGACAGGGAGATCTGAGGTGACCCATGATGGTCGACAGTGGGTTTGAGAACAGCCAGAAAGGAGCTCACCAAATCGAAGAACGCCAACGAACGTATGTACATGAACGGAACCGTCTGAAGAGACGGACTCTGCAGCGTGCGCAGTTTGAGGACATTACCCATAACTCCAACCAGGCAGAAGATTATCTGAACGAGACACATCGCAGCCCCCTCACAACGAGCCTGAAATCACCAGCCAGTCTCACCTGAAGAATAGTGAATGTGTTCTTCATGTGGGCCATTTGTACAGCAAATTCTTCGGTGACGTTCGAGAGCGAGGCCTCGGG